>CM014087.1:3008307-3373732 GCA_004119915.2 Collichthys lucidus
AAAAAAACTGCAGTTCCTCAAACGTCCACTTGAGGCTGGCTCCAGCAGTGAGTCAGTCTCCATAAGTCCCCATGTTTCACAGCAGAAATAAACATGTTTACAGCCTGGTACAAAAAACAGTTTTGGTCTCTGTAGCTAATTTCCCCGTTCATGACAACTGTACTGAGGGTGAATTTATATACAACTCACCTGTTCACATTATATTAAGGCTTAAAGTTATGCAGGAATAAGAGCGTGGACGCCTTGATTGACAGGTGGTCGCCGTTACAGATTGCTTGTTTGAGCAATGTTTGTTTATCGCAAGATTTACGGGTCTGTGGAGCCCTCAACAGGATTTCAGTGACAGCCAAATCTCGTACACATGCACAAGAAAAAGCGTAACAAAAATTTTTTGAGATCTATTCTCACTCTTAAGAATTTTTTCCTTTCTCTGAATTTTACAAACTTGAACTTCTTGTCTGCATGTCCACCAAAGGGATAATATAATAAATCATATCAGGAAACATCGTTCAGTGGATTTCATTTAATATACTAGACTATCCTTTTGTTTTCTCCACATCTCATATTAGTTATGGTGTTATTTAGGGAAAACAAATGTATGTATGACCACATTTTGATGCTTGTACTAACTTAGCTCACTAATTAACATATTAAATCTTATTGATTCAATATTAACAAAGTGTAAACACATAAATTTACTTTTTTATTTCTCATCTTACTCAAGTCATTCTTATAAAAGAAAGCAAAGAAATGAAGACACAGGACACAAGAAATACTTTTTTTACTAAAAGAATAAATTTTATTTCAGCACTGTAAGTCATTTCCCAACCAGTACAAACATGACTGCCATCTTTGTCTCTTTCTGAACCATTCCTCCCCTCCCTCTGTGAGATCAGACCACCAACAGCCAGACAATTAAAAATAAAAACAAAAAAACAAACCAAAAAAAAAAAAGCTTTCTTGTTCTCGTCTTTCCACAAACAGTCTGGTGCTTCCATAATGCTAACAATGATGACAAATTATACCAACCATAATTATAACAGCAATAATGATAATATTTCTATAACAATATTATGGATAAATTTTAACCCTTTTTCGCTGCACAGGTAGTTTTGGGTGGCCCTGGGTACAGAAGTACATGCATTGGTACTCATGGCTACGGGCGAGACAAGAAATGGCCCAAACCGGGACTCGACCATTGAGGGGGGAAGCTCGGGGAGGGGATTATACTGGAGTTTGGGGGGCTTCTGAGGGGGGGAGTGGCAGTGTAGAGAGAGACAGACAGAAATGGGGACCTTTATTTCAAACTGGACAAAAATGCTGCGAGAAGTCCTGCAAAGATCAGAACAGGCACAACACAACTGATGATTTCTTTCCACATTCTGTATGACAGACAATAACACTGTTTAAAACGTCTACAACAACTACAAAGTACATTTCTGTTCTGGGACTTTTGGTTCTCTTTACATTGTCGGAGACGCTCCCATTCGCATAGGCAGTGAGGCAGCTTGTGACGTTTCGTCGCGGAGAGGGTGAATTTTCCTCGGCCACAACTTCAGCTGAGATTCACGTTCATAAACTAGAAAACAAAGCTCGGAGCCGTGGGTTGTGATTTATTCACAAGGCCACGGGAGGAAGTCTTTTAGGGCTGCAACAGATCAACACATGTTAAGGTGTTTTACATGTCAACAAATAAAAAAAAAAAAAAACATAATGTTTGCTTGTTATGTCTATGAAACAGTCCAAAGCCAAAATATAGTTTACTGTCACGCAAGACAAAGATTTCAGGGCTGTTCTCTTGACCAGTTATTGGTTTAGTCTAAAAATATGCCCGTCATAACTTTCTTAAGCACAGTGTGATGAAGTCAAATTGCTTGTTTTACTCAACAAACAGTCAAAAACCCCAAAAGATATTTAATCTACCACCAAATACGGCAAAGAAAGAGATAAAAGCCACATTTTAAGACAAACATTTGGTAGTTTTGAGCTTGAAAAATGACAAAAACAAACATCAAGACGAATCGTTGCAGCTCTAGAAGACGCCCAGCCAACGGAAAAGCTGGAACGTGTTTGATCTGATTCAAGTGTGACGGATGAATCGCGTCTCGCTTGCACTCCACATTTCATGACATCTCTTTGGAGGCATGCTGATCTCAGACTTGTTTGTTTTCTCGAGGAAAATTCAGCCGCTCTGCGCAGCCTCCGTGCCCGACGCGTAGAACAGACGCTCGGTGTAGTTAAGAAGTTGCCCTGTCAAGCTGAGAAGTTTAAAGGCAAGTTTGAGAGAGCACGACAATTACACGTTGAGAAAAAAAAAACGCAAAAGAGGGCGCCAGAACGTCGGCGCGACTGAAAACGTATCTGTCAGGTGTCGTTCCTTCCTGACGCGTCAGTGCGGATCTAAAGTCGGTCACGACGTGAGCGCGAGCGAGCGACGGGGAGTGTTGGGTTCTCTACCCACAATGCTTCGTCTGAAACCCGCCTGCTCGCTCTCTCGCTGTCCACACAAACACTTTCTTCCTTTCCTCCTTCCCTGTCTGTCTACGTCTCCACGACAACCAGTGTTGTTAACCTCACAGACTTATCAGATAAATCACACGTGCTGTAATGTCATAATATATATAATCATACTCATCGGAAAACTTGTTACTCGAGGGGGGTGGAGGGGGCAAACCATCGACGTGGAGGAGCGGGGCGAGGTGGGGCTACGGGGGCTTCATCAGGGCGGGGATGCTCGGTGTACTTTGGTTCTCAGGTGTTTACAAGAGATGTTTCGCTGCTTTGTGCAAGGTGCTCAGCTTTGATTGATAATGAGTCGACCACTAAATCTGTTATTCAGGGATATTATGAGAATGATACATAGTGCAGACGACGATTTTTCAATTCATAAAACGGGCAATATTTACTTACGTACATAATAAACGGTGGTCTAAAGATGCCATATAAAATACAGGTAAGGAAAATCGCAATCATTACAGTTCAAATCTCTAGGTTGGCTAAGCGTATTTCAGTACTAACTGAAGCAATGGTAGAAGGATTAGATTAGAAGATGTAATAACATTAAAAATAGTAAGAAAGAACACATTTTGCACAATTGAATAAAACCGTTTGATTTTTTTTTTTCAGATTTTTTTTTGTCTCCAGACTCTGGTTAGATACATACAGAAACTGATTATCAACGTTAATATAACCTTTAACTGTTAGTTGGGTTGATTAAAGGGGCGGGGCAGCCCGAAGAGAAAAAAGAGAAAATTAAAAAATAAAAACAAAAAACAAAACAACGGCCAACGGTCCTAACGGCTAAAAGGAGAGGCGGAGAGGGAGGTGTAGGAGTGAAAAGAGAGAACTGAAGTACAGGAGGAGGAGGAGAGGGGGGTTAACCTGTGTGTATCATATCCAAGTGTGTGTTTGTTTGTGTGGGCATGGCGTGTGTGTATATATATATGTGTGTCTGTGTGTGTACTCTATGAGGATTTAAGGGTGGAGAAAAGAAGTGAATGAAGAGGAAGGAGGTGGGGGTGAGAAACAAAAAAAGTGTGGTATCAGGGGTGGAGGTGGAGGTGGGCGGGGCGGTTAGGATAACAAGCATAAAAATCACTGATCAAATATCTATCGAACTAAAACAGACGAGGACAAAGAGAGGGACACTACATCATGTATTGTGTTGACTTTTTTTTCTTTTTTTTTCTCCATACTAGCTACTGTGTAACTCAGGGTTTAACATCTATGTGTGTGTGTGTGTGTGTGTGTGTGTGTGTGTGTGTGTGTGTGTGTTTGCTCTGAGGTCGGTCAGTCGAATGTGTTACCAAAATGATCTCTGGATGAACTGACGACCACTCCACTGGGAACTGAAACTGCACAAAATCACTTCAGCACAAAAGCAGAGAGAACGCTGCTGGTAACAAACGCAACTGAACACCTGTGTGTGTGTGTGTGTGTGTGTGTGTGTGTGTGTGTGTGTGTGTGTGTGTGTGTAAGTGTGTTTGTAAGTGTGTGGCGAGCGAATCAAGAGAGGGCATCGTATACCAGATCACACTCTGGCTCGCCGCAGAAAAAAAGCCATCTTCTAACAATGTACTGTTGCGATACACATATTTGTACTAATGTCAAAAGTTGAAAGCAGTTAAGTATATGAACTCCTAGTAAATCTAGACTTAGTATTTCGGCCAGTGGAGCTATATTCTCTAGCCTAGTCTTGGTGTCTTTGTGTGTTTACAGTCCTTGTGTTAAGCCCGACGCTGTGACCTACTCTTAACCTACGAACACCTACAGCGCCCGCGTGCTTAATCCCTACCAATGAACGGCTAACGAGTCCAAACCTCTTCTTTTATTTTTTGGTGTTAAGAGACAGCGGCGGCGGCGGATGCCGTCCACGATGGTGACGAGCGTACGCCTACGCTCGCGGGCCTCGGGACTGTTTCTGTTTCACTGTAAATGGTTTGAAGTTCGTAACTGAGGGGATGTCTGACGCGACTACATTAACACTTACATATATATAGTCTTCTTCCTTCAAAAATGGCATTTCATAAGAGCTTTTTTTTAATATTTTTTTTTATATTCCATGTCAATCCTGTGGCACACGATAGGGCACAAGTCATCAACATAGTTAACAAAATAAGGTGCTTCTTTGTTGACTTGCCTTTTCTCTTTTTGTGTGTGAGCTCATCTCAACCTTCTCTTCGTTAGGTTTTACAGAGATCGCGTTCATGGCCAGCATCTCTCAGGCAGTTTTCTGTCGGTCTACTGCTTCCTGCAGTTGTGCTACCAGTTAAATGGTAAAGTTGTATTTTTCCGTAGTCAGATGAAATCTACTATGGGTGGTGGGGGGACACATCTCACTCTCTACAAACATAAGTGCTCTAATAAAACAATTCATTTATCGTAGAAGTCTCAGATTGTGAGCGGCGCACTCGCCGTCATGAGGCCTCTCTCTCTCTCTCTCTCTCTCTCCCGCCATGTGATCCAACCCATAAAGCCTCCGCCATGGTTTCGGCTGGAGGTGCTTCAGGGGCAGGGAAGTGCTTCCTGCTGGTCTAAAGTGACACACCAGAGCCCCCAAACAGCTCTTGTGGGGTGTTTTGGGCTTTTTCTCTCTCTCTCTCTCTCTCTCGAGGTGCTCGATCACCACCGGAGGACCGGCGGCGGCGGTGGAGGGATCTTTGAGGCTTTGTTGCCACACACCCCTCTTTTCTTTTTTTTTTTTTGTGTTGCATCACACGGGCTGCCTCGGGTTGCGGCGAGCCTCGTTTAAAATACACTTTGGAAAATAACTTTTAGAAATCTGAAATGATTCCCGGGGAATCCTCAACGTAGAAGAATCCTTTCAGCTTCTTCAAAGTTCTTGATTGAACGCGAGGCCAGTCTGAAGGAACTCTGCCTGGCAGCGTTCACTTCCATCTTTTTTGTTGTTGTTGTTGCTGGGCAGCATTACTCTTTATTTTTTTGGCCTTAACTCCAGAAGGTGCCTCAGAGTTGGTTTCTATATCACCTGGTAGAGGACTGTCCAGTGTGGTTTAACATATTCATTTAAAACAAAGTGCTTCTTTGTCTGAAAGCGCTCTGTTCACATTCTGACGTCTGTCCAATAGATCTCTACCTTTAAACGTACTTCTACATGTCGTGATGATTTACTGGTGCGCGGGGCACTGTCAATTCACCTGTATAGGGGCGTGTTCAAATTCAAGTTCAGGTTCCAATTTCTATTTAAATACAACATTAAGTGCTTCCGTTGGGACAATACAATCAAAGCTTTGGGAGAACGGGACAAAGGGGGGGTCGGGAGGATAATATAATAATGCACTTTGCTTTCTTTCTTTTTTTGGAGCGGGATAATATCTTGCATACTTTGGGGCTTAAGGTGCATAAATTCATGGGGTCTCTCAGCACAGCTAAGCTCTAGGCTATGCTACATAGGTCAAAGTAAGATAGCACGCTAATACCGTGGTGGTGCAGAAGTGCTCCTGTGATTGGACAACCGATCGATAAAAAGGTTGGGGGGGGGGGTTGTCGCTATAGTAACACTGAGTGTTTAGCCTGCAGAGTCTGAGGAGGGACGAGGGTCAACTGCACCGAAGGACGACGCTCAAGACTGAGCGTCTCCTCCGAGTTCACGCAAGACACAAACCTCACACGAGACGGCTATGGCAAAAGACGAACCGGATTAAAAAACGCGCGGCTACCGACCACGGCGACCGTGAGGGCCTTAGATGCTGTAACCGCGGAAACCACATCCAATCTGTCACCGTAAAAAAAACAAAACCGCAAGCTTAACATCTGTGTGCAGAGATTCAGACAACGGGACACAAAAGAAGAAACTGTACAGATACCCATACGTACTCAAGGTGGAGGAGGGGGCGGGGCCGGTTTAAGTGGTGGGTCGTAATGGGGGCGGGTGGGGGCGGGGCTTCAAGCTTATTTTACTCTGAGTGCGGGGAGGGAGGCGTTTGGGATTTTCTGAGGGGCGAGGGCGCTTACAGACTCATGGAGGAAACCTCTCTTCGTAAAACAAAGTAAAACCACATGAGAAAACTAAAAAGGAAGTAACAGCTAACTGCTGGAGCCCATCACAGGGAGCAGCAGGGGGGAGGAGGAGGAGCCTCGCGGCGCCCTCCTGCTCCGTGTGATGATGTGCACAGCTAGCGGGCGGGGGTGGGGGGGGAGCTACAAAAACAGGGAAAGGCAGTCGAACACAGAGAACTCTCTCAGAGCAGTGCATCCTGGGAGGGACGCCGTCACTCCTCCTTCTGTAGTGCTCCGTCTGACGGGCAGTCGTCAAGGCAACAGGGGGCCTCCACTTCCACCCCCTCTGATTGGTTGTCTCTGCTGGCTAAGGCACACGGGATTGGCTGGGCCAGGGGGGCCAGCTCCAGGGGCTGGCCGATGGCGGAGGCTGCTGAGCTGCCGTTCAGCTGCTGAGTCGCAACCTCTGGCGTGGAGCCCGTCTCCTCTGAGGGCTTTGGGGGAGTGCTGGATGGGGGGGGTGGCGACGTCTGGAGGGAGGACAGGCAGAATTTTAAGCGATGAGACAGAAACTAGGATCTTATTCTGATGTGGGAGAACACACGACAGGATTTCAGATCATACCTGTGTTCTGTTGGCAGGTGCCTTCTTCACTCCCCGGACTTTCGCTGGAATCTCTTTACCCCTCCTGTGAAACACAAACACGTTCGGATGAGGAACACAACCGGTGTCAGGAGTTTGCTTTAGGGTTCGATCCCTCCAGCGTTCAAGACAGACTTAACACTGAGTTTGTGCAGGATGTTCACCTCAACTTCAACTCATCAGCAATCCTACGTCTACTCCAAGAATAAATTGTATCGGGGTGCATTCCGACAGGATCCTACGCTGCTAAGAAAACAGATATTTCCATTCCAAAAAAATGCAGTGACCTGCAAAGAAGTTGAGCCAGAGCCAACTTTTGTATAAATGTAGCCCGACGTCACGCTGCAGCCGCCAATCAGACGCTCACCCCGAAAATACACTGCATGCGGAACGGCTCAGGAACGGCTCTGCTCCGGAACGACAGCGTACTTCACCGTCCGCCAACTCCCACATAATCCGTTTGTTCTCGCGACGCCGGAAGAACGCACGAGATCTCATGAATTCACACATAATTGCGTGATATTGCTGTCTGTAGTCTCTCAATGGCATTCCACGCCACATTTTTTTTCTGGTTTACATAAAAACGATGTGAGGTGTCATAAATCAACTTCTCATCCATGGTGTCGACGGGGTAAAAAGACGCCTGAAAACCTCTGACCTGTTGACTTCAGAGCGGCCCCGCCCATTATGACGTGTTCTTGTAATGAATATCGATCCAACGGTGAACACTGAGTATTTTATTTTGAAAATAAACCAGGGTTTTATTTTGTAGCTGATTTCCTTCCCCTCACAATCTGCTCTGTGCTGAATTTATGCGTCGTGCTCTGGCGTCTGTGAAAAATAGAAGCTCTGCCTATGTGTTGCTGCCGGTCGTCGCAGTCGTTCCGGAGCCGTGATGCAGCAGGGACCTGATACTGTGTGAGCTGACACAATGACTAACATTGAAACGTGTTTAAACTCTCCGGTCGTGTTCTTTGTTTATTTCATGAAGCAGCTTCTAAATCTGAGTTTAAGCTGCAAAATAAAGAGACATGAAGACGTTAATGAGAGCGAGCGAGCGAGCGCTGGCCTCGATGAACACGAGGGTGCAGCGCAGCACCAGGACAGTGTAAAGTTCACACAACAGTTTTCTTGAAGTTCATCTTGTTGGCATTGTTGAGCAGGAACGGGCAAACCCGGTGCGTCCTCCACTGCTTCGTTATTCTCAGACAGAAGACATTAACGGCTTTGTCACGTTCAGGCTCCGCTATCTTTGCCAAGTCTATTTTTGCCGCGGCAGATAACATCTGAGGTGTGAAATTAAACTTGTGAATGTATATAACTGCCTGTATTTGTTGGCTGTAACATTTCTAACAATGCATTCCATTTGTTTCAGACTGTGAGAGTTTTCCTGTTCCTTAGTGCTCTGTGATTTAATGCAGCTTCATTCACAACAAAGTTTCTTATTCACATATTTTTACTGTTTCGGTCGTTGTAATATTAATTTGATCATAAGTATTATGCTGATCAGCATCAGCAGTCATTGCCAAGATGCTAATCTGAAGATTAACTATTGATTATTTAAAATAAAAAACAGAAGTTAACGACGGCTGTGAATTTAAAAATGAGCTGCAGATGTTGATTTATGCTCATAAAACAGGAAAATGGCAGCAAAGTAACTTTCTATAGATGTGAACCGTGATGGAGACGTGACTGACGATGCTGTCTACGTCAATTTGCCTGAAGCTCAGTCCGGTATTGAGCGAATCGAAGGTCAAATATATGTGCAATGTTTTCAGCTTCGGTGGTTCAAATAGTCAACAGTGTCATCAGCTGTATTATTAGAAGGTCATCGTCTCACTCACCCTCTCCCTGCACCCACTGACACCACCTGCATGTTGAACCCCCCTCTTCCACGAACTGGTTTGTTCCCAGCCCACTGGCCGACGACCATGCCGGCTATCTCCAGCTTCCCTCCCTGAGGGGGGATCGACTGGATGCCTGGAGAGGAGAGACGAACAGACGTGAGTATTTTTTTTATCCATATAGATCCAAATATGTCAGAAAGCGTGTGTGTGTGTGTGTGTGTGTGTGTGTGTGTGTGTACAGTAACATACAGGTGGTTGTACCTGGGAAGGCTCTGGGTCTGTGCTGCGCGGGATGGTGCGGATGATGTGGGTGATGATGAGGAGGCATGCCGCCCATGGGGCGTGGTGGGTAGAGTGGAGGCATGGGGTAGAAAGGCGGCACCATGGCGGGAGGGAGGAAGGCAGGAGGTGGAAGAGGAGGGGGAGGTGGAGGAGGGCGGGACAGGTTGATGCCCTCGAGGATTGCCTGACGCATCTTCTCCACCTTGGACACGAGCTCCTCCTGCAGGGCGGGAAGACGAAGGCGAGTTACTGACGTGAACGCGGCACGCGGCTTTGTCTCAGCGGGGACGTCTTGTGACGTATCGAGGCAGGTGAAGACACATTTTAATGCATCACGCATCAGTGATTCTGATTAAATAATCTGCTCAAATTCATCCAAAATCACTTTGACACAAATTTCCTGCAGCTATTGCATTCAGTTTGGGTTAAATGGTCTAAATGGTCAGTTCATCAGCTATTCTGCTGTAGTCTTGTTATGCATTAAATAGAAGATGAAATATGCCACTAAAATATGTTTAGTCAGTGACAGAAAAATTGGTCTCTTAAAGAAAAAACAGTTTTAAAGCACTGCACTAAAAGAAAAGCAGCTGCAGTACAGGAACACACACACACACACACACACACACACACACACAGGTCCGTACCTGTCCCTCGCACATGTCCAGCAGGGCGGCCCGGTCGCGGGCGGCCCGGGCCAGTTTGCTCTGGAACAGTTTGCCGTCGAAAAAGCCCCAGGGACAGCAGTGTTCCCACGGCAACGGCTGGCCGCACACATCGTTGATGAACAGCGCCGTGTCGACGCCGGCCATGAAGAGAGAAGCCAGCTGCACGCCGCGGGCATCCACCTTCTCCACCTAACGGACACCGCACGTGTAAAAATCACACAAGAGCGACCTCGTGTTGAGTGTAGTTAGATTACTGCACTGCGCAGAGATTCCTGATCAGTGATCATCCAACGATAACAGAGCAAGCAGGGAGGCCTTACCTTGAGCTCCTGGAGCTGGTCGGGTTCGTAGAGCTGGCTGGAAACAGCCTGAGCCAGAAAGGCATCTAGCTCATGTCTCTGGAGGATTCTTCCCCCAGGCCACTGCATCATATACCTGAGAGAGACGGGAAGCAACGGGAACTTCAGAACAGGAACACTGAAGTGTACCGATGATTCAAGCATGAACTAAAAGCAACAAGCCAATAAATGTCCATGGATTGAGTGACTGATTGCTCTAGCTGCTCCTCACACACTAATTTTATTGCACTAACTTGAACTCAACTACGCCCAGCAGCAGTGGCGGCGGGGGCGGCAGCGCAGAGCACCGTCGTACCTGAGCACGCAGCACATGAGCAGCAGATGCTGTGGGACCTGTGCTGGGTTGAGGAGGGCTGGGCAGTCAGAGCGTAGGCAGGCCAGGAAGGCCCTGGTTCTCCTGGAGCGGTCCTCGCTGGCACGACCCAACCACAGCCGCCGCAGGTTGGGACAGGTCCACTCCCGGAAACACAGGGCCGGAACCAGCTCCGGAGTCAGGGCTGACTTGGCTTTGCCGCTGCTCCACTCTTTGACGATCACCGGAGGAACTGTGACGGACACAACAAGTGTGTCAGTGCGAACATGTACAGGTCAAAGAACTGAGGCTGGTACTATTGGTTCACTGATGTCTGATGTAACTTCCAGTTTATTAACATCCTGAAATTGAAGTCGTGGTTTTTGTCTCGTGGTGGAGATTAAACCGGTCTCACAGCAGATTGTTTGACTTTTCATTACAGGAAGTGTAACTACAGTAAGGACGGCTCCGTTACCTTTAACGTCAGTAAACACCATACATGGTACAGCTAAATGGAATGCAGCATATTATTTACATGTGTTTGGCCAGTCAAAACGTCCCACTGACGAATCCACTTCTCAGTGGTGAGACTTAGACATGAGAGACAGTCAACATGTTTTACTGGTGTCTATACCTGTTCAATGTAACCGCTGAGAAACAATAAGGAAATAACTTTTTGTTTTGCTGATTGATAACAGCTTCATCGAGGCCAGTGCTCTTTCTCTGTCTCTCTCGCTCTCTCATCAGACACAAATCAAATTAAGCTTCTTCGTGTCATATTTTGCGGCGAAAAGTGCGAGTCGGACTCAGATTTAGAAGCTGGCACATGAAATAAACAAAGTGAGAACACACACAGGTAGATTATCAGAGACATTTCAGGCTGTCTGTGGAGGTTCGACTGATCCGAGCGTCTGATTGGCAGCCGGAGCGCGAGGAAAGGGCTCCTCGTCGTGAGGAAAGAGCTCCTCGGTGCCCGGCATATCTGCGTCGCCTTCCGCCATGTTTGTCAATATGTGTGTTGGGCTGCGAGTGTGTCGCGCAGACACATACATCATTAATGGGAATTTATCGTTTTTACCGTGGGATGACATATTCTAGTGGCCACTAAGATCCGAATGAAAAGATGAAGCTACGTAAAGGTGGAGGCTGGTGGAGGGGAGGAGTCTACCAGACACTGTCATAACCTGAAAAGTCACCCAACATCCACTCGCTGTGCAGTGCAGTTTTCATTTTTTAAAGCTGTTCTCCAGTTTCGATTTTTCACGTTGGCGCTACAATCCAGCTGAAAAGGAACTGACTCGTAGTCGGTATATCTATTTTTCATCAAGTGGTTCAAAGAAACACACTGTGCACTCTGCACCTGCAGCACAACACTCATGTATCAGCCGACATGGATCTCATGTTTTGACGATGTCAGACTCCTCCTCTGGTTATAAGATCCTAGCACACCACAGAGTCATCGGATTTTAGGGGGCAGCTCTAAAAGTTCATGATTAACATATATTTAATATCCCTGTCTAGGGTTACATGATAAAAACAAAGCGTTCCCTTACAGCCCCATAACAGATGTTACCTCCTGCTGATCCGCACTGACCTGTGACCAGCTGAACTGTGTCTCTGTCATTCATACGTCTGTTCTCACACTATGTAACTTTGGGCTCCGGGTCGGGAGAAGTACGCAACGCTTTACGGCACTAAGTCACACAGCAGCAACTATTTCACTGATTCTGGTGAAACTGGATCATATTTTATGGAGGAAATGTTTTCTGGTTTTCCCTCTGATGTCCTCATCTAACTCCACCTCTGAGCCCCAAGCACCCACCTTCCAGGGGAGCCCTCTTGCGGAGAGCGAGCCTCTCCAGGCGGCGGTGTGTTTCAGCCAGACTGAAGAGAACGCCGTACGCATACTGTCTGGCAGCACGGAACAGCAGAGAGGCAGGAGGCAGCTCGGAGTTACACTCATCCTCTATACACACTGGCATCTTCATCTCACCCTGAGGGGGGAGAAGGAGGGGAGGTTAAAGGGAGGGCAGAGAGCTCTGACAGGGATTCTTTGTGTGTGTGTGTGTGTGTGTGGGGTAATCTGCTCACCTTGGTCAATATGTGGAAAATCTGGGGGTACATCAGTCCTCTTCTGTGTCTGTGCTCGGCCACACGAAGAACCTCGGCACTGACCTGAAGACGAACAGACAGTGAACACGGTGACACGACTGTGCTGCTGCGTCAAACGTGTGTGTGTGTGTGTTTTAAAGATCTCTCACAGGCACACACCTGAGGCAGAGGGGGTGTGGTTATGTCCATGTGACTCCGCGTCGCCATAGACAACAGTGACGGAATGTTTGACCCGCTCCCGTTGCCTTGGGAACCCTCTCCGGAGGCCGAGCCCCCCCTTCCGGTGGGATCCTCCCACCGAGAGGACTTGTCCGTCAAATGGCTGTGAGAGAAATGATGGGAACGTTTAGTTCATCACGTGTGTGTGTGTGTGTGTGTGTGTGTTTACACAATATCACATCTCCTGATCGTCCTCAAACACATTTTGTGTAACTTAAGCCTTTAACACACCACAACAAGGCGAGGGTGTTCACAAACAAACTCCTCTGTAGATGCTGCTGCTCCATCCTCCTCCTCCGCCTTCAGCTGTAATCCCTGAATCTCTAAGCTGTATCTGGGCTACTTCACCCTTGTTGACGAAAAGTCACTCAGTCAACAGGTATGTGTGATATCGAGCTGCTGTGGACACGCTGCATTTTGGAAAAGTCTCATCTGTCCGTCCTCTTTATTAAACGCTGATTAAATGTATCCGACACGTTTTTACGAGCTACTTGATCCAAATACTGGAGGTCCAGGTTCAGAAATATTCCCTCAGGTGTCACGTAACATTACGAATAAGCTTCAATTATTGATTTGACAGCTTCCAGAGCGAACTTTCAGTTTAATGTCAGCCTGTCAAGTCACAGCGAGAATTAAGCTGCCACTCTTATTTGGCGTTTTGACAGAGTCTGCTGGCAAAAAAGTCTCCACCTGAACTTTTTGTTTTGAGAGCAAACGTGATTTTTTTTTTCACACAGTCATTGCAAAGACACACAGATGCAAGTCTGAGTCAGATTTGTGTGTGTCGTGAGGCCGGATGGAGCTCGTTCAATGTTTCAAACGCAAACCAGAATCTGAACCGTGATCCGATTCAAAAGCAAAACATATAAACCTAAAAAAAAAAAAGACCAAATCTGATCAAGTCAACAAAGGCTGGCTTCTGAAACATTCCGGCAGGGTTTGAAGTCACGTGGAGGAGGAGCAGGCACGGACATTACATAACAGAGGTATAAACACCTGGAGTCAGTCGGGTTAACTAACAGGTCGACTTACTCTGTCATGTTTGTCTTTGTTGGCCTCAGTGACGTTAACATGTTGGTAAAACAGAACCTGAAAATGGATTTATTTATTTTAAACTCTGTCTATTTTTCTGCTGTCGTCTTCTATGTTAAAGTGCTGATTCAGACATGGCAACATGTTGCTGGTGTCATCACATTTATGTTGACAGGTTGCTTCTAACAGCAGCATTAAAAACTACAACAACAAACTGTGGCAGACTGAAACATTTATCAACAGAAGTTTCCTGGATTTTTTTTTTTTTTTTTTTTTAAAACAGCCACAAACCTTTAAGTGCTTTTTAAAAATCAATTACCATTCCCCTCATTAGCACTAATGTTGTAAAGTGTGCGCTGCCAACATACCGCTGGAGCTAAGCTCTCCTTGTGATTAGTCAAAACACGTGTTATGTAAAGTGCTTTGCTCCACCTAAAAACGCCAGAGTCGCCTCTTCACTTAAAGCTAATTATTCGTCCTCGCCTGCGCCTTACTTTGCGTTGCTGTCGTTGGGTTCATCTCCATCCGATGACGAGGAAGGAGACGGAGAGGGACCAGATTGAGTGCTGGTGTGATGATTGGGTAATCGACTTCCCCCCTGAGTGGAATCATACGGAGCTGACCAATCGGAGAAGCCCATCTTGTTCGTCAGTGAGTCGTTGCAGTCTTGGGACGGTGGCGGTGGGTTCTGGAACAGAGGGGTGGAGCCAGGTCCATATGGAGCATTTTGATAAGGTGGCTTTAACCCCGGAACCTGGGGAGGAGGGAACTGTGATCGAGAGGAGAGCAGAGGAGAGGAGGAGAAGAAGTCTCAGGGACGGGAACTAATACTGTCCTATTTTATTTCAGATCAAACTAGAAGCATCCAATCGAGGCTGGTTGGTGGATTTGTGATGGAGCGGACGACAGCCGCCCCCCCTCAACCAGTTTCTCCCCTAAATGAGCACACGCCACAAAGGGATTTCAAAGAGCAAAAAAACTTAATCCACTCGGCTAGATTCACGTAGCCGAGAACAAATTACAGAGGATTACCGAGATAAGAAATCTACCTGATTCTTTCCAGGCTGCATCGGTCCCATGTGGCCAGGTGGTCCCCCAAATGGATTGGGTCCAAACCCAGGGACTGCACAAGAGAATACATGTTCAGTAAGCCCAAACACGATTACATAATGACAGAGCCTGTTGTGTTTCCCCGAGCAGTTTTACGACTCACGGATGAAAGACGAGGGCCCCATGTTGGGCGAGCGCGGTTTGGAGGCAGCTGAGAAATACTCCACCGCTTTCTTGAAGCGCTCCACCTTGTCCTCCATACGAGACTGGAAAGAGAGGAGACAAAGCGTGATGTCGACGGCATGTCACAGCAGGACTGCGACAGTGAAAGGTGCCATTTAAATGAGTAAATTTCACAATAAAAGCAGAGATTGACTTTGTTGACGTTGACTAAATGATAAAGAATTATTATGACTAACTTCATCTTCAAACTGCTTTTATTAAACCATCAAACGTCAAAGGAATCTTCAGCTTAGTGTCGAATGACAAAGAAAATCAGAGTCCACACATTTTTGCTTTGAAAATTACTTTTCTGTCAGATTTATTGACTGATTGTATCGCAAGTTAAACGTCTATCCCTCACAGCAAAGAGACAAAGTCTCTGAACATTATAACGCGCTCTCTCAGTGTGGCAGATAACAGGTCCACGTCTCACGCGATGTCGCCTACTGGAAACACTTTATTTAGGTGAGAGGGAGGCAGGACGTGACGTAGAAAGTTTGCTGTGGATGGCTGACGAGGATACCGTCATCTGTGTTAATTACCGTTCTTCACCCGAGGGTGTTTCTTTTCTTTCGGTTTCAGTCACGTGATCATTCGACACGCTCGCTCGCTCTGTGGCTGTGAATTCTCCGGGCGATGACCTGATCTATTCACACGTGAGCTCGACATTACACGGACTTTGTACCGGAGAGCTCGCAGGGTAAAGCAACGGTGACGTCTAGACAAGTTCATGGCTGCAGAGAGCTGCAGAGCAGCGATGCGTGGTATATAAACAGAAGTTTAAACTTGTATAAATGTGCCTCATGTGCAATAAACTCTGATAAACTGAAACTAGACGATCCTGTTAAGCACATGGGATTTTTATAAGGTGCGGTGTGATTGTCTGGGTTAGCACTGATGTGTGCGCATGCTGACTCAGGTCTTGTGTCAACAGCGATGACCTATTTCACCATGAGCCACAGAAGCAATGAGCTACGAGCACATTCACTTTACCGTTCAGTTTTCAGATTTTGACATTCTATGTCGAATTTTTTAATCCGAATAAAAACGGTGGAATCAATAATTTATAATAAAAAACACTGGAATACGGTGTCGTGACGCACCTGTGACTGTTTGAAGACATCTCTGGCGATGGCGTCGAGGTTTCCCAGGTCTTTGATGGAGGAGACGTACTCCGACACGGCCTTGATCACCACCTCACAGGGCGGCAGCACCAACTGATGGGCTCGCACCTGAGACAGAAACATTATTTAACATTTCACCTAATGGAAGTGAAGAAACACGCGTTACTCCTCGGTGTGCAGCTGATCAGTCAGAGCACAGATAAAAAGGTTATCCAGTCTTTAGACAGCAGATGGACCGGGTCACTCAAATTACAAGTTGATGTAATATGATATAATGACCTAACATTATGTAAGGTGTGCTGTATGTTTTGGTTATCTAAATATTCCCCTGCATCAAACATAAAAAAGAAAAAGAGAGAGATAACGTTCAGCTTCAGATAAATAAGCTGCGTCTCATTCTTTCCTCGCTCCGGCCACGTTCGAAGATGAACTGCTCACTCAACTGACGTCCACTAAGCACACACGAAACACGCCGTCTGATTTCCATTTGTTCACTGTAATGCAAATGACCTGCCAAGATAAGGAGCACAAGTTTGCGAACACGTTTTTCTTTCGCCGCCAAACTAGTTACAGACTAACCTCAGAGTCTGAAACACCGTCTACGAGATATTCTGGATTATTTTGGCATTCTTGTGGATGCTTCACGTCCAGTTATTACTTCCTTTGTGTCGGTTTATTGTGGAGTTTCATTTGCATACAGGGCGTAAAAAGTGAGATCCGATCACGAGTGATCACTCGAGATGAACGTGGAGCTGCATTTTAATGTCGGGTGTAAACTTCTTTTATCGGATCGCCCAAGAGGCGCATTAACAAGGCCACGGCTGGAGAGTTAAAGGTTTAATTCATCCGTCAGGTCTCATTAGAGAAAAGACTAAACCGCCTCGGCCATTCCTCATAAAGTGAGTATTTTATAGGGGTGGATCAAAGTGAACAAACTGAACCGATCCACATGACGTGTGTTAAACTGCAGAGTTCACGTGAGGTAAAAAACTACTAGAGGAGTTCTGGTGTTATTAGTAACAACACACACACACACACACAATAAGGTCCACGTATATGGAAAGAGGAGGCGAAGCTGGGCCATGGGAAACGGTGAAGTGACGTTCTCTGTTGTTTTCATATATCACACCATCGAGTCTGTTATCACACTTACCACGAACACAGAGCACCGCACGGACAAAGATTCTCCAGTTTGTCCGACGTTAGGAAGATTTCACATATGTTTCATGTTCTGGACATTATTTCTCCCTCCAACTATCGGAGATCCATTTCTATTCATTCCATAGTTTTAAGACATTGTTAATAAACATTATTTCACAATAAAAGCATATCGATGGGTACCCGCAGACGACTCAAAAGGATTTTATTGTGAAAGGGCAGTTAGCATTAACTAACGGCATTAAAGGCTCTTTCTAAGGTAATAAACATAAATAGAGCCCCCTAAATTTTAGAAACTGGACCTTTAAAATGGGAGATTATCAGAAAACAGGGAGTGTTTAATCTAAAACTGATAATATAAAACTGAAAAAAATAAGAAAGAAAAGTCTGCTTTCCGTTACATTTGAGTTAAATCCGTGCTCACGACGTTTGTACCAGGATTATTACAGCTCGGGCTGAGGTTTGCGGTGGACTTTGGACTTTAAGGAAACATATGGTACCTTGAGAGAAGCTAGTGGGTGTTCTGGTCCCAGCAGACTCCAGTGGAAGGCAGCCAGGTCCTCATCAGGCAGAATATGATTTCCTGCAAAAAGACAAACTCGTTTGAAATGTTCGATGTGTCAGAGTGAACGAGGCCGACAGACAAAGAACCAAAAATACAACTCGCAGGTATGGTCGTGTGCTCCAGTGATTTTGTGTAGGTGTGTGTAGGTGTGTGTGTGTGTGTGCTCCTTACCCAGCAGAGCAGCGAAGCATGGCAGGTGCTGTGTCTTGAGCCCGAGCTGCCTGGCGGCCTCAGACAGCAGATACTGGTGTGTGGTAAGGTTTTTGCCGTTCCAGCTCAGTTTGAGCGCGTGTGACGAGAAGTAGGCGGGCACGTTGCAGAGGGCGAACTCGGAATCCTGAGCGATCAGGCCGGCGAATCCAAAGTCCCTGTAGAGAGACAGCACTTCCTGGTGGTGGTCCTCCAACGTCTGTACGACCTGTAGACGCAGAGTGGACAAAATCAGCAGTCTGAAACAGAAAGACTCATCTTGGGTTAGCAGCACAGTAGTTCAGATACAGACAATAAATATGCAACTATTTTCATAATTTAAGTTGCTTTTAATGCAAAAATGTCCAATTTTACCAAACAAATAAATGGCAGCTCGATCGATAATGAAGTCAATCATCAGTCTGGATTGTATCTGTATCAATTTACAATGATGGAGATCGCAGACTGCCAACAGTGCTGACGCTTGACACAACAGACACTGTGTGCCAACAGAATACTTAAGCTCCGCAGAGTGTAAAAAAAAAAACAATTAATAAACCGCAAAAATACATTTGTGGAAAATTTGGTTGCTTCTAAATCACCCATGTTGGTGATGCGGATACCTGGACCTGAGGGCAACATAACTGCTTCAGAGCACCCGAGAGAGAGAGAAAGAGAGAGAGCGAGAGCGAGAGAGAGCTGTAGAGTTTGACAATTATGGCAGAATTGTTACATTAATCTTGTTAATCAATGTCAGTGTTAATCAGCGGAAAACTAAATAATTACATTCAGTTACTTGATTAAAAATCTATCTGATGGGCTGGTAATCAAACCTGGCTGGTTATGAGGAGTGACTGATGTTCTTCTTCTTGTGTCACTCAGCAATAATAAAACTCAAACTACCACTGCTGGCACTTGACTTTCTTGTTAGTGGCACCTAGAGGAATCTCTTAAAATGCGTTTTTTTTTGTGACGATTCATCAAAGCGTTTACAATGAGAATAAACGAGTGGATAGCTACGATGTCGACTCGTTCGTTTCAGGTAGTGACAAACATAATAATCTGTGGCAGGGTGGTAAGCAGAGGTGGAATTTATGCTTCCAAAACTCTGCAGCTGTGTCTCCAAACAGGAAATATTTGGAATTACAGATCAGGAGAACCCCTTTAATGCCAAATTAGCTCAGGTTCTTGAGCCGGCTCTGTTCAGGATTCAATAAACAATCTTCTTCTGTCAGAATAGTGAAGCTGAGAGAGACTTCGAGGTGTGACGTGGTGTAAAAAGTTTGGGGAAACACTGAGATAACGACGATGAATACATATGCAATGAACAGCTGCACAGAGATCATCTGCTGACATACAGGTAGGGAAAAACAAGCGCACACACACGCACAGGATCTGTGAATGACGCCGTGCACGCACAGGGAGCCGAAATGTGCTGCCTGGACTGTAACGTGGGTGGGATTTTTCCACTCATACACTATTGCATTGTGTATATTTAATACAAGCATGCAGGCAGACGGCAGGAAAAGGTAGATCAGAGAAGAGAGAGAGCTCAGGTGAAAGTTGACTGGATCAGGCCTTCAGTTACCCGCTATGAGTCACGTTTCCTTTTTCAAACGGAGCATGTTCGGGTTATTCGTCTGCTTTATTCCACCTTACAGCACATGCACCTTAGTCTATATTTCATATCAGAACGAATACTACTGTGCCAATAGGTCAGACAGAAATATTCTCTGCTGAAACGCACAAACCAAGTCGTTACAAACACCACTGTCAGGTAGCGGGGACCTATAAATAGTCTTTCCACTCAGCAGTTGTTTAACAATGTATGACAGGTTCATTGAGTTCATGTTATGTAATATATAGGCTAGACTAGGTCATGTGGTACAATGCATGGACTTGAATAAGGATGCTGCTGGATTCATCATATATATATATATATATATATATATATATATATATATATATATATATATATATATATAAAGAAAAATCTGTTGCACTGGAAACACTGAGCAGAGCAGGCCCGCTACAAGAAGCAGAAATACATGCAGCCGAAGCAGCTCGTCAGATCAGGACTGGATCTGTGTCTAACACTGAACAACACACTCCCAGCTCGGCTGTCCTCGGTGCTCAGGACTGGGGGAGTTGCACTGGAAGGAGTTAAAACAGCGCCGGATGATGTAAGCCACTAAATGGGCGTGCAACAAGAAAAATAAAAAAAAGGGCAAGTGTTAAATGTCCACCATGAAACAACTTCACACATTGCTCACCCGCACTCGGAAGCGAAACATGGCGAGGCGGACGCAGTGGCTGAGGCAGGCCGGGGGCAGGAACCATGCCCGTGGAGGCGGGGTGGCCTTGCTGCCGACGTGGTTGACTATCAGCTGCGCCGTCTGTCGCTGGCCCTGAGCTCGCCGCGCCCACTCGGGCCAGCGCTCCTTCCCCAATGTGCCGTTGAAAACCACGACCAGCTCCAGGCCGCCCTGGTACAGGCAAGCCTGCGACAGGGCGGCCAGGTAGCCCAGCATGGCGTTCCACTCGCCCCCGCACACCCAGTCCGTCTGGTAGCCGCCGTACAGGCGCTGCAGGCCGGAGTCAGCGTCGATTAGGATCCTGGCAGGCGGGGGCGGGGGAGGCATGGGCCCGGGGTGATGTGGGTGGTGGTGTGGGTGATGGTGGTGAGGGGGCTGGCGGGCCGCGGTACGGGCAAGCTTCAGGAGGTCCACCGGGACTGCGGCCCCGGGACACCGCTTCTCTAAATACTCTTGAAAGCCCTGCACTCCCATGACGGTGTTGTTGAGCCGGTGCGTCTGGCCGGGAGCGGGCTCTGAATACGTCCTGTACGCCGTGTTTGTAACGTGATGTGGGGCGAGACTGCAGCTAGCTGTGCACCTCAGGCAAGCTAACCGGTCTCCGTGTGTGTAGTGACTAACTAGTTAAAGTTAAACCCTGCTAAACAACTTATCTGTCACCCAGGACTGGTGAAGCGAGTCACCATGCACCGCACCGAGTGTCAGCTAGCGTTAGAAACCCAAAAAAAAAAGTCTCAGTTTTGGTCGCGGGTGCTCGGTTTAGTGTCCATCCCTGTGGATTTTTGGTTCGAAGCCAGCAAGGCCAGTGTCGCTACCTACAACCAGCAGGAAAAGTTCAACATTTCTTTTTTTTTACCCCTTGCTCCCGATAATTTTGGCTTTAAACATAACCAGCTTTAGTAAAGTTGGCAGCGAAATAACGGATATTAAAATGAGCTACATAAACGGGTTATCCTGCTGGTTGTTGGGTTTTTGTTGTGCACATTACAAAAAAAAAAGAAAAAACACAGATTGCAAATACTGCGCATTAGTTAGCAACCCCCTAAAGGCTGGATGGCCGGTCCGCGGACATGATGTTAAACCGTTGACAGCTAAAAAAAACAAAAACGTTTGACGCTTAATTTCAGCACGTGTGCAGCAGCAGCGGCTTGTTGGCTTTACAGGTGTCAGGATACTAATTAAAACAAACTAACGAGCTGTGTCTGTGTGTGTGAGTGCCTGGCTGGCTGTTAGCTGTGTGGCTAGCTGTTAGCAGGGTCCCCGGCGTGATTTGACGCGTCAACTCCCGAAAAAAAAAGAGACAAGTCCGGGGCGGACACGACGCGGAATGAGATGGATGTTTGACGAAATAAAAGAAAAGTAAACTAAAAGAAAAAATAAAAATAAAAGCCCGATGGTGCCTCCCTCGCTTTCTCTCCACACTCACGGCTTCATGTTGCGGAGGGGAACGTTACTTCCAAGCGACATCAGCCATCTTGCGACTTCCTCGCGGCCCAGTGGAGTGGGAGGGAAAGGGAGGGGGGCGGGAGAGGAGAAGAGGGAGGGAGGGAGGGAGGGCGCGGCCGCGGGTTATGCTGGGAAATGTAGTCTAGTGAGGGGTATGACGCTTTGGTGAGAACTGGAGAAAAGACTACAAGTACCAGCGCCACAGGGGGAGGTGGACACACCGACGGTTGAACGAGGATAAAAAAAAAAAAACCGGAGAGTAGAATTTCTTCCAAGTTGCCCACAAGTGATTCAAGTACAAAACGGCCGTTATTTGACCGTTACCCGTCGTGAATGCACATCGACATACAGCTAAACACTCATAACGACGATTGATAACTGTTGTCGTGGCAGCAGCAGCAGCAGGCCGGTGCTGCTGATGCTACAACACACTCTCTGACATGTAACAGTAACCGTTAACCCCAGCAGGTAACGTATGCTAGAGTAAAGTGTCTCGGGCTAAGCCAGAAAGTTCAAAAATGAATCAGCCGTTACTCGGTGAAAAATGTGTAACAGGTAGAATGGCGCTGTCCCGTTCATGATAAATGTTGTGTGTGTATGTCGCCTCCCTGTGGTTCACTTCAGTAGAAAATAAAACTGCTTCAGGAGAGGAAGGGAAAAAAAATGGGGGACCAAACTATAAGCTGACTAGTGATGGGAAGTTCGGTTCTTTTTAGGGAGTCAGATCATTTGACTCACCAAGAACAGCCGGTTCTTTCGGCTCTCAAGCGGCTCTTCATTTTACCACTTATAACTTTTTATAATTCGGCCAAATTTAGCACTGTTTTGACTTATGACTTGTATGTGTACACATATTTCATGTATATATATTCAATACACATTTAACAAAAGTATTTAAAAGTTAAAAAAAAATACATTTTCTAATATCAATAAACTGCTGTAGCCAATCGTTTTCATTGTGTTTACAGACCCTTGTAACTCTCTTAAGCCGCGCAATGAATGCATTAACATGCTTGTAGAATCACTCTTCTACACAAAGCAGATATAAACTATTAAAAAACTAAACTATTTTTTTAAAAGGACAGTTATTGACTGTTGGATGCACAGTTCTCACATGTGAAGGTTGTTTGTGGACCCTGCTCGATTCAACAGCTTGGCTTTTGCAAAAATTCTGCATTCTTTATGTTTTCAGTTTTTTAAAAATGGGTCCAAATGCTGCTTCCTTTTTCTACCATCTTTCACTTAAAAAAAAAAAAAGAGCCGGCTCTTTGAACCGGCTCGTTCACCACAGACACATCACTAAAGCTAACTAGGCCACACGAGGAGCACTCAAGACGGGTGTGTCGTGTTAGTGTTGCCATGGCGACGGGAAGCTAGCTTTGAAGCATGCATCCTCTCTGATTAAAGGTCGAATAACAGTCCACTAGAGGATAAATAAAAGTGTGTGTGTGTGTGTGTGTGAGTGAGAGAGAGAGAGAGAGACAGAGAGAGAGAGAGAGAGAGAGAGAGAGAGAGAGAGAGAGAGAGAGAGAGAGAGAGAGAGATTATCGGTGAGCGCGCAGCACGCCCCCGTCCCTCCCCGTGTACTAGTCCATCCATCCCGCGGTCAGGAGTCACCATGACAGCCCGTTGTATGCGCTCCCTGTCCGGAGCCCTGAAGCCCCTGTTCAGCAACCGGTTGTCCAGGGTAAGGAGCAGTTCACCAAGTTAAACTGTTGAACAGACTTTTATTTTGACATTTGAAGTGGGTTTTATTTTGTAGTTTTTCAGCAGTTTCTCCGTTGCTAAGCTGATTAACGGTTGGTTGCCGGTTTGTTGGTTAGTCGCTGTCCTTTCAGCACCACTCTTTGTTCGTTTGCTGTCAACCGGACAGAGGAAATGTCCCACTAACAGTTTCTTGATAGAGGAACGTCTGCCTTTATTTCTCCCAGGTGGGATTAGGCTGCAAACACAAGTGTCATAAATTATTCAGACTATTACAACAGGACTCCTTCCAGTCATGGTTGTCAGTTAACAACTCCTCCTCCACAACAAGGACTGGGGAGAAAACTGCCACTGAAAACTCGAATATACATAAATATGCATTTACTGAAGTTTAATCTAACAGGACAAACAGCATGAGACACTCATCCTAATTAAAATGTTGTGGGGGGGCAATGCATCCAGTTTCTCCACTTTAAATGCACCCAGAGGGCATTTTATTACGTTCTCCTGCACGCTAGGCCACCACAGAGGGCACTTTTATCATGTTTTATGTAGCATGGAGGCATATGGTGGATGAGGCATTTATGACACAACGCCCGGCCCTTCAGTTCACCAGTGTTCATGCCATATATCAGTATTAACAACAACCTAAGCAAACATGTTGCATGCTACCTATAAATTCAATATATAAACTCAGAGATGAAACAATTAGGACGCTGTGTAAAACATGAATAAAAACAGAAGTAATCAAACTCAGTATATTATATTATTATACTTATTTACGCTCTGGATCCATCACCTCAAATGTTATTATTTGCTTGTTTTCTTAGTTTTTATTATCTTAAACTGAACTTCTAAAGTTTTCAACTGTTTGTCGTAGAATATGAATGTGAATGTTTGTACTTTGCACCATTTTGAAGACTGTAAATACAGATTAATCGATAATGGACATGCTTTAAACCGAGCAGCAGCCTCAGTGGCTGTGAAGTGAAGCCGCTTGAGGCTGGTTCCAGAAGGGAGTCAGTCTCCATAAGCCCCCATGTTTAAATGTTAAAATAATAATTCAACTAAACAAAGCACTGCTTATTATTAACAACAACAAATAAATTGTTCTTCAGCGACTTTTTCTCTGCGTTCGCAGGTTTACGCTGCAGCTACATGTAACCAGAGACAGAGGTCCACGTACACTGTGAGTCTTTTTAAGACTTTCTTATTTTCTTATTTTTTCTTATTTTTAAGAATAAGTGCAGCTGTGATTTCTGAGAGTTTGTCACCTCAGGAGTTCAGGACGCACCAACACCACGCTACACCTTTTGACTTTCCCGTTCAGGGATCAAACATGTCTTTACTACACGTCCACAGTCTTTTGTTTCATCAGTGTGCTTGTGATGCTGCTCCACCTCCTCTTTGTCCGACTAACCTCCCTGTTTTCTCTCCTCCACTCTGAATCCCTCCATCCTCCATCTATCTACCCACGACAGACTATAGTGAGTATGGCACACACAGGCGGTGTAGCACAGCTTGTCACTTCTCAGTAGTTTTGTACTTGACTGTCTGATGGAAGAGTTTGACTGTGTGTGTGTGTGTGTGTGTGTGTGTGTGTGTGTGTGTGTGTGTGTGTGTGTGTGTGTGTGTGTGTGTGTGTGTTTGCGCAGCCTCCACCGGCTCAGTATGGAGGCAGGCACACTGTGACTCTGATTCCCGGAGATGGCATCGGACCAGAACTGGCCAACCACGTGCGCGAACTATTCCGGTGAGAATTCACAGTTTCCTGCACACACACACACACACACACACACACACACACACACACACACACACACACACACACACACACACACACACACACAGTGTTGAAATGAACTCAGTAACCGACCCAAACTGTCACTAAATGACTCAGCTCCATCTGTGTTCATCACCAGGTTCTGCTGCGTGCCGGTGGACTTCGAAGTCGTCAACGTGGACTCATCCATGACGTCAGAAGACGACATCAACAACGCCATCATGGCTATCAGACGCAACGGAGTTGCACTAAAAGGTCAGTTTGTCTTGGAGTGTATATGTGAAATATGTTCCCACAAGGGCCTGGAAAACCTGGAAAACATGGTTCATGTAAGTCAGAAAATAACCATGATGTCCCACGAGTTTTTGTGTTATGAGGTATTGTATTGTGTTTTATTGTGTATCGTGTTGTACTGAGATCGTTTCTGTTATTGTGTCCACTCTATTTATATCAGTGTAGCTAAATCACAGTCTGAACATCCTGATCTATCTACTGCTAAACATGTGACTCAAGTTTATCCGTGTGAGTCTTCAAATGACGAACAGCATTCGATGTTGTGGTCAGAGTTCTGGTCTTGAATCTGAGGCATGATGATCATCTGATCCATCAGCTTGAAGCTTCACAGCCAGTCGTGACAATGATATTCTCAGAGCGCTCACATACTGGGTAACGTCACACAGACAACATGGACAGTGTTAACTTAAAATGAACAGAGACATCAGAACAGTGAGTCCTGACAAGTCCTGAAGATCTCTGTCCTGTGTCTGTCTCAGTCGTCAATCTTCAGGTGTAACTTTGTTCATCCAGGTAACATTGAGACGAACCACAACTTGCCACCGTCCTACAAGTCCAGAAACAACCTGCTCCGGTAAGTCCGACACGTTTCATCTTCGTTATCTAATCCTTACGTCAAAAGCGCTAAACAGGAACAACTGTTTCACATGTTGCTCTGATGTGCAGCAGAGATTTAAAGAGAGTCCGGAGCTTCATCCGTCTGTCTCCATCGTTCTTCCTGCTCTCCTCTCTCTGCAGCACCTCTCTGGATCTGTATGCCAACGTGATGCACTGCCAGTCTCTACCAGGAGTGAGGACGCGTCACAGAAACATCGACATCATGATCATCAGGGAGAACACCGAGGGGGAGTACAGCAGCCTGGAGCACGAGGTGTGTGTGTGTGTGTGTGTGTTCATGATATATCATTTATAATCACAACAAATCCAACGTCCACGCTCTGTCCCCGTCTGTCTCTGCAGAACGTGCCAGGCGTTGTTGAATGTCTGAAGATCATCACCAAGACCAAATCTTTACGCATCGCAGAGTACGCTTTCAGGACCGCTCGGGCTAAAGGACGCAGACGAGTCACCGCTGTGCACAAAGCGAACATCATGTCTGTTCCTGACCCAGCCTGTTTCATCTCCATTTATCTATAAAACACACGATCCATCTTAATGTGTGTGTGTGTGTGTGTGTGTGTGTGCGTGTGTGTGTGTGTGTGTGTGTGTGTGTGTGTGTGTGTGTGTGTGTGTGTGTGTGTGTGTGTGTGTGTGTGTGTTGGAGCAGGAAGTTGGGTGACGGCCTCTTCCTGGAGTGCTGTAAGGAGGTGGCCAGCGGTTACCCTGAAATCGCCTTCGACAGCATGATCGTGGACAACACCACCATGCAGGTGGCTCATGTTCGAAATGTCGCACAACACATTCATTTCATTTACATATACCTTTGGTGTTTTATGTGTGTGTGTGTGTGTGTGTGTGTGTGTGTGTGTGTGTTAGCTGGTTTCCAGGCCACAGCAGTTCGATGTGATGGTTATGCCTAACCTGTACGGAAATGTCGTGAGCAACGTGTGTGCCGGGCTGGTTGGTGGACCGGGCCTGGTACCCGGAGCCAATTATGGAGAGGACTACGCCGTGTTCGAGACGGTGAGATTCAAGTCAGAGCCAAAACAATCAGCTTAAAGACGCTAAAATGCTTCCTATAAATGAGGATTATCAGGATAGACCGTAACTGTGATATTTGTAAAATTAAGCTTCCAAAATAATTTTAGCTCGGTGAACCATCGTAGAAAAGTATTTCCTTTTTCATTTTTGGTTGAAATATTTCTCAGCATGTTCTTCTATGTGCAGGGCACCAGGAACACCGGCAAGGGCATCGCCAACCACAACACCGCCAACCCCACGGCCATGCTGCTGGCCTCGTGCCTGCTGCTGGATCACCTGAAGCTCCACGCTTACGCCGCCATGATCCGCAGGGGCGTCCTCTCCACGGTCTCTGTGACTCGGGTGAGCCCCGTCGTCGTTTCTCACTGTGAAAAAAAAAAAGAAGAAGATCAGAGCATGTTTATTAAAAAAATACCATTCAGTCCTGATGTGTTACTCAGAGTGCAGAGAAGACTCGGCTCACATTGATTTTCCGTCTGTGCGTCATCTCCTTTGTTCTCCAGCTGCACACCGCTGACCTCGGAGGCCAAGGCTCCACGTCTGAAGTAGTGCAGTCCATCATGAATGCTGTTCAGAGCACCGGGCCCCGGACGCTGAGCACCTAGAACTAACATAAATATGCAGAGACGTCAGTGTGCTCCACAAAAACAACAACACTGAAATGAAACAGTGTGAACAGATTTATGTCTATGCAACGTGTTTCTTTGTTTGTATCTGCACTTCACAATCACTCTGCTGAGTGACACCCTTTAAACGTTTGTTAGTTTGTTTCAATTATTTATTATAGAGTGTTAATCAAACTTATTTAAACCAATCACAGCCTGAAACACAGCTGTCCTACTGACTGAGTGTATTTGAAGACTGACCTTTAATAAAGATAATAAAGCTCACGTCTCTGTCTTCATACAAACACGTATAAACACATGATGCACCGACTCATCTCGACCACAGGGAGGCCACGCTGCCTTCTGTAACCACCACATGAAGGAAACACGACTTACCAGCAGCAGTAAATATAACAATTATATTTGTATTGAACCTTTCATGCAAAGATGCAGCTTCAGGATTAAAATGAATATTTAGCAGAAAACAAAATATGAAAATAAACATAATAATGATTGGACACTGACTGTAATAGTCGTAGCAGTTGTAGTTCTGCAGGTACTAGCAGTAAAACTAGTGGCAGCAGACAGGCCTGTCGAGTATCGGTGAACACGCGCAGAATGTGGTTTAATAAACAGGGACTGAAAGAGACGTCGTCTGGACGGCATCATGCTGCTCGGTATGAGCTGTTCGACATTAACGGTGCCTTTGCACTGCTCACAATATGGAGGGACACAACCGGGTCCAGAGAAGTCTGCAGAGTTTCTGGGTGTTGTTGATATCTGTCTTTCTCTCTGCATGGTCGAGTCTGAACTGTGAAACGTCCTTCATGCAACCATGTGGGGCTTTAATGCTGCGGGATGCCTGAGGGGTCGGAGGCTTTAAGATTTTAATACTTTAGATTTTAATATTAGACGTTACCAATGAACCTGTTCACCCGTGAAAGGCTCCAAACAGGTGTTTTTATTTAGCATTAATCAACTATCTTTAACTTTTATGGAACATGTTGCAGCATCAAACTCTTCACCTTCAAGCACCAGTTTTTCCATTTTTCCAGCACCTTTAAATAGGTAGCCTACTAGTTGTGTTTGCCATGATGGTCATGGGAAGCGCAGCGGTGCCACTGTATGGCATAATAATATGAGTCTAATTAGCATTATTTCATATGGTGGTAGATTGACTGTTTAGATTTTTAACTAATTGTAAAATTTCAAGCATTTTCAAGCACTTCACAAAAAAATTCAAGCGTTTTCACAACCTTGAAAACACTGAATTGAAATTCAAGCATTTTCAAGGAATTCAAGCACCCGTGGGAACCCTGTATATTATCTTTGTGCTGTATTCAATTAAACATAACTCAAAAAGAATTTCTAAATGTTTTTATTTACACAGCGTCCAAACTTTTTTGGAGTTTGGTTCCACTAATGCCGCTTTATCCTCTGCATGTTGTACTTCTTCCTCCACCAAATGGACATTTGAACACTTTAGTTACTTCACAGATTCAGGGAATGCTGCCCAGTGCCAACATGCTAAAAAACAAACATGTTAAAGTTCCCTCAAACCCTGACTGAGCTCCTTCAGCTCATCCTCACTGACATCATGTCGTCTTTGTGAAACAGTTAATCGTGTTTTTATTAGAGTTTGTAAGTGTCTCGCCATCGCTGCTGCCCTTTATGTTTTCTCACCCCTGACCCTCACACAGCCGCTGACAGAGTCACGGTAAGATCAGATCAATGAGCCACACTGAAAGACACCTGAAAGTAGTCCCCACAGCAAATGCACCTCCAATATTTGGTAAGACCTGCAGCGCCCGGCTGGGTCAGGAAATGATTTTGCATGTTTGAGGCTGAGAGCCGCAGACAGACGGAGGAAGTCTTTGTTGGTTTGGGACTTTTGTTTACAAAGAACAAAAAAGAAAAAAATCTATGTTCCTGTTTATATTCAACTCATTAAATCCCACAGATCGAGCTTCCTGACGCCGTCACTTCACAAACAACAGAAATGTGTTTCATAACGGTATCCGCGTATGCACCCTCGTGTTTTTGTGTGTATGTTTAAGGTCGCTCGGTGGGGGCCTCTCGATAATGAGAGGTCTCTCCAAACGAGGGAGTAATTGAGAGGAAGCAAACAGATTACTGAAAGAGAGGGGGAGAGAGAGGTGGAATGCAGGAGACGGAGAGACAGAGGGGGGAGTCAAACACGGGGGAGAAAGAAAGAAAGGGAGACTCTCCTCCTGTTGCTGCCTTCTCTACATCCCATCTGTCACAACATCTGACGCTGACTCTCCTCCCTCTCCGTTCCCACCCCTCTCCCTCTCTCTCCCCCTGATGCAAAATCACACGTACACATATCAGTTTAATGTGAGCGTAGGAAAGCTCTTTGATCGTTGGCGGAGGCTAATAACAGAGATCTCATTTGATCTGCTGGTGTGTGTGGCCCTCGCGTGCACTTCAGTTCTGAGCCGAGCGTGGACGATCAAAGTGAAAAGGGCCAACGGGCAACGTGGTTAATATCAGCAGGAAATTACATCAATCCACCGACGCGGCCCCGTCCTTTGATCAACATTTGAGTGGCACCTCTTTCGTTGCACTTTTCATAAAAATCCGAAAGAGGCGAGGAGGAGGAGAGAGGAGGAGGAGAGAAGGAGGGATGTTTTAAAGAGGAGTGGAGTGGAAGAAGGGAGGAGATGGGGAGACAGGAGCTGGATCAGCAGAGGTCACCCTCAGAGTAATAGGCAAGAGGAAAACACACACACACACACACACACACACACACACACAGACACAGCATGGCTGCAGCCAGTGTATGCAATAGCAGATCAGGTTGTCCCGGCTCCTACAGATGCTTCACAGGACGCTGAGGACGAGGACGGGGTAAGTGCTCTCACTTGTACTTTGCTCCTGATTCGTTGAAACGTGCAGAAGTGGCCGTGCAGGTTACAGGTGGATGTTTGAACAGGAACGGGTCAGAGGAGTAAGACGGATTGATTTGAGCTTTTTGTGCTGTGCAAAGGAGAAAAAGAAAAACGTTGGAGCAGCAGCAGGTGTGCGGTCTGATAATTGGATTAACACAGCCAAAGGATGTCAACAAGGCAGGCTGTGCAACTGTTGATTCAAAGAGTCTCGGATGAATCGACTGTCACTGAACATTCTGTGTTTGTTACCTTATCAAGGCGTGTGTGTCCTCCGGCTGCACATAATAAGTTCAAACTGAAACATTTACATCCTAAAGCTTTGATTCCAGCAGATGATTTCACCGTTACAGGTTGGATTTGTTGACGATCGGCTCATGATTCTTTAAATTTTTTGGTTTCAAATCCTGCGTGAGTGTTTCCAGTCTCGTGTTCAGAGTTTTTCAAGACAAGACGAAAGAATCTGAGCCGAGCCGAGCGAGCTGGAAAGCCGTAACACAGATGGACACAGCAGCTACTTTTTGTTTCTGCCTCTCCTGTTGACAGCCGTGGAAGACGTGCTCAGGTCTTTTACTCATGTACCGTCAGCACTAAATGTCGCGTTGTGACATGCTTAGATTGTTACCACTGATGCGTCTGTTTGTAAATACTGTTGGAGCAGCTCGAGGAGGAGCTACTCTGAAGCTTTGAGTTCAGTTCCCAACTGAGCGGTCGAGGACAGAGGGAAAGACACTTCTCTGCTGCACATATTTATATTTTGGACTGTTCTTTTGGTTTAGAAAATACTGAATTATTTTACCTCTTTAAGAAGTTTAGTGGGGAAACGTCTCTTTGGTGTAATGCTGTAAGTGGAGATGAAGTAAAAGCAGCAGAAAGAAACATTCAAGTGTTTCTCTCAGTACCATTAAAACCTCATTCAGCTCCAGACGGTTCATGCTGGAGGCAGGTTTATTCCTAATAGGAAGATTATTTATTGTCGTATTACTGTTGTTGAATCGTGAATGGAAGCAGTTCGAGACTCAGAGCTCGGATTTGGAGGATTTGGAGCCACGAGTGCAGAGAGCATTTGAACCGATACATTTGAGCTTGCAGCTCGTCACAGACGCATGCATACACTGTGTGCATGAACGTGTGTCAGGCCGTCGCTGAAAGGAAATGTAAAATGACATGTCAGTGATCTCACACTTCACATTTCTGCAGCATTTAGAGGGTATAATTTTTCATTTAAATTCATTTTATCTCTTCTTAAAAAGAGATATTTGAAAAGCAGCGGTGTAGGACGAACTTTGTTGGCCGTAAAACGTGCGAAAAATATGAAATACTCTTTTTAGAGTGTGTCGTTTACTGCAGAAACATGGCATTTAAGAGGAGCTGCTCTGGCTCATTCTGTTATGTAACAAAAACATACGAGTTATTATTTCCAGGTGATTAGACACTAATTAAGACCAGCACACACTGAACCCTTAAGAACACTTGAGTAGAGTAGATGTACTTAGTTACTTTCAGCGCTGTCCTTTTGCTCGCCTTGGTTTTGTGTCAGCCGGTGTGTGAGAACGGTCAAACGGCCGTGATCTTGTTAGAAACCTGCCCCATCTGCACAGAGGGGCCCTCTCTGCATGCCTCTGCCATTGTGTGCGTCTGTGTGTGTGTGCTGAACTGTAAAAGTGTGTGAGGCTCTGCCGTAAACACACTTCATTGTTTTACAATTAACGTGCTCGCAGAAGCCGAGCCTGCTTCACTTCAGCTGTGTGTGATGTTAGCAGAGGTCAGATAAACACACACGGTGCAGCCGCCGCACGGACGCAGCCAGGTGACCTGAGGATGACCGTCACCCTCCAGCTGATCGCTGCGTTTCATAATCACTTCCCGTGAATATGATCGAGGACGGCGCAGGAAAGATCTGCTTGAATTGCTAATTGGCATTCACTAATTGGATGTGCTATAAATTAACAGGCAGTAAAGTAAACAAGCACTTTACTTCATTTCCATTTAGTTTTAAATAGTTTCAAATAAAAATACTAATAACACACCTGCAAAGCCCGGCATTACAAACATTACTTTAAGTATGTGAGTATTATCAGCAAATGTACTTAAAGTACCAATAAATAGTTTTCCAGCTAATCTAAGAAGTCTGTTTAATGTTTATTCAGTGTAAGAAGAAGGAGAATGTTCTAAACATATTTTTATTTTATCTATATTTTATTTATTTCTTATCAGCCTCGTGTCTGCGAGCTGCTGTGACGAGTTCCCTTCCCCCATTAAAGTTTCAATTTTTCTACTTTATCACAAACATTCAGGATTAAATTCATCAATTTTAGAGATTGGTGATTTTGATTGGACAGGAAAGGCGCGGAAATCTGTAAACTGAAAAGTAACTGAAGCTGTCAGACAAAAGCAGTGGAGTAAAAAAAGTACAACATACTGACATGAGGTGGAAAACTATAAAAGTATAAGTACCTCAAATATTTATGTACTCGCATTCCACCGCTGGTTACCGGGGACTTTGATGAATTTACTGAAATCAAAATATTTCATGTGTTCCTTTAAAGTTTTTCTTTGGTTCCCTAAAATAAAGACGGTCCTTGAAGGTCCTTGAAAACATCAAAATCAAGGCTGTGATGATTACTGGCTATAAAAATAAGATGCTCAAATCGTAAAATAGATTCAACACTGTCTGAAACTTCTTTGGATATAAATTCAAATTTGAATCTCTCTGGATCTCTCGTCAGATTTCTTGCTGCGTCGTACGAGAGTCAATCAATGTTTTTGAGGATGCTGAACACGGCAGCATGTTCACGTTGTTATTGTGAACGTGTCTTTTATCCAGGACGGTTGTCGTGTTTCAATTTGACTCGATCAGCTGTTTTAATTTCTATTTTAACAGATCTATTTTTTATTTTTTATATTTTTCTTTGACTACATGTTGTTTTCTGCTCGCGTGCTCTCCGCCCTTCTCCACCTCTCTCCTCTCCCCTCCCAGTGAACATGTCAGTCTCCATGGTAACAGACTCGTATCCATCCATCGACTGGTCAGCGGCCTCCGTGACCCCGGCGGGCACAAATGTCACAGGGCGGGAGCGTGACGCCCTGCTTGCGGTGGCAGAGGTCGTGGTGTTGGCCATTATCTTAGTGATGGCGCTGCTCGGCAACGGGCTGGTGCTGGTGGTGTTGCTAAGGAGGAGGCGGCACCACAACCCACTGCACCAGTTCATGCTCAACCTGTGTGTGGCCGACCTGGTGGTGGCACTGTTCCAGGTAACACACACAGATGCACACACACACACGGATGCACACACACCTCTCTGCATCTCACTCCACCCTTCCTCCACCTGCTCCTCCTCTCTGAGGTGTTGCCCCAGCTCGTTTGGGATGCTAAGGGACGTTTTCCTGGCCCAGACTTCCTGTGTCGCCTGGTGAAATACCTGCAGGTGCTCGGGATGTTCGCCTCCGCCTACATGATCGTTGCCATGACGGTGGACCGGCACTACGCCATCTGCTGCCCCCTGCAGGCTCACCAGAGCGGGGCCACCCAACGCTGGAACAGCTTCGTGCTGCTGGCCTGGGGGCTGTCGCTGCTGCTTAGCCTGCCACAGGTAGGGCGACACAGGTAGGGCGACACAGGTAGGGCGACACAGGTAGGGCGATACAGGGAGACAAGGCATGAATCTGTGTGAAGGCTTCATATACTGAGGGAACAATGAGTGTGCATGTTGGAAAATGACTTACTAACATTTATAACTGCAGGCTTGGTATCAGATTATTAAGTCATTAAAGATTTTATTAAATATTTCATGAATGTTATTATTTGTGGCTTATACTGTATCTGAACTTTAAACCTGTTTTTAAACTATTACGATTATATCTTACGTCAAAAAATTAGATTTTATTCTTCACTCGTCTTAGATCATGTTATTCCTGTCTTTAGCTCATCCACAGAAATCAGACTACTTAGAAAATATTATGGTGTGGGAAGAGAAAACCACTAGGAGACGTCTTGCCCTGTTTTTTATAAATATTAGAAAAGTCTCATTTTTAATTTGCTCCATACAAAACAGTAAATATTATGAATTCAGCTCGTACACACCTCTTTGCCCCTCCAGGTTTTCATCTTCTCCCGTTCAGAAGTGGCTCCGGGCGTCTACGAGTGTTGGGGGAACTTCACCGAGTCCTGGGGCCTCAAAGCCTACGTGACCTGGATGACGGTGGCCGTCTTCATCCTCCCTGTCCTCGTTATCACCGTCTGTCAGGTGGATAGACGCAGAGACACAAAGAATGACTGTGAGAACAACAGACGGTTCACGTCCGTGACTTTTCTGCCCCCTCAGGTACGAATCTTCAACGAGATCCACAACAATCTGTATCTGAAGTCAGAGCGCCGTCTGTCTCCCACCTCTCTGCCTCCGTCCAGACGGGACAGCCAGAGAGCCGGAGGAGGAGGAGGCAGCAGAGGAAGGTCCAGTCTCCCTCTGTATGTTTCACCACTCATGTTTAACAACCCTGTGAGTCACACCAGCTTTGACCCCGGATCCACCTATCAGCACCTGCCCATGGGGCCGCTCCGGTCCAGCAGCATGGCCTCACACTGTGACATCCACACCTACAGTGCTGTTCACACAGGTACGACCCACAGGGCGCAGACTGCCGTCCGACTGATGCTGTGTCTGTTTGTTAAATCTCAATGTTACAGATTTTCTCTGGGATTAAATGTCAGATTATGCCTGTTAAACTTCAGCATGTTTTTAGTGTTAATCTTGTTTCTATACTTTTATATTTGATTTGATCTGCTTATTTTTCACGTTGCTGCTCATTCACTTATCAGCGTGTTCAGTGCAATCAAATCTTCACGTCTGTTGTCTTCAGTGTGGATCTGTGGCGTTTCTCTGCTCACTACTGTGCACGCTGAGCTGAATACTAACACTGCTGCGCCTCACAGGCCTGAAGATAACACTGAGACACTGTGACGCCTTCAAAACAAAAAGACTTTGTTATCTATGTGTAACTAAAACCAGAAGCAGGAATGTGGTCGGCAAAGAAAACAGATCAATAACTGTCTGACGGCTGTATACGTAGATATGAATCCACAGAAAAAGTAAACGAACATGAGTATGATGCTTCAACTTTCTGACTGTTTCTGTTCTCTGTCAGCTGATCTGCAGCCCGACGTGCTGCCCGACCCCGCGGCGCCCTCTGCTGTCTGCTGCCCCCCGCCCAAAGCTCTGCCAGCCCGCGGTGGAGAGGTGTCAGCGGCCATGTCGAAGACGGTGAGGATGACGCTGGTCATAGTGCTCGTCTACTCGCTCTGCTGGGCGCCGTTCTTCAGCGTCCAGCTGTGGGCGGCCTGGGACCCAGACCCACCTCAGAACGGTGTGAACACACACACACACACACACACACATAATCATTATTCCTCTGCTATGAGCCAAACCAAACATCGTACAGTAGTTTGTGATTGCTCTGGTCAGCTGCAAAACACTAAATCACATGATCAGTCCTCATACTGCAGATGACTGCCGCGTACATTTCAGTTTATTTTTTTTTTATTACTGTCAAAATGTCTTTGTTACCGTGTGTTTTACGCCTCATAGATGGTTAAACTTTGTAGCAAATGGTCCTAATTTGGTGCAGATGTTTTTATATCGTGCGCCAAAATAAACAGTACAGTTTATTTTGTTTGAATAATTTTGAACATTTTAAAACTAACCAACTGAATAATGCTGTATAAATCAATACAAAACAACTTTTCGTTGGGCAGCACATTCAGCATGTGTCCCTGTTCAAATTAAAAGAAGACTATTTTGATCATGCATTATGAATTTAATTAATCTTTATGCAAGTTCAGCACTTTAAATGTGCAGATGTTGCAGTACACTACACTGGGTAACACATTAGGTCTGACAGCTGTTTTTAACAAATTCTTGGGTGCAGAATCCAAAACTGATCCCAGTTTTTCTCTGTCACGTCAAGTTTTTTTTAACTATAGGATCCTGTTTTCTTACAGAATATGAAAAATACTGTACTGAACAGACATGTGCTTGTTTCCACTAAACCAAAGTAACAGTCCAATGATTTTTTTGGGGGACACCAAATGCAACTTTTCACGTGTTCCTTTGGTCCACATCGTAAACTCTCCACACACTGCTTGCACACTGTGTGAGGGGTCCATGTCTTGTTGTCCTGATCACAGAGTTTGACTTTAAAATATGCAAAATATGCTTGTTGGACAGATGCACTAATGTTTGCTTTCATTTGACTTGGAATAGTGAAACTAGCACAAATATAGAAAAGGAGTCAGGGCTGTTTAGGCGTTTACGACGAGAAGTATCAGGAGCAGACATGATCTGGAACAACGGTACTTTGTTTGTTTTAATTTGTTTACTGGTCCACAAGCACTTTTCTGAAAACATTTTGATAATAAATAGATTTTCTATTTAATTATAAACTTTGTCCTAATTCTGGGTTTTCACTGTGAAAAATAATTGAGATTTAGCAATTCAATGACGCATCCACCTTATTTATTAAAAAAGTATCTGTATCGGTGATACTGGCCTGCATTTACTCGGTATCGGATCAATACCAAAATATGCAGAATCACACACCACTGGGGTCAGGAACACATTACTCCCATTTTAGCCTCTCTCCACTGGCTGCCTGTGCATTTTAGAGTCCATTTAAGATTCTTTTATTTGATTTTAAATCTTTAAATGGTCTCTCTGAGCTGCTCCACCCATACACTCCTGCCCGGTGCCTCAGGTCAGCTGATCAGTTGCTCCTGGAGGTACCTGGAGGTTTCCTCTGCTGGTCCTAAATTATGGAATGACCTCCCTCTACGCATTAGACAAGCCCCTTCACTGTCCACTGTTTAAAACACGTCTTAAGACCATTTTTTTTTTATTTCTTGGCTTTTAACCCAGCATGAGACTCTGTTTCTGTTTTTGCTTTATTATTAATTTAACACTCTTCTATCGTTTATTGTTGTTTTTATATTGTTCTTATGTTTTATGTCTTATATTTTATGTACAGCACTTTGTGTCAGCTGCGGCTGTTTTTAAAGTGCTTTATAAATAAAGTTAAGTTGAGTTATTCAGCTGTGGAGAAAAAACTGACAAATGCAATTTTGGAATCAGCATAAAAATGTAACTCAACAGAAAAATGTTTTCAAATTTCTTTGAATTTAGCATTTACAAACTCCTTAACTATATGTTGCATGTTGACTGTGTGTGTGTGTGTGTGTGTGTGTGTGTGTGTGTGTGTGTGTGTGTGTGTGTGTGTGTGTGTGTGTGTGTGTGTGTGTGCGTGCAGGTGCAGTGTTCACCTTGCTCATGCTGCTGGCCAGTCTGAACTCGTGCACCAACCCCTGGATCTACTCCGCCTTCTCCAGCAGCGTGTCCACGGAGCTCCGTCTGCTGCTGCTCTGCCGTGCGCGCACACAGCGGCGAGGCTCGCTCCCGAACGACTCCACCACCACCACCACCACACACACCTCCACCTACTGAACAACACACAAACACACAAACTCGTGTCGTGTCACACACAAATAACAAACACACCGCCGTGTTTGCATCTTGTAAATCTGGAGAATGAGACAAAAACTAGAGTGTTTACTGTTCAAAGTTAAGAGAGTTCGACATTTTGGGAAATACACTTCACAGAGCTAACGTTAAAATTAATATTATTGGTCATATTTCACGGTTTAAGTTATATTAAGTCATAAAAACACGGAGCGTGACTGTGTACCTGACTATTTCTTGGCGCTAAAACCGTTGCCAGGCAACCAGAGCTAGCACAGTTAGCTACTGCTAATTTATCCAAGAAGTAGTCGGGGCCCGTAAAAAATAAATGATCGTTTTTACGTTTTTTTAAATGTATTTTTTTAATAAACAAATACAACTTGTGAATTGTTGAGCTCTATATGTGCTGACAGACATATCAGACACACACTATTAGCGCGCTGTATTTTTTATATAACAAACAAAGTCAAGTTAAGCTAAAGCGAATGGCTAAAGCTAGTTAGCTATTACTTGGTTGGTGTTATAGTCTAACGAGCGACCGTGTCAGTTGGCGACCTTTAGCCGTTGTGAGTGAATTATTAGTTATTTTTTTATTCATATATATTGTAACGTTAATTAAAATTTAAATTTAAAAAAAAAACTAATCCATGAGGACAGTTACGTATTTTTATGTTTTCAACTACAACAACTACACCGTTTAGCCGACAGTCACCAGTTAACAGGGTCACTCATTTAACCGAAACACCGGATTATTTGTTGGCAAACGATTTGTTGACGAATTCCTGGATTATAAATTAAACTGACATGATCACATACCGGCACCTGTAAAATCACTAATTGAAATGATATAATTTACGTTAAAACGAAGCGGAGAAACGACAATTCACTGTTTTACAGGTGTTGTGTATGTGACTACTCCCTAACGGTTTGGAGCCGTTGCCAGGCAACTAGCGTCAGCTCTAGGTGGTTACCGCACATTAAACGTGAATTAGTGAGCTTTAAATGTTTTTATTTCACTAGTGAACACATTTATATTAAAAACAAAGTCTAAAGATGAGAAATTATGGTTTATTAAATTATTTCCTTGAGTAAAACTTCAACCTTGAACAGCTACAAGCTCACTCACTAACACATTATATCTCACAAATCATATTAATCTTTACACCAATCTAAGCATAGCAATGACAAATAGTCGTTTATAGTCATTATTATAGTCATTATGTCATGATATCATCTACATGATGATATCATGACATAATGATACTTTTTGCCGAGAAGTAGTCAGGTACACAGCCCATAGGAAAATAGTGTATTATTGTTTTTAACTTCTTTTTTTGTTGTTGTACAAATTTAACAAACACGATATAAAAGGTGTAGATTAGTAAGCTTTAGTGTGCTCGTAGACTGATTTGAATAACTATAGTCTATTTCCCACAATGTCCAACTATTGTTAGTGAGTTAGTAAAATAGGTAGTTTAGATACAAACTGTTGTAATAAATTTGATAAAGTGTAATTATTGAAAATACATCGACTCATTTCTTTTTTAAAGAACACGACAAAAGTAATAAGAGTTGTTTGAAAACACTTTATTCATTCTCTCACCAGGCATAAAAACACTTACAAAACATAGAAACATCTACCGTGAATAAAAAAAGAAGTCACGTTACTTTACAGAAACTAAATACAATAATTTGTTCAGGGTTTTTTTGTTTTTGTTGCTGTGACTGTAGAGTATCATTTTCAAAACAAAGTCCCCTGCACTGGAGAACACTCGACATTCAGTGTCTGAATGAAATGGTTTAAATGAAGTCTGTTACAGTGTCACCTTTCCTTTTCATAGACCTGCCTTAAAAAAGGCAAAATAACTGAAGTTTTAGTTAATTCTGAATTTATATATATTACATATCCATCATATGAGATTCAGGGTTCAGAGCTGGGGAATGTGGACACACTGAAGCAACAGGCCTGTCTCTACTCTGTCCCCTGAAAACTGGACCTGTCCATTAACCTGGACAGAAATCTGCTTTAACTTCATGTCCACAGACGGGTGGACACTTCAGGTACGAGAGAAAAAAAAACTTCTCCCATTGGTACCAACAATACCTTAAAAAAGACTAAATAACATTTAATTTAGACAACAACTTACACTTTGTAATTAATCGTTTTGAAAAGTAATACTTATATTTGGTCAGTATATTTACCAAGAAGTCTTTCAAACAAACAGAAAAGGGTTGCACAGAAAACGTACACCCTTTAACACTTTCATTTACAATCCCATTTAAACAGATTCTTCAGATTATAGAGGCCATATTCTATTTTTTTGTCAATAGTCAACAAATCCCATGAAAACATTAAATCCAACAATGTACTAGTCCGTCTATAAATACTGTCTGGCTTCAGTACCTCGTCTGTGGTTCCTATTTGTTCTGTGAATCCTTCAGAACGGGTCACAGATGTATAAAATCAGTTTTTCCTATATTTCCTAAAGCAGCTGGGAACTTTTTTCTCAACCGTTACTCAAACAGGAGATTAAATTTGTTGAGGACTATTTTCCCCCATGGATAAATAGACATTAGTAAGTACTTCCAGGGACAGGACTGAGTCAAAGTAAACTACAGTGTTTGTTTAACTGGCTGTTGTATGTTGCTTTATAGAAAGGTGAAGGTGGAGCCTTAATTTGGAAAGCGATATGTTTGGTAGTCAGTGATGTTTTAATCCTCTTTGAACTGTGACATCAAGCACATGTGATCAATTTAAAAGATGATTTTGCAAGAAAAGTTGTAAAAAATGTTAAAATATAAGACTGATAATACGCAGTTATCAAGACCACACAGCCAAAGTTAAAGAGACTTTCTCTCTTCACAAACCTTTTGAGCTTTTACAGAACTTGTAACTTCTAGTAGCTCTCAACACGTCCAGAATTAAAATGATTTTTACATCTTGTAATACTTTTCTCCTCGTTCTGGGAGAACAGAGTGAAATCAGAATCAGAAATATTTTAATAATCCCAGGGGGAAATTATTGTTCCTGAACGGTACTTCACTTTCTGTGACTTTTTTGACTTGCAAAATTATCTTTAAAATTGACAAACATGTTTTTCAAAATAAAAGTCCCATGTGGCACACAGGAAGAGGAGGGACTGTCGACTTTACTTCTCATCACAGAGAAACCATTTCCCGTCTGTTACATAAGGAGTAATGAATGAATAAACGAGGGACAGCGCCAAAGTTTTTCAGCAACAATGGAGCTCTATGACACAGTCAGGCATCGTCCACGCTGACAACACTTCGAGTCATTGTTGGTCCTTTCAGGGGGTTTGTTGACAAAAAGAAACATCTTTTACACATAACGTTTCTAACGCTCAGGGCAGACAACGAATCATCAGTCTGAAGCTTTAAATGACAAGCATGGAGCAGAAAACGGTGAACCATCCTTCAAAAACGACGACTCCTCGTCATCGTTGCACAAACGATAAAAGTTTAAAACATTCATACTAAATTGGTGAATTGTTTAAAACCTCCATTTATTTTCCCTAAAGAGAAAATAAACGTTTATCGAGGCCGAATCCGTCTTTTGTTTTTTCCTCTGGCCTGAACGCAGACCAAAGCTTCTCCGACAGACGTCAGCTGATCGATATGAAACATCGTGGATCTGACAGGAAACGCTCGACGCAGCTTAGAGACCGTAGATACTGCAGCGGCACCATTCCAAACAAGTGAAACGACTATTTTCTCACACACACGCACACACACAGACACACACCTCTCACTTCATACCTTCATTAAAAAGATTACTTACTGTCAGATTGTCAATTTACAGTGAGCTAAAATAGATCTCTTTTAATTACAAAGGTTTGTAAACTACAAGGTGTTATTCACAATTAAAGACACTAAGAGGGGACCGCCCGAGAATCCCAAAAATTTAACGATGGCGTGAGATTTAAGCACGCGTGTGCACGCACACACCACACACACACACACACACACACACACACTTGGTAAAGCCATCGACTTGTTATAGTCGCAGCTGCATGTGGTGTCGTTTTAACACAGCGGCGATGGGCGGAGGAGCGTCACAACCGAGGAGCTGCTCTGGTCGGAGGGTGTATGATACAAAATGACACACACACGCGTATTTATGTACAAGCACACTAACGACAGCGTCCTCGACACTGTCAGCAGTGTGACCTCTTCTTCCGTTACCTATCTCAAGTATCTCGAGTCTTTTTGTTCTCCCGCTCTGCGTAACGACACGGAGACGTCTCCGCGCTCTAACATTTAACATTTCAATTTAATGTCCAGCCCTTGAGGAGTGAAGCGACACAAGTGTGCGTATGTAGCATGTGCGGGAAAATCTCTAAGTACCACAACAAAAAAAGTTTGAGTCGTTTGTGTGTGTTTACGTGTGAGGTTCTGAACCTTTAGGACAGCTCAACACCCTGAGAGTAAAGTCCTCATGAGTTTGCTGGATCTCTACCTTTACAGTCAGTCTGTCTGTTGTGCGTCTAATCTGGCGTTCATGCTGCTGGAGGACTTGAGTTTACCGAAGGCACGTCAGATACCGAAAGCGGAGGTGTGAACGCGGTGAGAAGCTGCAGCGTGGTCACAGCATCGGGTTTCTATTGCTTCAGGGTACGATCTCTGTACAAAGACAGTGTGTATGTGGTTGTACTGCAACTCCGTGTGTGAAGTGTGTGATGCGGTGTGTGTGCGCGCCGTTTCTCAAGTCCCTTTTTTTTTTTGTCGTTGTTTTTTTGGAAGTCTTTTACACCGTGTCCTCGTCCATCTTGGCGACCTCGTCCATCGTGACGGCGGGAGACACGTTGTTCTCCTCCGCCTCGTCGGCCGATTTTGTCGGAGAGGGAGGCGCCAGCATGGCGGCGCGCTCCTCCTTGTTCTCCGCCTTCTCTTTCTTCTCTTCCTCTTTCCTCTCGCGCTCCAGCAGGCGGTAGTTGATGCCCATCCCGATGAAGAGGACCACGCTCGCCACGATGAGGATGATGCCGGAGGAGATGTAGGTGTAGTCGTAGTTTTTGTAGGTGGTATAGAATGAACCTGGAGGGGCACAAAAAAAGATATTTACCATCATAACACGGATAACACAGATGGATGGATCATTCGTATGTAAGTTAACAAGAAACAGAGACTAATTAATGTTGCAACTAACAATTCTTTTGATTATTTTATCAATGAAATCTTAAATAGTGCAAAACATCCCTCACAACTTTCTTGTTTTGGGACATAGCGAGAGGGGACGTGGATGGGAGGACAGATAAAGTCTTCCTACATTCATTTCCTGATTCCTTTATCCTTTAAATCATCTTTTGTGTGTTGGTCGGACAGGACGAGTTTGAAGAAGGATCAAACGTGTCTCTACGTCAAACTAAACGTCTGTTGATGACGTGTCGGTGTGAGAAAAGACGGTTTATGCTGTCTGACATCTCACCTGTTAGCGGTGGACCCAGCAGCACCGGCCCACACTCCACTATCGTGACCAAACCGACAGCTGAGGAGAACCTCTGCGCTCCCACCAGGTCCATCAGGGTCTCGAACAGCACCGCGCTCAGCCAGCCGAAAGCGAAGCCGAAGAAGATGGCGTAGATCACGAATCCGGTGTAGTCGACCGACAGTGGTGCCAGCACGTGACACACGCCGTTGTAGAGGACGGCGGCGGCGAAGAAGTACTGCACCCTCGGCCGGACCCACTTGGTGTTGGCGAGCATGCCCATGGAGGGCCGGGCGAACATGTCAACGAACGCCAGCACGGACAGCAGGAAGGCCGCCTTGTCTTTGCTGATATCTTTACTCTTGGCGTAATTGGAGAGGAAGACGAGCGGCGCGAAGAGGCCGAGGAACATGATGACGTTGCCGCTCAGGTACAGCAGGAAGCCGCGGTGTTTGAACAGCGTCAGGTCGATGAAGGAGTTGATGGTCTGCAGGACCGTCTTTTTCTCCTGCGGCTGCACTGAAACGGCCGCCTTGGCTTCGCCCGCCTCAGAGTCGGCCTTGGCCGGCTGAGGTTTGGGTCCGATGGGACGCATGAGGGAGCCGGCCACGCAGCAGTTGAGCAGAAGTCCTCCCAGGATGAGGAAGCTGCCTCTCCAGCCGAACGTGTCGTACATCCAGGAGTTGAGAGGAGCCAGCGTGGACAGAAACACGGGGCTGCCCGCCATGGCGATGCCGTTGGCGATGGGCCGACGCTTGTAGAAGTATTTACCGATCATAGTGAGGGCTGGATTCAGGTTGAACGCCAGGCCCAGACCTGGAGAGAGAAAAGGAGGGAGGGGAGACGAAAATGAAACATCTGGTGGGTACAGCACAGGAGCAGAGTTATACGATCTGTCTCAATGTCTAACCGACCTCCTATGACTCCGATAAAGAAGTACAGCTGCTCCACCGTGTTACAGAAGGAGGCCGCGATTAGTCCCGACCCCGCCAGACAGCCACCGGCCATGATGATCGGCCGGCTGCCAAATTTGTTCACGAGGATGCTGCTGATTGGACCTGAGAGAAAGAAGACACAGTCCCAAAAAGTTAGATTTTACTCAAACTGACAAACATCAGCTGGTTGAACATGTGACATTTTTCAAATTTCATAACAATTAGACTTTTTAATAAATAAAAATTAATGAATCAATACAGGAAAGCATCATTTGCAGCCCTGATATCATCATTACGGTCAACTTCAAGCTAAATATCCAATATTTTAACTTCTGAATCAGGAGATTTGTTGCTTTTTTTTCTTTGTTTACTGTGACCAATTAATTAATCAATAAATCTAATAAAAAGCATCAGTTGCAGCCTGATGAATAATGTACATGAAGGTTAAAAAAAAAAGCCAGCAAATAAACTGCAAAGTAAATTAAAGTGTTCACCAGCAGGCGGTGCTGTGGTGGCGAAGATGAATGAAGGACAATGACCGATTGTGAAACGACACCGATTACAATCGAAGGAAACATGAGGAGAGGAGAGGAGAGGAGAGGAGAGGAGGAGAGGAGAGGAGGAGAGGAGAGGAGAGGAGAGGAGAGGAGAGGAGAGGAGATGAGACGAGACGAGATGTGGAGAGGAGACGAGATGTGGAGAGGAGAGGAGAGGAGATGTGGAGAGGAGAGGAGAGGAGACGAGATGTGGAGAGGAGAGGAGACGAGATGAGGAGAGGAGACGAGATGTGGAGAGGAGAGGAGAGGAGAGGAGAGGAGAGGAGAGGAGAGGAGAGGAGAGGAGAGGAGAGGAGAGGAGAGGAGAGGAGAGGAGAGTTGGATGGAGGCGTTCAGCCTCTCAGCTGATGAATGGGCCTTCACATGGACGGAGGCCGACACCGGCTATGCTGAATACAAAGTGAAGGCCTGAAGCGTCGACACATTAAACTCTGCGAGCATGAATGAAAATGAAATACATTTAAAAACATATTCCACTCTTAGAATACCACAGAAACTAGAATATAAACGAACTCTGAGATCACTGGAACGTAAATTAAAATAGGTTTGATGACAAAACGGGAAATATTAAGAGTATATAAAAAGTACTTTCTAATATTTTCTGCGGTGGTACGAGGTGTACGAGGTATGTGACACACACTGCTGCACGTCGTTTCATTCATGTGTCGAAGCAGCATGAATCTAAAGATGTCACACAAACACAGGTGTGTTTTACAATAATCTATAAGATAATTGGTCGCTGGCCTTACGCTGAGACAGCGCGCACAGACAGTATGAATGACCTCCAGCAGCAGGCGTCCATTTCCTCGCCACCATCCGGAGACCTTCGAACACTCCATGGTGGCTTTGCCCTTGAATCTTGGCAGCTGACCAGAGCGGCCGAGGGGGAACTCGCTTGCTCACTCACTAAATACCTCTCTCTCTCTCGGACACCTTCCCTCTGTGTTGTGTCGGTCACTGAGGGTCTGACCGGCTGGCACAGAGCCCGTCTCGGTGGGTTTTATAACAGCGTTTCTTCTGAGCTGAACAAAAATGAACCTGTACAAGGGCAGGAATGAATCTGCATGCACTCATAAATAAACCAGGAGCGACGGTCTTTGTTGCCGTTTGGCTAAACACAAAGAGGCCAGTGAGCGCTGCTCTCAGAGATATTATGTAAACGACATTCGTCGTCCGCCATTCGCTCACTTTCCCTCCCTGAAAGAAAGAACAGAGCTGAGTGGAGGAGGCTTGTCCTCGGCTTTACACCGACACAGCTGTGACGAGCGTCTGCTCCCACCCACCCAGTACTCGTCTCTACCAGCGGATGTTCTGATGGAGAGCAGCAGCTGAGGATGAGTCCGTGCACCCTGGAGAAACAGCTGATTGGATTTGAATTCATCACATTTCTCCAGCCGTCACGTTGAACTCAAACCAGCATCTGTTCATCTGGAGGAACAGTCTGCATGAAATCGAATCAAGACGTTACAGCTCAGGTTGGATATGAAGCTGGAGTCAGGAGACTTGTTAATATAAAGACGGGAAACATGGGAGAGAAGCTGACCGAAATGTTGTAGCCGTCGCTGATGAGAACTCAGGGTTAGGAAGCAACAAAAGGCGTCTGAACAATCCACAACAGTATTTCTTAAAATCCCCAAAAACATCCTGTAAAAACAGGAGCTTGATATTTTTTTTAGACTTTTTGTGGATCGATTTGTGAGTGTTAGATTTTTTTTTAAACTGGAGCCAGGCTAGCTGTTTCCAGTCTTAGTGCTGAGCTAAGCTAATCCTGGCTCCAGTTCCTTCTGAGCTGCTGCATCAACAAATCAGTTTATTTGTTTATTTGTATAGCCCTTTACAATAGCCAGACGGTACCCAAAGTGCTTTACAACAAAGCTGTAAAACAATAGATAAAAATTTAATTAAAAGTGACCAGAAATACATAAGAAGCAGCAGACAGAGTGAGTACACATGAGGAACAGTACTGTCAGGATTGAAACAACAATCTAAAGTTAAGCTTCGTTTAAGAAGGCTGAGATCAGTAGTGGTGCGGATGTCAGCGGGCAGTTTGTTCCACAGCGACGGCAAAACAACGTTCGCCCCGCTGTTCAAATCTCAACCTAGGGACCTCTAACAGAAGCTGACCCGAAGAGCGCAGGGCTCTGCCACAACTGCGACAAGTTAAAATCTCTGCCAAGTAAAACAAACAACAGAAGTTTAAAAATCAATTCTGAAACCGACTGGGAGCCAGCGGAGTGACGACAGCACCGGGGAGGAATGTGTTCGCGTGGTCTGAGACCTCCACTGACGCCACGGACACACGACACGTCACCAAATTTATTTAACGCGTTGACATTGAACACTGTCTCTGTTCATTTTGTCCTTGATATTTCGATACATTAGTATACTGTAAATAAAGTGCAGCATCACCACAAACTCGACCCACGCGTCCTCCAGCGTTACAATCACAGAGGTCGACTTCATGTCAGAATAGTTTCATCAAACTGCTGAACACGGTACAGGTGTATCATAAAGTGACCGCTGAGTTGTGTCACGTGTACCAGCTTCATCTCCACCTCCAGGACACGTCACACTTCATCACATCAACACCCTGAAACTACGAGAGAGAGAAAGAGCCGGCTGCGGTAAAGCGAGCTCGTGTGCAGTCATGTGCACAGATCACAGGCAGAGTCAGAGAGACGCTCAGCGATGGTGACGTCTTTTTCCATCGTGAGATCCCAAGGAGTCGTGGAAATGTTTGTGTTTGGAATTCCAACAAAGATTAGACAAATTAAGAACCGAAGACGTGCCAAGTTTTTTGTTTTTTTTTTGTTTAGTAATCCTCTTGTTCTGTTTTTCCCCAGAGTGCTGAGCTGAGTGTGTCAGTGGAAAAACGACTAACCTCTGTCACGAGAAGCTTTGGCTGTAGGAAGCAATATTTCTGTCCATCGCTGTGCTTCATCGCCGTGTGACCTCTCGTGCTTCACAAATTAAAGTTTACTCTACAAAACCTCTGAATTATGTCTCGCTGCAGTTACATACGTCAGAGCTTCTTCCTTCCGAATGGAATAATTCACCTTTCTGACAGTTCACACAAAAGGATTTACACTGAGCGCTGAATAAAACAAGGCCCGAGCATCCTGTTTGTGATCACAGACCACGTTTAACTCAAGCCGACCTCAAATAGATGAACTCACATCAGGTGCAGTTACTGCTTTACTGTACGGACGCATTAAACTGAGCTGAGCGACAGTCTTCTGTTTGTTTTTCCTGCTCTGGTACGTGCTGCCAGTTCACATAGCTCCCCTGAGAAAGATGCTCCTGTTAGGAAGACAGTCGAGTCAGTGTGCTCGTACGTGAGGTACTGACGATGATTTAAACAGAAAGTTTGGATCCTCCCGTCAGGCCGTTAAAGGTCTGAACGAAAAGCTGTTCTGCACTCTCTCTCAGCTTCCGTCAACACCTTAAGTCCTGTTAACAAACACTTTAACCTTACTGATCCGTCTGTCGCACACTCTGATAATCCCGAGTGCGCGCCACGCATATGCGAAATATTCAAAGGATCAGCGTGCAGGATTGTAACCCCCCTCCGCTCGCCCTCCTGCTTCACAAACAAACACAAACCACAAGTGTGAGACGGTTAATCGACAAATTCTTCACATAAACACGATGAACGCTCGGACGATAACTGAGCCTGAGCCATGATGCAATGAAACATCTTCATACACAAACGACACACAGAAAGACCACAGCCGAGGTTAGAGGTTCCTACTAGAAGAGCAGCTCACATCTCTGACTAACCTGTCACACACTTGTGACCTTTTGCTTTCTGTGATGTGACGTTTTTGCTGCATCTCCTTCCTGTTTGGTCTTTATCCTGTTTGTTGTTATAGTAACAGCTGAAAATGATGCAGTTTGTTTCATGCAAACACAGACAGACAGTCAGACTTCATGCTTCACTTCTTCTCCTTCCTTTACCTTTGGGGCAGAGCATCCTGGTTCACACTATTACTCAGCTGCCGCCGACGTCATCCAGTCAAAATTAAAACTTTTTTTTTTGGAGCTACGTGGAAGTTGGTGTGCGTACGTGCCCGGACTCATGTGTAACCGCTGAGTGAGCGGGTGCCTTGTTGGTTTATCCTCATTCATTCTTTATCATGAGCTGGCACTGTGACGTAATTAACTGGTGATCTGACTGACTGAATTCTGAAGCAAGGAAGAATAAAAAAAGAGAGAGGGCTCCAACATCTGGCTCTGGTTTTATGCAACGTCACTCCTCCCCTCAGCAGTTTCCTCTCCTAAAAGCAGAAACGTTGCAGAGGCCGGCCGCTCTGAACAGGCTGAGTGAGGAAGAGGAAGAAACAGACAGCGGGACGACGTCGCGTCCTGCACGTAGGACGTTAAATAAACAGAGAAAGCGAGCGAGTGTGTGTGTGTGTGTGTCTGAATGAGGAAAGGCCTCGCATTGTTTCACGGGACAGAAACAGAGAAATCTGATCCGAAAACCTCCCCTAAACCTGAAACTAGATCTGTCTTCAGTCCTGCCTTAACATGTGAAAGGCTGCTGCTGAATCATGCAAATAAAGCGGTCACTGAGTGCAAAGAGCTGCTTCCTTTTCACATCTTTTTAAAAACCACAGCAGCAGAGATCCTCTCCGAGCCGGAGATCCTCTGAGATGCGGGCCACTGACTTCAGTCCACCGGCAGCTTCACACATTTGAGCTTTTTAGTGAAATATCAACTTTACTACTCCTCTAAATTTTCATCCAGCGCCACCATCAGGTCAGAATCTGCCCAATACTTCAGTCTGTGACCAAACAACATGCTGGTTGGTGCTTAAAATAATATACACACTTTCACAACATGTTTTTTTTGTAATGTGTGCTACATACAGCATACTGTGTTGTTGACTTGTGTATTGTTTAAGCCGTCTGTGGCATTTCGTCTTGCCGCTGACGTAAGCATGCAGCTTAAAGCACCGCTCTGTGCCTGATTACAGCCTCACACAGATGACCGGTTTACTTCTTCATTTCCCAGAGATCAAGACTGGAAAGTACAGTTACAAATTTAGCAAGAATCCAAAAAGTTTCACCACAAAACAGAAGTTTTAATGCTCATAAAACCAAGAAAGGACGAAACACTGGAGCACTACAACACCTTACACCAGGGACAATCATTGAACAATACTTAGTTTTTATTCCCTTCGTCTGTAATTCAACATGTGGCTTCCTGGTCTGCTTTGGTTAGATTACAGCAGAGGAAACAATCACTCCAAAGTATTCATCCGTCGTATCGTCTCCTGCTCCCGTTCAGCTGTAGCCGTGACTGAACCGCAGGGATGAGGGACTGAAAGCTGAAAGCACGATCGTGGATGGATAAAGAGTTTTTGTTTCGCTTCAGTGACGCGTGAACGATAAAAAGGCAGAGCGCTGCAGACAAACGAAACACGCCAAAGATACGACCACGCGCCGGAGTCTTATTTAAGCAGCTCGCTCTGCAAAAAAAAAAAAAAAACTGCATTCTTCTTCTCGTCACGCTCTTAAATATAAACCACAGCATCGTCCACAAATAGTGCAAACTGTCTGACTGCAGAATCCATCCACCGGCTGCTAATGTCAGTTATTAAGAGTTTTAAACGTTGCCTTCAGTGCTCAGGTTTAGCTGGATTTGAAGGAGGACACTCCTCAGACATTCTGACGATGATTTCAGGGTTACGGCAGACGGTGGTGGACATGCTCAAAACTTTCATTTCAGCTTCTGGGTGTATATTTTGAGCCAGTAATCTACTTTTTACATCACTAAATTTTCCTTTTATAGCTTCATTACGATCAGTCTGCTGCCCAGGACACACATCTATCCATCTGTGATTTCCACACAGCCTCAACTGACAGTATTTCACAATGAAACACAACTGTGAAGAAATAAAGGGAGTCTCGCCACGGAAACGCCCGAGGGCTTTAATTTTGAAACAAATCTACCACGGCACAAGCGCCCGGCGCTCAGGCCGGCTGCGTGGCAAAGCAAGAGAGGTTTATTTATTTTGTTCACAGTGGAAGTGCAGAGATTAAGTGCGAGAGAAGTCAGGACGTCCGGGACAGATAACCGTGGAAAAAAGGACAAAGAGTCCATTTGTTTTACTTAATTAAAAGAAAATCAACAAGTGCTGTGTTCGTCATTTCACATTCAAATGTTAACTGAGTACGTCATTAACTGGGTACGTTCTCACTTCTATTCAAGTCGCTTTTACTTGAGTTTAAATTTGACTTTTTGTGCCGCACTATGGGCACAACATCTCACTTCCTGTATATGAATGGCTGAGACGATTCAGAGGTGGAAACATCCCTACATACGACTCACTCACCTCCTGCGTACATGACAGCCAGCATGATGGAGGAGATCCAGGACACCTGACTGGGTGTGGCCTCGAAGATGACCTCTATCTCTTTGAAGAACACGGTGATGGATTTGGGGAAGGCGTAGGAGAAGCCGATGGAGATGAAGGCCCCCACGACCACCGCCCAGCCCCAGCCACCTTCAGGGGGGGTGTACCCCATGGGCCCGCCAATCGCTGGAGGCATGTCTGCTCACGAGGAAGACGAGGAAGGAGACGAAGCTCTCAGTTCAGTGGAGAAGAAAAACTGGTACCAGGTGTGCTGGGATCAGAAAATCTGTTGGGGAAACAGAGCAGAGTCAGCACGGATGCTTGAAGACGATAAAAGAGGCAAACACAGTTCATCCATTTTTATCTAATCTGCTGTTGGCTACAAGAATATAAACAAACAGGAATGAGGAGAGATAATCCACCGGTCCTCCTACTTAAATTACAACATCATGTTCTGCCATGGTGAGACAGCTCGGCGATGGGCCGCGTGCCAACAACATACCAGCAGTTTTAGACCAACGTACAAACTTTTGAATGGAGCCAGTGAAATTTACTTAACTTAAAACAGTCAACGATGAGCTGCAGAACAGCTTAACTATTCAAAATGTCTATAATCATAACGCCAGCGTGATAGTCAGGAAAAGAACAGCTGTCACTGATGCGGATCATTACTCGTCTGGTCTATAAAATGTCCACAAACTGTGTCACAATCCCCGAACGCCCGAGGTTTCATCTTGAATGTCTTGCTTTGTTCAACCGACCGTCTGAAACCAGAAAATATTCAGTTGACCTTCACGTGAGGTGAAGAAATCATCCGTTGGAACTTGATGATGATGAATCTGTTGCTAGTCGGTTTTCTGTGTAATTATTTTGAGTTTCACAGGTACTCCCCTAAAGGAAAGATTTCCTTGTGAATGTGCCAAAACGAGTAAGAACATCCAACAATAACTGACGTTCAGGTGGGGTCAGATGAACCAGTTCTTTCATTGTTATCACAGAATTGGGCAAACCTCTCCACGCTGCTTGGATTACACTCCAGGAAACTCCAAAGCCTGAAGGGTTGACTGCTGGTAACCAAACTGTTGTAACGTTGAACTAACTGCACATGTTTCAGTGACAGCTGGAAATACTTCTTCAATGAATCCATCCACTTCAATGTCCCCGTTTCCATTTAGGCCGCACACAACTGAGCTATTTATGGCTCAGCTCTGAGATCAACTCTGATACTTACATGGAGTCTGTTTTTTTTGTGAGAAGAGTTCAATCTGGTTTGACTATTTAAAAACCACCTCCTTCTCACAGCAATCCCTGAACCGAAGAAGCATCTTGGATGAACATCTTCATTAGGGATGTAACGATGCATCGTGACACGATTAAAATCGGTACAAATGCGTGACGACTCGCATCGGTTGACAGAAAAAATGAACCGCAATTCTTGGTAAATGCAAGAGAAGTAGGATATGTTCTTTTTCGTCTTTTTATTAGAAATAGGTCACGTTGTAGCTGCAGCTTCTGCTGCCGCGTTTGCCTTTTTGTGTCTCACACACACACACACCTACACACACGCGCAGTAGTGGTAATCGGCGTCAGGCCTGACTGTACCGTAAATGATACCATAACACAGACCCTCCAGGAATTCACGATGTTGCGATTTGCAACTTCAACGCAACTTCAGTGAATCCCTGTGAATTCAGGGCGGTGTTGCAATTTTAACCAATCACCGCAACTTCTCCGCAACTTCCGCGCAGTCTGCACGGGGGATTAAACTCGGGTCAGGGACGGCCGCACGGTGCGGGAGGATCCCCCTTGTGGGATCTCTCCCCGGCGCTGGCTGGCCCCCGGCAGGCGCATTTCCTCCATGGCGGTGCGCTGCGACCGGCTCTGTGTTTACAGCGCCTGGACCTCGCAGTTTCCCGGGCCCGTGGACTCTCATTAAAGGGTTAATGAGTTATCATTTGTTTTTATTTTTAGTTAGCTCATACTAATGGTCAGATCAGCTGCTTGCTGGCAGCCCTAATAAGAACACAAAACACAAAAATCGTATTGTGAACAAAAAAACGTGACTCGAATCGAGTCGTGAGTTGAGTGTATCGTTACATCCCTAATCTTCATGGATCTACAACCTGCACAAATTTAACCTTTCTCTGAGAACCTGAGAACTTTCACAGACTTCATGTAGACTGTAGGAGTGGACCCAGAAGCTGAGTCATGATACAATCTTATGCAAGTGCAAATGTTGTTGTTAGGAGTGTGTGGACACCCTTTTACCCTTAAACATGCTGTAAACAACCACACTCCACCAATCATTGCACAGTCAGGATGTAACAGTAACTGGTTAACTCCGGGGTCACGGTGTGGAACAGCTCGGCTCGCTCACAGCGCTCACTTCTTTCTCCTCCCCCCATCGCTCCCTCTAAATATTTATCCAAACAAGAAGAGGAGTTTTGAGGAGTTGCCACAAAGTACCATGTCCAAATGTATGCTCACAACACTGAAGTATTAATATTTGTCTAAAGTTAAGCTGATTCTGCGTATTCTCGGTTAATGCTGAACTTGCACTTATTTCCTTCCTTCCAGGCAGTTTCAGTTCTTTCCTGTAAGGAAATCAGCTCGCAGACGTTGACCTGCACTCAAGTCATGTCTTTGCTATCAGTATTGAATTAACTGACTGTCTGATACTGAGGATTTTCTGTCCTGGTCGTCAATCTCTGCAGCTCTACGTGGCTTTCGGCTCATCATCGCTTTGTGTTTGTTCCAGCCTGCACGTAGTCAGTATGCCCCGTGACTCTGGCGACAACTCCTATGAAACAGGATCTGGCTGTACGCTACCTGCCCAGATGACAAAGCAGAGGGGAAATCAGGTAACAGGAAAAGAAGAAGTGTTTCCCCGAGCTGTTATTCACTCCAACTCTGATCAGTCACCAGCAAAGATGCAGGGCACTTTGTGAATGACGTACAGGAAGCATGTGACTTCAATATCACTTGATGCTGAGGAGAAAAACATCAGATCCGTGTGAAGCGACGAGGACATAACTCAGTTTCTTAATCAAATGTCGTGCTTCTTCTTCTTCTCCTGTGATGTTTTAATGGTACCCAACTGGAAAATTAGTGCCTGCAGCTATTTCTCTCAAAGAGTGAATAGAGACTGTCGTTAATTTGCATGTTTTTTTTCCTGATTTAACCATATTTGGGTTAAATCCCAACTTTTCTGAGGATCTTTTACTCCCCAAATGTACAGAATGCTGCTCTAATGAATCACAGCAGAGCAAACTTGTGACTGAGCTCAATTCAGTTACTGAACAATGGTCTGAACAGCAGCCCCATTTATCAAATATGGGTCTTTGCTGTGTGAGGAAGCGTCTCTGCTCTCGTTTCACGTCCTAACGGTGCAGTTGCATCACACTGGGAGGGGGCAGCTGAAGGTTAGATCAGGCGATGAACACGGTTGGACCTTAAAAAGGTGAGTGTGGCTCAGGTGGTCGAGTATTCATCGGAAGGTTTTTGGTTTGAGTCCCAGCTGCCACAGTCTTAAGTATCCTTGAGCTAGGTGTAGGCCAACTGTGAGGTCACCCATCACAGTGAACATTTAGCCAGCTTTATTTCTTTAGTTCTGTTATTGTCATGCAGCAATGAAGCAGTGAGCTGGGACTGTATGGAAAACTCTTCACAAGGCTCAACGCTAATTGGTTGACGGGCACCAGCTTTCGTTGCCCCAAACTCATAATATTTTTGCCATTTCGAGTCACTTATATTGTGAGTAATTATGATACTATGCAGCCGCAAGAAAGACAACTTAATCTGCCTCCTCATCGCCTATGCACGCGTGAGTAAACACTTACAGTTCCAGTTCTGTCAAATGCAACAAATACTAAAGATGGATTTATTCTGGGCTTGGCAGTTTGCTGTCCCCGTTTCTTAAATGTTTCTGTTGGGGCACCTTGGTAGCTCACTTGATAGAGCGTGCACCCCATGTATCAAGGCCAAAGTCTTGATGACAGCAACCTGAGTTAAATCCAGCCTGCTTCATTACATCCCCTAAATTTTACAGCTCCCTCTCGCTCTCCAGCTGTCACTGTCTAATAAAAGCAGAAAATGCCAAACAATACATCTTTTAAAAAAAGTTGTATATCATATATATATATATATAATTAAAAGTTGTTGCCACTGAAGAAAAACTAAAGGTCAAGAATCAGTTACCGGTGGCAACCCGGCCAAACCTCCTGCTGAGCCCCGCTTCGTGATTAAAGTTGTAAATCAAGACCCAGATCTGAACTTGGAATGAGCCCAAATATATAAAAGGGGAATTCATCTTTTTGATTCCACTCGCTTTCGTAATTCCTCTTCCTGTGAGTCGGTTTGGCAAGTCGGTTTGGTAAGCCTGTGGTGGTAGCACCTAGGTATGGACAGTGTGTGAGTCACCGCATAAATGCTCGGGCTCCACTTCAAGGACTGCAGAAGCTCCGGAGGGAAAACCAGCAGCTTTAACACGTCCATGAGTGCCGACATGAGGCACATTTCATCTAATGGACTTCTTATCCTGCATGTGCCACGATATCTGAGGTTTTCATATACCGCAGACTGGGAGTTAAACTGATAAACTGGGAAAGTTCATCATGACTAAACGATTGCTGCAACACTGGAAAGAAAAGAGGTGATTCACCAGACTTGGACCTGATAGCACAAAGTCAAATACTACCTACAATGATTTTTAAATGTATTTTTTTTTTGTCTGTCATGATGAATATTAAACCAGGTCAGAGACGTCAGACCACAGTCAACAAACGCAGACGTGTGTCGCACTTAGGACCAACAAACAGTGATGACGTCGGAAAACCAAACAGTCAGCGTGGCAACGGCGTGCAGGCGTTTCCACTTCCTCTGTGCCGGTGCAGTCTCTTCTGGTTGGTGTCAGTTACGACACATTCTCGTGAGCTGGCTAACGCACAGCTCAGACCCTAATGTGAACCCTAACGCGCCCATATAATATCTTTGACACTGAGCTGACCGGTCTTTGGGAATGTCTGGTTGGAGCTCCTCAAACCACAGCACCGCCATGGGAATCCACAGCTGCTATCAATGGAAGAAGAAGGGGGGTGGTGCTTGGTTTTGATTGGGACTTTGACTCTGGATACGGTGGAACTCACCACCCTTAAGATTTTTGGATCCATGCAAATGTCATACTACTCAAACACTACAGCCTTGGCCGTTCATTTATTGTGACCTTAGTAGAAAGTGACATACTGTATAATGAGGAAGTCATCCAGGGTGCCAGCACAGCAGAGTAAGACCGTCACTGACCCTCTCATGTTGCTCACAGGGGGTTTGTTTGCCACATAGCCCTCCCTTCAGTGACCCCACTAACACACAGCCATGCGTACTCTCACATGCCTGTACAAACGTTCATCCATTCCTCTCTCCGGCTGGCTGTCGCTGAACCTTTTCATGTGATCCGCTGAAGCTTCAAGCTCTGTACGGACGACATCGACCAACAAAAACTAGTTGTGACCTACACAAGAGCGCTAACTAAAACCAGCAGTATGTTAAGGTTGGGGTCCGGGCCTCTAACACAGCATGGGACTTCCTGTAGCGGGCAGGAATGTGATGACTACAGGAGTAACGCTGAAGCAAGGCCTCCTTTAGATAGAACATAAAGCACTCAGGACATGGCTCGAACTGCGTTAACTTAAATACAAAATATACATTTGTAGCAGCTAGTTTGATAGTCGATTCATCTTTTGGAGTAAAAACACAAAGAATTCTCTAGTTACAGCGTCTAAATTGTAAACTTTTCTTTCTCTTTATAACTAAATCTTTGGATTTTGCAGTGTTGGAGGGAAAAAACAAGATAAAATAATCATGAAAATAATGGTTTGTTGCACAACTTGCATTTGAGCCAGAGAGAAACGCGGCATGTGAATTTAGACGAACATAATCGCATTGAAACTAACGTGCGAAGCTCGACTGTGGATGCATCTTCTAAACTGTTTACTGAAACACAAAGTAAACGTTGGATTACACCAGAATATTGAAAGTTCTTTTTTTCATTACTGTACGCAGGTTTTCTACAGCATAGTGTAGCAATAGCCTCCATGCTGGTCTCAGTGGATTTGATCATGCACATTAATGTGGCCTCTTTTTTAAGGTCATACAAGGAAAATAGGGCAAACAAACACACCCATACACACATTCAGGTTACTGTTTGTGTGTGTGTCGGATGCCAGAAGTCATTTTGTAATAACTCAAGGGAATATTTCTCAGACTTGGGGCCAAAACCTGAACTATGAAAGGAATCATAATGCGTATGATTCATGATTCATTCCTACAGCCTCATGCCTCTCAAAGGTCAGATTGTTGCTCTTTGACTTCCATTCACACAGGCGTGTTGCAGCCGTGTTAATGCCTCGACATTACATCTGGCAGTCATTCAGGATCCACTATAGAGAGGGCTGCTCTCACGTTCCACTCGGGCCACTTAAGTCTCTTTTTTACAGGCTGACTTGTAAAGCAATGACAGCCAAGACGTGGGTTCACTGCCACAGCTGGCTTAGAGAGGAGACTGGACGGTGACAGAACAGGGGACGTGAATGACTCGTGGGTGGGGGTGTAATAGTAGTCGAGGTTTTCTGCTTCTACTATTCAAGTTCTTCATGTCATGCCAAAATTGGCTGTTCGAGCCTGGTAAATGTCGACGTGTCCTGCTCTTCTCTGTTTTAAATGAAGTAAAATTTTATATTTTCGACATTTTAAGACTCTGAGAAACTAGGATGGACATTTTTTTAATATATTCTGACATTTTATAGAGTAAGTGTACTCCAGGGATGTGGTGTGAAAGCTGAAATAATTAGTTGATAAATAATTTAGTTCTGTATAAGTAATTTTCAGCTCTTTTTTAAGAAAAAACTGTGAAAAATGCTTCACATTTTTAACAAATTACAGATTTTTTCGGTGTAATAATGTTGAATATTTTTGAGTTTGGGTTGGACAATTGTGCGATTAATATAAATAAATCAGCAAACTATTCAACAATGAAATGAGTAGTTGCAGTGTGGATCTGCAGGCAGTTACTAGGTGTAATCTAATCATTGGTGAAGTTAATTGTAGTGAACAAAGGAGTAATCGGTGTTACTGCAACACAATGAAAAAAGGGGGAATCACTATTAAGTTACTCTTTAACTACATAACCACAAACCAGCAGGCTAACATTTACAAATAGTAAATTCCTTACCGAGTTTAAATCCACTGGACCGACTTGCAACCTTGTCAGAGACAGACACTAGACAAGGAGTGAACAGGAGGCCCCCAAAGCTTGAGCTGGCATACCAGAGCTGGCAGGCTTAAACCAGCCTTCTCAGTTACTCACATGGAGGGGAATCTGAATTTAGCAGCACGAGTTCACTTATGCTTCCTAAGAAATAATAAAAAAAATAAAATAAAAACCTGAAAATCAACATATTTAAATGAACATTCCCCGAACGGCGACTGTCGGTGCGACAATCACGGGTTACAAGAAATATACCTCAACAGCCAAACAGGATACGGTTATAGTGAACGAACAGTCTAATCTTACATTTGTTCTTTATTCAGAGTTTGACGAGACCTGACTCGATGATGATGAAACACGAGAGCAACGCCTGGTTAACGTTCATGTCTTTTTCACAGATCATCAACTGATGCCAACATTAGGTTTGCTTAAAAAGGTCCAGTGTGTTTATTGACAGAAATGGGATACAATATTAATGAGTAGTTTTTTTATTAGTGTATGATCACCTGAAAATAAGAATCTTTGTGTTTTTGTACATCTAAGAACAGACAAACCAAAACTCTGAGCTACACATGGTTAAAGGAGAGGATGAGGAGGTTGCAATCTGCAACTTCACCACTTGGTGCAACTAAATTTTACCGTTGACCTGGACCTTTAATTAGATAGCGAGTTAAAAACGGACTAATGACGGGCCTAATTTCAAACTGTTGGTGGCCCAGCCGCTTAATCAGATGGTGACATTGAAGTGAGGATAGGTCACACCCACCGTGACCTTTGCTGCCTTCTCATGTTCATTAATTAGCCTAATGCCTTCTGACAGCTGGGGCTGCACTCTTTGACACCGATCCACTTACTGAACTTACTAAATTTTAATATGTTGCATCTATAAAGATCATCAAATGTGAATAATCTGAGTCTCATGAGCCTGATGGATTTGCAGACTGGGCACAACAACCAATCTCGACCGGCGGCTCCGTCAGTCACAGCATTGAACCCGCCCCGTCTTAAACAAACAGTTGTGATTGGCCCGAGCTGTTCTAGTTCCAGGCGTACCTGCCAGAACAAACGAAACCTCGTGAGCTTGGCACATTCGTCCGGTTCCCAGGCTGACAACAGCCACCGCTGAGCGCCACGTGGGTTAGAAACATTTTAACTCTGTTTATCAGAACCACAAATGAAAGAAAGACAAGAGGAGTAAGGTGATCTGTCGTTTGGGCTTAATGGGAAACTGTCTTCACCAGTGGGAATGGATTTTATGTTGCCATCTTCCCTGAGGTCCATACCAGTCTGAGCTAGAGCTCAATTAGATAGTGTGTGTGTGTGTGTGTGTGTGTGTGTGTGTGTGTGTGTGTGTGTGTGTGTGTGTGCGCGTGTGTGTGTGTGGGCACAGGCAAAGCAGGACAACTCCTGAAGGAGTTATCAATGAGGCCATTCATCCTGCAGTACAAACGCTCCCTTTACCAAACAGCACCGAGGGTCCGGAGTCACCTGAATCCCCCCAAACAACAAAAAAAGTTTAAACTGACGAAATACGACAACAAAAACAAGTTTTATTGTGTAGTTTGGGGAATAACCAAGTGACCCAGTCATCACGGGGGTTCAACTCCAGGTGAAACACTTTCATAACAATGAGTTAGCATCACAGAGGAAAGACAGGATGCTGAAGCAACTCTGAGAAAACTCTGTGATGAATGTGAGGGGAAAGAAGAAGAGGGCGGTTTATTACTGCCATGAATGAGCGCAATTTCCAGAGAATCATCATGACTGTGTGATTTTTCTTCTAACATACACACACACATTCATTTAAGACATGAGTGATGACATGAGGCATGTTCTGCTCCTGTCGGCTTTAATGCCCAGAAGAATTTCACTTATTCAATTTAAGTCACATTACCGCAGCCACACCGCTGTGGGATACGTGCCGGCTCAGCCCCTGAGGACCACTTAAACCTCACAGGCATGAACTAATGATAATGCCACTCCATAAATACACACCCTCAAACACACTCACACAAGCTTGTGTAATCCTGTGACGGCGTGCACCTAGTCATACAGCCTTGCTCGCTTGAACATGCGCCTTGTATTCGGGGTACTCCCAGCGGAGTAATCTGATTAATTTCACAGGTTTTTGACGAGCCTAGAGACTGGTAGTTTCAAAGTGCTTCCTAATCTCTGGATTTAACCTGTTAAAGCTGTGAAACATCGATGGTTAAGACATGAGCTCGGCCTACATCTGGCTGCACTTGTGGTTTTTCCTCTTAATCATTACCACGCCACTTACATATCTCATTTTGCCTCCAAGCCTCGGGCTCAAACAACACTCCTCGTTACTTTATGCAACATCTCTCAGGTCTAATCTACACACAGCGTCTCTACTCATTCACCAACCTGTGATGATATAAATCTTTGATTATACAAGGCCGCACTTGGTTATGAATAGTTTTTATGGATTTATGGACGTGTACAATAAACCTGCCAGTGATGAAGGTTCACTTCTCCGACATATCTCTGCAGAGAACCGTTAAAAACCATAAAAGATAAAAACAATAGAGATTTGCACAACGTGTTTGAGAACATTTTCCGCCTACAGCTAACTTGTGTCAGAGCATGTTTGCAATTAAAAAACACAGTAACTGGACTGATCAATTACACAACTTTGTGTCTGTAACTCTAAAAAGGACGCGTGAAGGGTCTCAAATCTGTGCTGATGTTTTACTGACACCCAGAGGGAAATATTCAACAATCAGTCCAGTAAACAGAGGTCAGAAATTCGAGGTCAACACGCCCGGAGCAGGCTGAATTATCCGCAAGAAACTCCTCAGCGTCAGAACATGTCCCTACTGTGAAAATACATGCACAACTGAATATGTTAGTTCTGGAGACTCTTTTAAACCCTAATCGATTACGTAACACTCTTGGCTCTGCAACTCTTGAATGGTCTAACATCTGTGCTGATGTTTCACTGACACCAATGTGAACGTCTGCACAGGTCTGCACACCACAAATGGAAAATGACACTTTGTGGAGAACATCCACCTGGTTACACGTGTATAAATAGACAAGAAGCAGGACCTGGCTGCTGTTTGGGGGGGACAATGGAGACTAAAATGGGGGGAGTGCGATCTTTCCATTGAGCTCTGACCCACGTTCAGAATAGATAAAACACACACACACACACGCACACACACACACACACACACACGCACACACACACACACACAGTGGAAATCAGAGCCCCGGCTCTGGTGATCACCTCCACACCCCACACCCCCGTCCTCGTCCACCGGGGTTTGGCTGTGAGCCGACCCCACTCAGCGACCACGAGCGTCGGACAAACTGGACAGCAGCCGGCCCGTCAAGGTGCCGGAGCTGGAGCTGGAGCTGAAGCTCGACACGTGAATGTAAAAATAGCGGCAGCATCTCGGCACGTCGGTTTTAGATAGAGAGAGAGACACCGACATTTTTTTTAACGAGAAACTCGAGGAAATAAGAGCGGGAGCGGAAGCGGAGCTAACGGAGCTAATTTACAACTTACCCGCTCAAAAAAAAACACAAAAAAAGAGCCGTTAATTCAAACAACAGCCTCTTTGTCCCCACACACACACACACACACACACCACGCCGTACACCCTTCACCCGTTCACTCACCGTGTTGTCCGGTAGTAGAGGAGGAGGCTCGGCTCGGTTCGGTTCGGTTGGGTTCGGCGGGCTGTCCGTGTGTTCTCTCACCGGGCTATGCAGCAGCAGCAGCTCGGGGTACCACCATGGAGACTGGACAACTTCTGGGACGTGGTGATGGTGATGGTGATGATGATGATGACGCTACTATCAGCGCGCATGCGCAGAGCAGTGGAAGAATGTGACAAAAAGCACGTGCGTGTAGAGGAAGAGAGAGAGAGGGAGCCACGCGCGGGAGGTGTGAGAGATGGAGTGATGGAGGAAGTGGAATAAAAGACTAATACTACATTATACTTCAGTATTATCACGGAAATGTACTCAAAGTATCAGAAGTAGAAGTACACATATGTCTAAGGATGTACTACATAACAGTAGAAGTAGTCAGTATAGAGAAAGAATAATATAAGTATTATGTACTCAATGCAAATAAATGCCCCTTGTGAGTGTATGTAGTATATTTAAAGATGTACAATAGAAGTACTATCAGGAAAATGTAGAGTAAAGAGTACCCAATGCAGAGAAATTACCCCTTTTTTGATAATCTAAGGACGTACTACATAGAAGTACAAAGGAATATGCACTTAAAGTATCAAAAGTACAAGTACTCAATGAAGAGAAACGGCCCCTGTAAGTGTAGTATATCTAAGGATGTATTACATGAAAGTACAGAAGTACTGTCAGGAAAATGTACCTGCAGAAATAAAAGTAAAGGTACCTCAATAGAGAAATGACCCCTCTTAGTATATACAGTATAGCATATCTAAGGGTACTACATAAAAGTCTATAAGTACTATCATGAAAATGTACTTAAAGTATCAAAAGTACAATGATGAGAAACGGCCTCTCTGAGTGTAGTATATCTAAGGATGTACTACATAACAGTAGAAGTATAGAGAAATGGCCCCTGTTAGTACATGTAGTATATAAAGATATAAGTATTATGTAGGAAATGTACTTAAAGTGTCAAGAGTACAGAGTACGAGATGCAGAGAAATTACCACTTTTTAATGATCTAAGGATGTACTACATAGAAGTACAAAGGAATATGCACTCAAAGTATCAAAAGTACAAATACTCAAGGCAGAGAAACAACCTCTGTGAGCTGTTATGTACAGCTAAGGATGTACTACATAAAAGTAAAGAAGTACTGTCAGGAAAATGTACCTGCAGAATTAAAAGCAAAGGTACCTCAATAGAGAAATGACCCCTCTTAGTATATACAGTATAGCATATCTAAGGGTACTACATAAATCAGGAAAATGTACTTAAAGTATCAAATGTGTATGTACTCAATGCAGAGAAATGCCCCCTGTGAGTGTATATAGTATATTTAAAGATGTAGTATAGCAGTATTATCAGGAAAATGTATTTTAAGTGTCAAAAATAGAAGTACTCAATGCAGACATATGCTTCTGTGAGTATATATAATATATTAAAGGATGTACTACATATATTGTATATATATGTATCTATAATACAAGGATTCAATAGAGAAATGTCGTCTGTGAGTAAATATAGTATATCTAATTATCTGTGTATGTATAGGACGTCCTTATAGGATATAATTAGATTATCTGGTTGGGGTGAAGCTCACAGTAACTACCATTGTCTGCATCCATAGAAGAACAACTGAGGTGGAAACTATTCACACATACTGAAGCTTTATGAGGCCACAATGTGTGATTTTGCACATTGTTTAAATATGATTGTTCTTAAGATTAAGAATTTATGAACTGACAAATACAATGCTGAAGATATACTGAAGAAGATATGTTCTTTTTAATATTCCTGTTACCCTTTCTTATCATTCCCCACATGTCCTCTTTATTTATTGTCTTGTGAAAATCCCAAGTGTAAATGTCAAGTAAAGTTACTTGAAGTATTTAATAGATTCCAAAGTTTTAATAATCTAGATCTGGAACAATATGAAGAAAACTTTTTTAAAGCTTTCAAGAAATGAGAAGAAAGACTTCAGAGATTATGTTGGGAAATTTAACAAGCTTCAGAAAGCAGTATTTCTTTGTAGGTCTATTACATTTAATTATTGCATTACATTAGTTTGAAACTTTACTTGCAACTGCACTACAGCTGTAAGACGATAATATATGTTGTTGTAAGCACAACTACAAAAGAGTTCTGCACTGTATATGCTATGTAGGTATATTTTAGCCCAAAGAAAACAGCTGTTGTTTCCATAAGAACAGACTTGGTTATACATTTTTTAATGTCCTTGCTATAAACTCAGCATACAATGAGCTGCTCTCAAGCCAGAGCACAGTTCATTCAATTAACATTCCTCGTCCTCCACTAAGAAATCACATGCTCTCCACCACGTAACGGTAAATGTAATCGGACCTACCCTTGGAAAATAGTTTCCTCTCCTCCAAAGAAAAAAGATGAACTCTTTGCTCTAGTAATGCAAGCACCTGGAACGGCTCCTGTTTAATTACTGCAACCATCATCATCTCCCGTCAAATGTTTCCAGCTGACAGCATGTGAGGTTGCTTTTGGCACAGCGACCTGACAGTCCCTAATTGGGATTTTCATCCTGTTTCTGCTAATGAGGGAGGAGAAAGAAAGAAAGGGGGCAACAGAGGCTACTTTTATCTGTTTGCAAGGAGTTTGATCTGTCCTTATATCAGGATCAAACTCCTGAGATATTTAGGATTTAGCTCTTGTTTGATCTGTTGGACTCTCTCCAGCAAGGCAGCTGATTTCTTGTTAATATTTATCTGCCTCCGTGTCCTGCAACAAGCAGGACGTCCAAGACTTTTCACCGAATGGGTGTCTGTCTGTTCGCAGGGCTTACTAAGACAATAAACAGATCAAGGCAGACGGGACGGGGGGACACCCACTCCTGGTTTGTGGCCTCATCCCGAGGGAGAAAGAGGAAAACAAAGACATGGCGGGAGGCCTTTATGAGAAAATAGTAAGGAGGGTTGGGACCTAAAGGAAAAACATGAAATAAGAAACAGATTTTGTTTTGGAGGTTGGTCAGCAGGTGGTTTTGGGGCGTGAGGGATGCGTGCTGCGAGTAAAAACAGTGTTTGTGATCTCTGTTCTCCTTCTCTTCGCACATGAGAGGATCTCGGCCACCCTGAGAAAAATATCTCCAAGGTTATCTTTTCTATCGCAGCCAGACAAACTTTGAGACCATTAAAAAATGCTGATGTGCAGAGTCCACTGTGTGAATGCACACATGCCCTTATTACAGCAACACACTCACAGATAAGGTCCCTCTCTTGAGGACAGGCATGCATGTTGTCTTTTCATAAGTCTGTCTGGTCCACACCTCTAACAGGTGCAGTATTTGTTTAATTATGTCTCACTGAGACTGGAATTTCTCTGACTCACACATAGAAACAGTTCCTTGTTTGGACAGTCTTTTGACCTAATGCTTTGTGGACAACCAAACCCAAACACCAGACCTTAAACATAACCAAGACATTACATTTTGCCACATGAGGAGCAGCCTTTGGTCCCCATAAGGACTACTGGTCCCAACAAGGTCAGTGTTTATACAAATAAAGGTCCCCAATAGGTAACAACAATGCACACACACACACACAATAGCTGTATTCATACTGGGAAATGTGTATGTTCAAGATCATAAAAAATAATCTTGGAACCCATCGGCTCTGACAATGATTTAGCCTCTGAGGGCAACGACCAATGTTCATGGGCTTCCAGGGTAGCCAGGAGATATCCGGGGCCAAGACTTCCTCTGCAGTCTGATTAGCTACTTAATACCATGTAGTAACGTCTATGGCTGTAATATGAAGCCAATGCACAACCGCCAAAAACTGCAATTTCTCAAAACTTGTCCAACTTGACAGCAGAAATAAAGATGTTTACAGCCTGGTACACAAGTCTCCACTTTTTTCTCTCTTTTAGCTCTGTTTATGGTCTCCACCAACTCCCGAGGGACATATCTGGCTCAATAGCAACCTGCAACTGCAGTTCCTCAAACGTCCACTTTAAGCTGGTTTCAGAAGTGAGTCAGTCTCCATAAGTCCCCATGTTTCACAGCAGAAATAAACATGTTTACAGCCTGGTACAAAAAACAGTTTTGGTCTCTGTAGCTAATTTCCCCGTTCATGACAACTGTACTGAGGGTGAGTTTATATACAACTCACCTGTTCACATTATATTAAGGCTTAAAGTTATGCAGGATTAATTGACAGGTGGGTGCCATCATAGCCTCAGCTTGACCTATGCGCTATATTTTGGACTGCCATGACGGCAATGGCCAGAACCAACGCAATCAGCATCATCGACCTGTGAGTGACGCCATTCAGGGTTTTGCACCGTTTTTTGTTTTTTTTTAATTTCATCATTTTATCTATCAATACAAAGAAACTAAGTGGACTGTTTGTGTTTGTGTACAAGTTGAGTCATCTCTTTTGCATCAGCCCATCAAGTTGTGACGTCCAAATTGTGAAAGATTAGAAGAGCTTTAAGGTCAGTGCTGGAAACTGGATGAACTCCGAGTATTGATCTGTTAATCTTCACCACTGTTTTGTTGAACTGGTTGGCTTCCCTCACCTTTGTCCTACAGACAATCAATGTCCATTTTCAAGAACCCAGTTACCTTTGTCCCACTCACTTTTGTCCGAATTTTACTACTCTGTCACTGAACATCCCCCCAACACTTATGAATCCCTGCTCATTTAGTATTATAAATATAATTTACCTCACTGTATAAAACGATGTATTGTGATCTTGAGGATCACAACAGCCTTGTAAAGCTGTACAACCACAAACTAGAGGGCCAGTGTTGTAGTCAAGACCAGCTAAACCAAGACCAAGTCAAGACCAGGACCAGAGTGTAACGAGACTGAGACAAAACTGCTAAATAGCTAATGGCTGAATACTTGATGGCTAATATTAAAGGTGCTCTGACAAGCGGCACAAGTTTACAGTCCCCAAACTGAAGTAGTTCATACTTGTTCCTGCTTTATAAAATACTGAGTTTGATTTGTTGGACGAACTTTGCAGCTGTCGGCTCGTGGTCTTGTGGTTAAACCTCGGCCTGTCCTTTTTTTAGTTGTCTGTGCCGCGCAGATGTTTGCTCTATAACTACAGACCATAGGACAACTTCTTGAAATGTTTCTCACCCGCTCTCACATCGTTTGTTTTACTCTCTTCAGCGGTGAACCAATGTCGGCCACAAAGTAAAACTTTACTTTCAGTTATTTATAAAACTATGGACAAGTTAGACATTATTAGGTGATTATTGGAAACACTGCTGATATCCCCACAGTTTTGGTCTTGATTGGTCTTAAAATAAAATCCTCTTTGTCCGAGACTGAGACAATGCCGAGTAAAAATGCGGCCGATTCCAAGACTAGACTTTTAAAAAGTAGTCTCAAGACCAGCCTCAAAAACTCCTGCAACAACGTATTAGACATAAATAGTGTCCATCATATGCTTTAGTCATAATGTGCTACAGGTTTCAGCTTTCAGGTGATGTGTATCACTTCTGTGCGTCATACACTGCTGACCTGCTATCTATCCAAAGATCCCCTGACCCCTCTAAATAGGACACTCCTTCATTCCTTATCTCTCCTTCAGTCGCTCGGGCATGTTTAGTGACCTGGTGTGGTTAAACAACTAACTTTTGTTGCATGCCAACACCCAGTCTGTTTTCCTTCCTACTGTATGTTTCTTCACTTTATACTCTGATGTTATCAAATGAATGCAGCGATAACAGCTTCTGTTCAACAGATGACTATGTTAAAAATAATAATCATAATAATGATAAACCTCATGTAGCACAACTTAGTTTAAAAAATAGGAACGTAGATGTGGAAAGTACACATTTGAAGTACTTCTACCTCACTACAATTCAGAAGGAACTGTTGTACTTTTTACTCCACTACATTTATTTAACTACTACATTTGTGTATTCTTGGTTTAGTTTACTTTACTTTATTTTCTGAATTCACATCTAAAAAGATGTGAGCTCAGAAAAACAGCCCTGTTTTCAACCATGTTCCAGCTAATCCATTAAGGGTTTTAGTGTATTTAGCTTAAGAAGGTCATTTAAAGGTCCAGTGTGTGAGACTTAAGGGGCTCTGTTTACAGGATATGACAGAGTACAGTATTCATAATTATGTAAGTATATATACATAAGAATCGTCCTTAGATTTTAACCACAGGGTCGGCCTACTGAAGGGAAAAGAAGGAGATCACTGCAGTAAGAAATGCAGTTTTTGGCACTTCCGCATTGGCTTCTTTTCCCAGCTAGGGAGGTTGCTGTCGTGTTTCTACAGTAGCCTAGAACGTCCAAACTGAACACCAGCTCTAGATAGGTCCTTTAACGTTTCACAGCTGCTGTAGGTTCTCCTATATGCTTGTAAGGGGAGGGTGAGGCGAGGTGTATTCAGCCACGAACACACACTAGACCTTTAACCCTTGTGCTAAATATCACAAAATCCCCAAGTTTTTACTGGACATACTACAAATAAAAGTCACAGACACATAGAGACAGAGAAGACGGGTTCGTTAAGAAGATCTCAAAACTTCCTCCCTTCTTCGTGAACACTGCTTATTCAGGCAGATCACACTGTCATCACTGCACGAAACAAGGCAATAAACTACAGAACAAAACAATTATCTCTGCATTCCTGGTTTCTCCCTGACACTGGCTTCATTTATTTTGTGTCTTCCATGAAAGAAGTATGCTGGAAATGCATCCCGCTAACTTTAAGTACGACCGTTAATCTTTGTGTAATAAAAATGTCAAGACATTGAAACATTTGAAGCGATTTTGTATCATCTGCTGACCTTTATTAATTGTTAAAGACAAGTAAGGGAATTTGTAAGAGAGGTGGATGTGCGCAGGAAAAGGGAAGAGCGGGAAGGAATGTTGGGGGCGGGTTGGTTGAAGGAGATAGAAAAGGTCTCTGGTCTCTGTCGGGCCTCGACTCTGAGCCAAGTTACTGTTTGACACACGAGTGAAATGACATTTATCTGGAATGGTGGTACATGAATAGAAAGACTTGGACGTGGTGCATGATGATTAATATGGTAACAAAGTGATCCTGAGCTCAGGTCGATCACGTGTTTTCTGCTGAAGGTCAGGCGGTCTCACTGGGAGAACACATGAGAGCATCAGCCACATATCTGCAACACTTCTCATGTGTGATCAGCGCTGGAACACACACTACTCTTATTTAAGTGTTTCCATTTTATGCTGCTTTGTACTTCATTTGTCTGACAGCTTTGGTTACAAGTTAGTAGGGTTGCACATCTCTCTGTGATGAACGATTCGATACGCATCTAGACACACAGGTTACGATACGACTAAAAAACGATATACTTTTATTATAGACCGATTCAGTGCAAATCAAAACAGTTTAAGAACGATACGATTTGATTCTACAGTTAATATTTATTGTAGATATTTTATAAAATAAAGAAGTCAATTCTACAAAAGTGACTTTTCGTATCTTACAGTTCAGTACAATCTAAGTCGTGCGATACCCGATCTATGACTCTACAACCGATTCATCAAGGAATTCATGGTTGATTCGCATCCATTGAGGAGACTGCTGAATCTCTCACTTGTTAAACCGAATATCCGGTCGTATCAGTTTATTGTTCACAACCCTACAAGTTAGTATTCAGATTATAATTTTCCATACCCTGCTATTAAGAGAGGTTGAATGTGAATTATTTTGTAGAATGCATTACAAAGCTGAAAACAGGCTTTTTCTCATCAAAAGTTCTCACTGAACAGCAACGCTACAAACATGCACATGCACGATAATCTACATGCACGCTGCTGTACATTAAAGTGGTCAACAGCCTCCATTATTAACGTTTAACAGGCACACTGTAAAGTCACATGACAGAAAAGTATGTGGCGTTCTCAGCGAGTGCAACACAACAAATATGAGGAAAAACAAATAAAACTTGATCCAAAACAGATGAAAACATCTGCCAAGGACAGTCTCTGCACATCGGACCACAATCAATTATGAAATAGTACAAGTAATCAGTGTCAGACTGCACCGTACTTTCTTTCCAAAATCTTTAACTATTTGTTGAACATGTTTCCTACACACTGAAAAAAAAACTTTGAATTAAAGCCATGTGCAGATCCTGACCGAGTTCTTTCCTCCAATCACAGCAGAGGTGGAGCCTTAAAAAAAAAAAGTGTCTGTAGTGTGAAAAACAACTGTTTTCTTTTTTTCTGGCTTTTTCCATGAGAACATGTGTGTGTGTGTGTGTGGTTGGTTGGTTGCTCGGCCTCCGTATCTTTATAGACACAACCTTTTACGCTTTGATGTCAAGGACCCCAACTTCACGTGCAGTGTTAAAATGAAATGTCAGACAGACACACACACACACAAACACACACACATGCAAAATAACAGCCTACGTATGCCTGTGCACACTGAACTCAGGCGAGTTTGTTGATTCCCACGTAAGCACATTCATACTGAAGCGTGTAAATGTATAACAGAGTCCATGCATATTTACACAGACAGGGTTGTGTCTGTTACGTTATGACATACTTACAATATTTACTTACTCACATTAGCACAGATGACTTATTTAAAAGTTCATAAACAGAATTTCAATTTGCAAAAAAAGTGTGTTTGTATACATTGTCATTTCTAATAAATATAACCTCTGTAATAGTAAATTCAACACCTTTGTTTCAATTAGTAGAGATGCACAACCTCCCCGTGTCTTAACATAAGACACCGGCTCCTTTTGTTTTTGTAAATTGTGATTGCTAGACTTGACTTTAAATACAAAATTCTGCAGGATACTTCAGGTGTAAAACACATCACCAGGGGGTCGGCACCAATACTTGCAACAGACAAAAGAAACAAAAACTTCCTGCCGGGGCGTCTCCTTGAGCAGACAAAGGGATGCGAAAGGAGACGCCCCCAAGGTATAAATATCTAGGTGTCTTTTCTCCATCTGTTAAACTGACCTTTTCTTTGCAATGAAAATAAAAACATTGTCGACCGGCAGAAGTCTCTATTTCATTCTTCAACACCTCAAACACAGAAGTGAAATATCAAAGGTGAAAAATGTAAGTAAAATAACAGGGACAGTCTGTGTGGATGCAGTCTTTCTGTCTATATACAGTACAGGTATTGGCTCATGTTATATGAGAAGGTTTGTGCCGGCATCTCTTAACTTTGATATCTCTGCCTGCAATATTTGGTCAGTCGGTCATTGTGCAGACTGAGTTAGGATCTAATTGCTCCTTAAAGATCTATGTAATGCATGTGGCTGTAAATACTTTACATGTTGTTCTTGCCTTTCTGCAGAGAAGGTATTCAGGAGCAAACGGTAAGGGCGAGGCGTGGGCTGCTGGACGTAAGAAACACTTTAAAGGAAGGTCAGCCGCTCAGTGTGAAGGTCAGGGGCCTGTTGAACGAGCCTCACATGTCTTTCTGCAGCAGGAATTTCATACATGTGTGGAGGCGAACACGCTGCTGAGTTATTACATGTGACCACCTGGTTCCCAAATGTTCCCTCATACACACATATCTTCTGATTTTAGTTTTCTTGTTCACCTGAATCTCATCAAGAGTTTGTTTATTAATATATTTATACAATCAAACACCAACTATTTTACTGATTCTGGTGAAACTGGATCATATTTTATGGAGGAAATGTTTTCTGGTTTTCCCTCTGATGTCCTCCGGCTGCTACGCCTCAACTCTCTGTGATTTACAGAGTTTCCTGATGGACAGTGAAGTAAACTGCTGCTGCTGTTAGATAATGTTAGCTCCGTTGGTTAGCCGGGCTGTGTGCTCAGTGCACTGGGAGAGTGTTTGTGTTTGACTAGGAAGGAGGAAGGTTTTCAGACCCGGGGTGTGGGGGAATGCTGACGGGAAGCAGAGCCAGTGTCGTGCCAGAACCGGAGCTGGGTGAGCAGGAAACGTAACAGGGATTAGCAGCTTTAATGGACATGTCTAATAGTGAGGTGCAAAGACTTAAGAGGACGTTGACGGAGGAAGCTAAGAAGAAAAAAGTAGAGAGTGAGCGAGCAAGAAGCCGCCGGACAAGAGTAAATGTGGGACTGACTTTTAGTGGTTGGTGAAATAAAAGGCTGAAAGACAGACGCCGAGCTGGGCTGACTGCTGCTGGACTTCAGTAACATCAGCTGCTGCTGGTGACCTTGCTTGATGTTTGTCTGTTAGCCAAGTTAAAGTAATATAATCAAATTACTGACGATCCACAGTCCATAGTCCACATTTAGCACAGTGTCAATAAAATAAAAAAATATACAAATACATATAAGTAAGTAACAGCAAGTAAACTGAACAATTTTCTGAGTGGATTATCCATGTGTGTGTGTGTGTGTGTGTGTGTGTGTGTGTGTAAGGATACAGGGGGACAGGAGAAGAAAAATGGGAGGAAGAAAAGAGACGTCCGGGTGGAACTAGGATAGACGAGGAAAGCTGGATCAGGCCAGAGTTTCCATAATTCACCACAGAAGAAAGACGAGTGAGTATGAAACAAATCAGCAAATGAGTAAATAAATAAAACCCAAAAAACCCAAATGAATGAGCTGATGATTGAGGACGTTGTGTATGAGATGTATGTGAAGACTGTCATGCATGCAGTGTGGTGCAAAAATTATTAAAATATTAATAATAAATAAGTTAATGTGCAGCGAAGGTCACTGCCTGACTGACATCTGATGTGTCATTTCCTGTATTAGGAAGACACGTGTGTTGGAAATATTGCATAAAATTAAGTGGTAACAATGCAACCATCATATGTTTTATCACTCTGATGCAACGATCATTTACACTTCTATAAAAAAAAAGAGAGAGTGGTTAAAATCAAAGCTTCAGTTCAAGATATCCTGTCTGTTATTACATAACACGGGTCAACAACAGTTTAATGCAGCTCCAGCTCGATGTCATGGCATCTTAATGTTCCTCTTTCAACACCGCTTAGTAACCGAAGCTTTTTTTCTTAAGCAACTGAAGACTCGAGCCAAACTGATATGCCAACAGAGGACGTTACCCAACCGCTTTCACCTCGTGACAGATAAACTGAACTTCATGTGTAATGCTGCTGCTGCTGCGCCTCATTAAAATAGATTGATGATAAACTTTTACTCTCTGCTCTGTGAACGCTCCTGCATGGTCTGCACATCTACCTTTAAATGTTACCCGAGCAACCAAACAGACTAAATTTAGCAGTGAGGAGTGCAGCTGCAGGACACATACTTTTGTAAGTATGTAGGTAGGTGGACTGCCAGTTACGTGGAATGACACAGAGTGCAGGCCATTCATAGTCTGAACTGACAGAACACACACTGCACACACACGAGTCAGTCTTATAGTTGTTGTTGTCTCCCATCTAGTGGCACAACAGGAACATTACCTGATTGTCTCCTTGAGAACTTTAATATTATTGACACAGCGCCACCTGCTGGACTAAAGTACACCTCAGTAGGAATCGTGCTGCTAACTGCTAACTGAATATTCAAATATAATAGTGTGATGCACTAAGTTATGAACACATTACAGATTTCTGTATTAAAAAAAAGTTGGTTTAGACTTTTATTTTGAAAGAAAGGTGCTGTAGCAGCGGTAGAAAGTAACTAAGTATGTTTACTCAGGTACTGTGCTTCAGTTTGGAGGTACTTGTATATATTTCAGAGGGATGTGTTGTACTTTTTACCCCGCAGGTGACACACAGATTTCACATCTTATGTTTCAGATGTGTAAATATTTGTTCAAGGCCTAAAGATGAGTAAATATTAGAGAACAACACAACATAATAGAGAACAGCAGAAATGTGTATAACAGAATATAATATAATATAATATATAAAATAAATAAACTAGCTCAACCTTGACCAGCTAGAATATACTTCATAAAGATGTATCAGTACTAACCCAATCAGAGGTGAGCGTACTTTAGAATGAGTACTTTCACTTTTGATACTTGTGATGAAGTTTTCTGTTGTTGTACTTTTACTAAAGGATCTGAATATTTCTTCCTACAACTACAACCACCCACACAAAGACACCAAAGGTTTTTTTCCCATCAAGGTTAATATGCAGTTGTATTTATTTTTCATATATATTTATAGTCTCTATAGTATTTTTATGTACGCTGTATCTGAATATTGTTTATTTGTTCTTGTACCTTTCCTGATGCTCTCATATTCATGTGTTTTATTTTGTAAAATTCAAGTTCCCACCTCTGACCGCACAACTTTTAGTTTAGTTCAGGTATTAATACGCACCCACCTGGCGGAAGGATACAGTAACAGCCATGTAACGTGTTCAGTGGATTTAATGGTGTAAAACTCGAACTAATTTAATTTTTTTTAATTCAGACTTTTACTTTAACTTCGTCTTTAACCAGGACAAATAACGTCATCGTCGTGATTTACACACTTCAATCGTGAAAGTGTTAATCTCTGTGTCACTCCGCCTCCCGCCAGGTGAGTCAACGTGAGGTGGGTTACCTGCTCAGGTGAGTGTGTGAGCCGTGATGACAGACAGCTGAGGCAGAGATAAAGCAGGTGTGTGATCATTTCATGTCCTGACATGACCGTGAGTCAGCGCTCACCTGAGCTCTACCTGTCTGTGGATGAGATGACTGCTTACCTGATAGTTTACTTGAGGTAGAAATACTGCGTTTTAGAAGTACAAGTCGTCAACAAATCCTGCTCAAGTAAAAGTATGCAGTAAAATATCCTGTGCCTGATATTTTATAAAATATTGCATTATTAAATGTATGCATCGACATGTAAACAGTCAGCACCATTATAAGTTTTGTTTGTCCGTCATTTGATTTAGGACCAAACAGTAGTAGTAGAAACTAAGTACATTTACTCAAGTACAACAGTAGTTACTAGTTACTCTACTACTATCCAGCTGATTAACTTCTTGTAAACTTGAGTTTTATTGACACAACCTGCTGGACTAAAGTATACTTCTGTACAAACCATGGAATGTAACTAAGTACATTTACTGAAGTACTGTGCTTCAGTACCATTTGGAGGTACTTGTACTTTATCTGAGGGTACATTTACTCAAGTACTGTGCTTCAGTACCGTTTGGAGGCACTTGTACTTTATCTGAGGGTACATTTACTCAAGTACTGTGCTTCAGTACAGTTTGGAGGTACTTGTACTTTATCTGAGGGTACATTTACTCAAGTACCAGTGCCGTTTGGAGGTACTTGTACTTTATCTGAGGGTACATTTACTCAAGTACTGTTCTTCAGTACAGTATGGAGGTACTTGTACTTTATCTGAGGGTACATTTACTCAAGTACTGTGCTTCAGTACAGTTTAGAGGTACTTGTACTTTATCTGAGGGTACATTTACTCAAGTACTGTGCTTCAGTACAGTATGGAGGTACTTGTACTTTATCTGAGGGTACATTTACTCAAGTACTGTGCTTCAGTACAGTTTAGAGGTACTTGTACTTTATCTGAGGGTACATTTACTCAAGTACTGTGCTTCAGTACAGTTTAGAGGTACTTGTACTTTATCTGAGGGTACATTTACTCAAGTACTGTGCTTCAGTACAGTATGGAGGTACTTGTACTTTATCTGAGGGTACATTTACTCAAGTACTGTGCTTCAGTACAGTTTAGAGGTACTTGTACTTTATCTGAGGGTACATTTACTCAAGTACTGTGCTTCAGTACAGTATGGAAGTACTTGTACTTTATCTGAGGGTTGTATTCCCACTTTATACTACAATTCTTTGTATTTCAAAGGGAAATACTGTGATACTTTTACTTTTATTTTTACTTTACTGCAAATGTTTTACTTAAATACTTAATTAAACTGTGCAGCTGAGAGAGAACATGAAGACTCGAGTGTCTTACATCTGCTTCACATCTGTCCTCGGTCCAGCTCCACATAAGATATCTGAAAACTTTACGAGTGGCTCAATATGTCACACACCCGTTAACAAACACACATTTTGCAGCTCAGCACTAGTTTTTTAAAGGGTACTCTGGTGTTTTATGAATTTGCTGACAGCTCTGATGACACCTCACTTCACAAATCTCCTTCAAAGCCACAGACGACGCTGCACTTCCTGTGAGCAGTAAGCTTATTTGTAAAGTCTGGACTTACCTCTAAGTCATAACTAAAGATATTACAACATCGATTATTACTAAAAGTCTGACGGGAGGAATCTTCCCGCGAGCACGGTTTACTGACTCTGTGTGTGAACGACACAAAACAAAGGGATTAGATCAGACGTTAGAGTTTTATGTTTGCGTGGGGAGATGTCTCTCGTCTGTGTTTTCCTGGCAGCGGATCACCTGAACACTGAAACAGGTTCCTGCTCCCGAGGACTCATCCTTTCTCTTTCCTAAGAACACTGCGAGTCACGACACGGCAGATTTATGCCGATGATTTCATACCTGAGAGGGAGAATGAGCGTGACCCTGCCTGAACTCTGACACTGTGTACAGACACGCACTGACAATCTTTAATGTAACTAAGTACATGTCATTTTCAGGTACTTAGCAGTAAATATTGTAGTCTTCACTCTTGTACATTTATTCGACAGCCTAGTTACTTTGTAGAGTCAGATTATTAATAGTTATATGATGTGTTAATAAAATGATGAAGTATTTTTTTACACAAAGTATTTAAAATAGTAGTTAAAAGTGATTTTTACACGTGAATGCATCAATTTAATACTATAAAAACTAAAATGGGCCTTTCTGTCTAATGAATACTTCTACTTTTGCTGTTTTAACAATATTTAAGTATTAATTTACTACTTTAATACTAGTATTTTAGTACTTTTGTACTGTAAAGTGGTGTCTCGTTTCGTCTGTTTCAACAGGAATTCGATCGATTGTGACCTGAAGGCAGCGTTATGAATTATTATAAAGAAGTATCCAATCTTCTCTCTGATGGTCTTGGTTGTTTATGTAGGTCATACAGAGGCATCGGTATTAAAAACTCCTTGAATGCAGGACTTCTACTAGTGGGGGAGAGTATTTCTACACTGTGGTAATACTACTCTTGGTTAAGTATCTATCTAATATTTGAGTATTTCTTAGTAGAACAGTAGAGCTGCATCTGGATACGATTTTTCGGCAAATGATTCGATGGAAAGAAATGTAAATAAAAAATGTCCACCAGTTTTCAGAGCCCAGCGTGACGTCTTCAAATGTCCAACAACAAAATTCAGTTCTTCAGTTATTCAGCATCGAGTCCTCACATTAAAGAACCTCGAACCATTAACTGAATGAAGTCAAAGGGGAAATAGTTTTTTAGAGTTTATCAAAGTGAGACTGGATGTCTGAAAGCACTTCTCTCTTCTGTTCACTCTTCACCCCTGTGCGTGCTGATGTTTGAGAAAGAAAGAGAAAGAAAGCTTCTCTTCCCGTCCTGTTTATCACATCCTCACATCGCAGCAGCTGAAAACGAAACTAACTTTCGCCTTCAGTCTGAAATAACAGTTGTTGGGAATTTCTGAGAAAGACATAATGAGGTCCAGCCCTTCCAAAGAATCACAGCCATCATGTGTTTGGGATTAGACTGACACACTGTTAAAGACGTGACACCCATGAAGCTCAAAGTCTTTAGGGGCACCGCAGAGCTGGAGTCTAATTATCCCAGAGGGGCTCGGTGCACCGCCTCAAACACAGTGGCGAAGAGAGACGAAGTTTGAAGATGAACTGAAACAATTAGTTAATTTGAGTCATTTATTCAGAAAATTTGATGTTTTGGCTTCTTGTGTGTGAGAATTTAATGCTTCACTTCTTATAATCTGACGGGGAATTGAATATTTTGTCAAAAACAAATGAAGTAAACGGACGTTTTCTCTATTTTCTAAAGTTTTATAGACAAAAATCCATGAAAAGACACAAAACCATCCTGAACTGCAGCGCGGCTACGTCATGAAAGTAACAGGGAATACTGAAAGGAAAGCAAAACACAACCTGTTCCCGTAAATGTTTAAAAAAAATACCCGTGCATGATCCAACAAGTACAGGAGGACGTTCACTTACATGGTTTCATTTTCCTGTTTCCTGTTGACCCGGTGTGATGGGTTCACATGTTTTTAGAGTCAGATGCCCACATGAACATTACAGCAGGGTTTGCTCGCTGTAAACACTCAACCAGACTGAGAATAAATGAAGTCTCACCTGTACAAACATCAGACTGTACATACTGCACACATACTGTGTGACTGAGTATGTCAGTCTGCAAGAATTAGGACCTACGGCATATTTCTGTCATATTAGGACTAAGGAAACAAGAAAATACTTTTAAAAAGTACACATGATTTGATGTTAATTGTTTATTAGTACCACGATGTCTTATGTTTGCTTCACTGTTTGTCTCAGTGATTACAGAGACACAGTATCTGGTGTGAGGTTAGAAGACGGTGGCATGTGGACACACACTAAAGCAAGGTGAGCAGACTAAAGTAGTTTTTGAGTAAAGACTAAAATAAGGTGGAGAACAGAGATGGGAAGTAACAAAGTACAAATACTTTTGTACTGAATTGAATTTTCGGGTATCTATACTTCACTATTTATTTCTGTGCCAACTTTTGACTTTTACTTCTTACATTTTCTTCTTACAAGTATCCGTACTTTTTACTCCCTACATTTTCAAATCCGGGTCGTTACTCTTGCGTTTAGATGGTGATTATTAATAAACAGTAAAATTTCACCATCAGTATCAGTAAAACGCGCCATGCAGACAACGTGATTGACTGGTTTATGCTTAGAAACGTATGTAAACACACACTGATAAGACCCTATTGGTGCATTTGTCTTTACATCCACAAGACCATGAACATACACAGCCTAAAATCAGGCGGCAACTCACTGGAAGAAACTGAAATTGTTTGTAATGGAGGTACCAGGTCAGCTAGCGAGGGCGTTGGTGGAGGGTGATGTAGTAGAGTCGAGTGAAGAAGACCAGCATCCTTGGTCAAACCTCCACGAGAAGTTTTTGAACACCATGCACACTGAGTTCGCAACCCCTCATTCTTGTACAGCAGTTTTATTTTTTGAATGTGTTGAGGAAAGATCGGCCAGTGTAGCTTTTTGTATTGATTTCAGTTCATGTTTCTTCGCTTGCACAGACTGTAGGTCCTGTAAGCTTTCACCTAAAATGCTGGTTTCGTCCTTCACAAGGTTACCGATACTTTATACTTGAAGTATGTTTTAGAGCCTGTACTTTTCACTTTAACTTGAGTAAAAAAGTTGAGTCAATACTTTTACTAGAGTCTTTTTAAACACAGGTATCTATACTTGTACTTGAGTAAAGAATGCGAGTACTTTTGACATCTCTGCTGGAGAATTAAAGTCAAATAAAAATGTCATCCGTCGGGAAACGCTGAATAAGAAGTGACGCGGGGACAGAGTCCATTGTCTTCGTCCTGTGCAGAATCTAACCCGAGGCTTCAGCCGTCTGGTGTTAGTCAAATTCATTCATAGTCATTCAAATGTGTTTTTAGTAGTAGTGCAAACTTCCCTCTCTGTGTTCCTGCAGTGTTTCAGCGCTGAGCTGTGGTGGAGGGATTGAAACTAAAGCACTAATATCAACGCGGCGAGCAGAACCTGTTTCAGTGTCCATGTGGGTCTGTGTCTGTGAATCTCATTTAAAAAATGTGAGTCTGTCCTCGGATCTGATTTGTGCACAGGTTAGAAAACTTTTATCTTTTTTGCACCATCTAGTTTTCTCTTGCTGATCCTCCTCCTCCTTCTTCCTTTCAGTGGAGTCAGACCGGGGCTGTGAATGAGTCACATCCTTTACAGTCTTGACCCTGTGAGAAGAGTCTGCAGCTCACTCAGCTTCCAGGAATCCAGTGTGGGATTCCCCCCCGCCAGTCCTCCTCCTCCTCCTCCTCCTCCTCCTCCTCCTGCTCGTCTGCCATGTTGTTGCCCACAGGTGGATGATCTCGCATACCTTCAAGGTTGTTCCATGCTCACACTGATCCCCGCTGATTGGACAGTGAGGGAGAGACCTCGTACCTGGCAGGTGAATGCTGCTCCTTTATTGGCCGAGAGGAGTTAAATGGGAGTGGTGGGACTCCTCCCACTTCCCTGTCTACTCATAAGCGCTGGTGGCAGCAGCTGAGGGGGTGAAAAGAGAAGGAAATACACAAGCAGTGGACATCTGAAGCACACAGGGAGTGAAACAGCAAACAGACACAGGTAGGAGGAGTTTTAAAATGTTCTTCTTGATGACGTGAAGAAATGTGAAGTTTAAAAACTGAACTGCTGTCCTGTGCACGTCTCTGAAGTTTGAACTCGAGCATCTGTGTTTTCACCTTTTTGAAAATTTGAAATCAGACACCAGAGGCGGCTCATTGTCTTCCTTTAACCTCGGGGAAGGTTCGGTCTCTTTGTTGTTGCTGGCTCTGACACAGGACTTCAAAAGTCAGCTTTGCATGCAGCTCTGCATCCGTTTTACATGCTGCTTTGTTTGTAATCTCACAGGGGAGAGCTGGAGTGTAGTCTGGACAGAGTCACTGTCATCCTTCATTTGTGTTTCACCTGGTAGGAAACAATTGACACTGAGCACGGTGACGATGTGAGCTGGAAATGCTTCCAGCTTCTTTCTAATTTGTCTGCTCATCTTTTGAGTTTTTGTCAGACAAAACATTTCATTCAGGTCGTTTCAAAATGCTCTGACGTGTCATTATATTTGTGAGTTGCAGCCTGAATCCTCAGATAACAGACTTCAGACTTATCTTGATCTCGTAGAGCAGAACCGTTCCCAAATTCTTGTGGTTGTAGAAATGAATGAGCCGGGCCTTATAAGGCAACATCCTCACAGCGTGTAATCATTTAAACATCCAGTGTGTAAAACACAGAGAATATGACGCAGCTTCATCACATGAAAATAAATAATTATGTTTCTGTTACCTTAGAATGAGACTTTCATATCTGCAGATGAGCGGGTCCTCTTCTTTGGAGTCTGCCATGTTGAAGCTACAGTAGCCCTGAAAGGACAAAATAAACACTGACTCCAGCTGAGGCCTTTTGCATGTTTTGTGGCCTCCGTAGTTTCATGCTAGAAAGGCGAGGATGAGGAAGGAAATGTATGGACTTAGTACTTTTACACCACATCTCTCACACTAACAATGACGGCATTGGCTGCCAGCAGTTTTTGGGAGCTAACACAAACATTCAGAGGCAGACGGGTCATTCGACACGACTGGAGGAGCCGGGGATCGAACCACAAATAATTTTGATTAGTGGAATACTCGATCTACATCCTGAGTCACAGCAGCTTCAACGCTAGATGCCACTAAATCAGAATGAGTCAACATAAATCAATTAATAAATAAAACATTTTTAAAGGTAATTTTTCAAGTTAAAAGCAGAATAAATTAGATTTTGGCTTCTTGCATGAGATTTATTTGTCACTTTTCCACCATTCTCTGATGTTTTCTAAAGCAGCTTCATTGAGAATTAAATGAATCCTTAGTTGGAACATTAATACCGTTATTTATTTACTAAAAATGCTGCGTTACATCGTCTCTTGCGGTGTCATTTGAACCATCAGAGTTGCAGGCAGTGTAGAAATGAATTCCTTAAGTCCTAATTAGGCAACATCCACCTGTCGAGTGACGTCGAGCCGATGAGTCGGGAGCCCGGAGGCTCTGTCGTCACCGAGCCTCTCATCGACCTCGTTGTTCGATTCACCCGGAGCGTGTAAAAACTCACAGATGACAGTAATTTGTTGTAAGCTGACGGCGCTGCTGCGTGTGTCTGCTCGCCCTGCCGGCCTCGAGGCGGTGCAGGTAAAGACGTGTGTGTGTCTGTGTGTGTGTGTCTGTGTGTGCGTTGTGAAAGTGTGTTTTACAAGAGGGTTTTTGTGTGATGCAGGCGTATCAGTTGTCTCGTCTGCTGGTAGTCGCCCTGAAGGCTCGGTTAGAGCAGCGTCACAGAGGGAACAGATGGTCAATGGCTGTTTGACGCGCTCTATTGACTTTCTGACTCGCAGCGGGCCGGTTCATGCTGCAGGGGCGACACAGTCAAATGTGTCGTCTGTGTGAGTGTATTGATTTCTGGGTGACAGAAACTGGGACGTGTGATCTGAAGCCTGTTTTGTGAAGCAGGGGTGAGTATGATGTTTGTCAGGCGGTGTGATGAACACTCAGACACACAGGAAGGGAGTTCCTCCAGTGTCGGAGCTGCAGAGGAGAAGTACTCGCTCTAGTTTTGTTCTCATGTCTTTCTTCCCTGTGTCCTCTCTCAGAGACACGACGTCCGTTCCTGACAAGCCGACAAGACAGATCGATCGCTCGTGCAACGAAGATGGCCTCCGTCGCTCCGTTCAGCCGCAGGCAGTGGGCGTCCCAGTCGCTGAGGGTCACCGCCAAGGAGCTGTCGATCGTCTCCACCCGGGGTAAAAACAATGCCATCGCAGAGCGCTTCTCCAAGTAAGTCTGAGCCTCCCGTGACTTTAATAATTCACCAGCAGCCACTCAGCAGATCACTCTTTTTTTTTTTTTTTTTTTGTCATCTCACTCTGCGGTCTGATCACAGGACGAGGTCATGGGTCACGTTCACGCCTCTCTTCCTCTTTTCTGTCGAAAAACAAAATGTGACTATCACACCATCAGCCCCGACCGGTCACTCCAGTCGTGCTCGTCGTCACGGAGTACAACTCTTCGGTATAAGACGTGCAGCGCCATTCAGGGTTTCCACCTTCAGCTGCTCGTGTCGGGTTACTCATCTGTGAATTGAGGCTGAGGCTTCACGGGCGGCGCGTCTCCTCTCTGCACCTCCTCCGCCTGTCCACTAGGAGCTAGTACTGCTCTACTTCAGTTTAAACTTCCTCCTTCCTGTGTGCAAGGAACGCTCCGGTTGTGTTTGCAGATGTATATGATAACACTCGGGAAGCAGCAGCACACGAGGATCCATGTTTCAATATTTATTCCCCTTCAGGTCTCTTGAAACTAAAATTCAGACTCTTGTTGTTTGGTACAGACTGTGTTAAAGCAGGATCTGACATCTGCAGGAGATTTCTCACTGAGCTGAACTTTAAATTATAAAATTCTTCTTGAAAATCCATTTTTGACTCAGTTCGCCATCATGATGTTATTACTGCTGCATCAAATGGATCTTTTTAATGTGAATTAACTTCCACTTCACGCCGGGTCGACCCGGCCTCTTGCCCAAACTCATCTGGGATTGGATCCAGAAATTAAATGAATATATCCGCGTCTGTTTCTCAGGACTTCCCTGAACAAACAAAGCTCGTTTGTCGAGATAAACTTGAGTCTTTTTTAGTTTTATATCCACGTGTCTCCTCTGAGTGACCTAACGTGGGCTGAAGATTTTCCGTCCAGATTTAACTGCAACACGTGAAGTCATCCGACGTTTCTGGAGACAATATTTCATATTGATTTTTCCTGGCTTGCCGACCAGCTGCTTCTTAACTTTTATCACAGTTTGCGTGTGACTGTGAATGTTCTGCTCTTCCTCCTCCTTCAGGTACCAGATGGCAGCAGAGGAAGGCAACGCAGAGAGGAGGAAAATGGTAGGTAACGTATAAATAAAGTCTGAAATATGTCTGGTATGTGCACTCCTTCACAGATCCTGAAAGCACGAAACATAAACACATAAAAGTCATTAAAGATGATTTATTTGATGACTCGATTGGAGAGCTACGTCACACACTGACCCCCGCTGGGATTTTAACTCCTACCTGATGATAAAATGTTTTTGTCTCGGGACTATGTGGGCATGCACGGACAGGGCTTCACTGACATCCTTGCTCAATCTCCACGACAAGTTACAACGTCATCACGCTTATTAGTACAGGCAGTTCTGTGAGCTCGCGTAAATTCCAGCATGAGAGTTTAACCAGCACGTCTGTAGTTTTATCATAAGGCATCAAATTGAATGTTTTTATATGTTAATTAAAGCTCTTTCGGATAAATGTAGTGGAGTACAGGCTGCAGTATTTCAGATTTAAACTCGAGTAAAGTACCTTGTAACAGTACTTGCTCTCCTTTGTGTCCTGCTGATCCAACACGTTCAAACCTCATTCTTGAGCAGCGTCTCCACACGCCGCAGCAGGTGAGCTGCATTAGCGTGTGCTGTCATGCAGCAGCGGTAACGAGACGCCTCCGTCCGTCCCCCACCTGATCCGTGCGTGGGAGGGCTGGTTAGAGCCTCGCAGAGACGCTCTGCTCTCTCTCTCTCTGGGATAGAGCTCAGCGGGGCGGGTGCAGGGTCAGACGGCTTCTTCACAGGCTCAGGTAGGAGCGTTTCTACTGCACAGCCACGTTTTCTTCTGCTGGTTTTTAGTGCGATTCAAAGAAATCACAAAGCCTTTTAGCTGGTTGTTGCATGTTCCTTTTGGAATATATGATTTTTATTGTTCTGTTAATTTCTTTGGGCGTTTCCCTTTCTTGTTTTCTAACGGAGGTTTAACGTTTTCTGGTTTTTACATACAGCTGGTTACTTCTCAGTTAACTTTGGACCTTGTTTAGCAGAGATCTGGTTCTTTCACACTGATTTAGGTAGCAACGTTTAGTTCAGCCTCCACTTTAGTCCTGACTGAACAACTGCTGGACGATTCTCATGAACATTTGTGGTCCCTAGAGGATAGATATGTGTGTGTATATATAAAATAGATGAATTTTAAATCTGAACCGATGAGTTGTGATTTTAATTTAGTGCCATCAGCGGGTCAAATTTATGAGACCTGATCCTGAAATCTCAGTTTGTCAAATACTTTGATTTATAACCTGTAAAGCTGACGACATTCCCGTTAGACCAAGTCTTGGTCTAGTCTTGGTCTAGTCTTGGCCTTGTCACACTCTAGTTTAGTTTTGGACTGCAACATTTTCAATTCTTGTTCACTAAATTGCATCCGGGCGGAGCATTAGCACCAACATTTCACTGCCTGAATGTTAAACATACGTACAACAACTCATAACCGCTTCAGCTCCAGCAGCTTCCTCTGCCGCCATTTTCACAACACCGTTGGTTCGTCCTCTTCCGCTGCGTACTGAGCTCAACTTGATAACAGTTCACCATCCGGGTACTCGCAGTACATACTTGTATATTTTGGCATTATTGACAGTGTGAACGCATTTTTTTTAAACATTTAAGTCTGGAAGTTTGTGACTCGCTGGTTACGTACACGATGAAATGTATTTTCTGATGTTCTCAGAGTTCTTTTCTTCAGGTTTTCTTTGTGCTCCCTCGTGTAGATGAATGAATGCTCTGCCGTCTTTTCAGTGGATGAAGTAAAGAATGAGGCAGGAAGTTGGTTAATGGTCTTACTGGTGAATCCAGTCCCTAAGATAAACATGAGGCAGAGATAACGGTGATCAGTCTTATCAGGGGACGATCATTTCTCCACGTTTGGTGTTTGTGGAAAGTCTTTTTGTCCTTTCAGTTTTCCACACTCTCTCCTTTTTTTTTACCTTTTTCTCATTTCCTGGACTTATTTTCCTTTTTTTTCCTCCTCCGCTCGCTGACTGTCTGTTTCTGATTTTCTCTCCCTCCCCCCTCCTCACCCCTTCACTCCCGCTCCCTGTTTCCTTCCCTCCTTTGGTTCCCCCCCTCTCGTGTTGTAGGGGGTGGGCTAGTTACTTCATGCTGCTCTGATCACTTCTCAAGACTTTCACATCTGGGACAGCTTGTAGCATTTCCAGCCGGGCCAGCAGACTCACTCGACACAAACCACACACACTTAAACACACGAACGGCAACCGGACAGCGGCGTCTTCAGCCTCTCTCAGGTTTTTAACTCTCTATTTTGACACTTTTCTTTTTTTCCTGCTCTGTGTCCAGCAGATCCAGGTTCCTGGACGTGCATGCTGAGCGGCTCTTTGTCTTTCTGTGCAGCTGTTTCCTCGCTTTACTGTCTCCAAGTGTTTTCCTGCATGAATGTTAACATGTAGTTTGACGTGTGTGTGTGTGTGTGAACGGTGTGTTTTATGTGTTTTTAGCTTCATTCAGCAGTTTCAGGTAGCGTTAGTCCAACATTGACGCAAACTAAAAACAGATTCAAAGATTCCTTTTTAGAAACGGTGAGTCATCGTGTTGATGTGTGGCTTGGCAGTTTGTCTCCTGTTTTTAAAAGCATCCAAATATTCTGTATCTGCACCATCGACTGAAGTTTGCACAGCGAACATGAGTCCATTCAGCAACGAGGCGATCGACAGGAAAGATCAGCAACTGTTTTATGGTTTGTGTGAAAGTGAAAGTTTGTTTAAAATATCTCTTTAGAAGAGACGAGCTGTTTGAAGAGCTCGATTTGAGCTTCAGAGATATTTTAATGGACTTGTTCAGACAAATAATCGATTTTAATTGGTTTTTATGCTAAAATTAATGTTTTATTCAGTCCTAAATCTAAAAAACGACACTGACACCACGTCAGTTTGAGGCTTCTTTGATCGGCAACCTGTTGTCAAAGCTGAAAGTTGATTCATTTATTTCTGATGACTGACAAAACATTTTCTAGTTACAACTTCTCAAATTTTGATGCCTCGTCTCATGCGACACTATGTCTGAAGATCATTTTGTGTTTCTGGGATACCGTGATGAACATTTTTCAGTTTTTAAAAGGGAAAACAAATCCTCAGATTAACTGATGATGAAAATAATTAGAGTTTTTTGAGATTTTTTATGTCTGTTAAAGTTTAGTTGAGTCGAGGCCTTCGTGTCATGGATCTACAACATGAGTGAAGATCTAGAACAAAAACTGGAGATGCTGGAGAGTATTAAGATTATCGGTTTGTGTTATCATGAGGTTTGGATCTCTTCATGTAAATGACATCTGAGTGTTTCTTCCTCTCTGCAGGTTGCAGAGCCTCTACCCGCCAACCTTTGCAGTGGAAATCTGAGTGTTTTAAAGAAACGCTGGGAACAACAGCAGCCGTCCAGCCCCAGAGCCCAACCTCAGTCCACGCCCTGCAGTCCCGGCAACCCTCGGACCCACATCAGTCAACCAACGGGCCATAAACCTGCACCCGCATCACACATCGAGAACCACTTCAACACCCCGAAAACCACCGCGCTGTCTCAAGACCAGGACACCGAGTCGGAGGTTCAGGTTGGCTCTGAGATGAACCAGGTGCAGTCAGCTCAGCCTGAGGATCTGACCGACATGGAGGCGAAGCCCAGCAGAGCTTCAGAGGAGCAGGAGGGAGCGCCGGCGGCAGCTGAAGTGCCGGACATCGAGAAGCCGAGCATTCCCCTCAACAGCCTGAAGATGATGTTTGAGAAGGGCGAGACCGACAAGGCGAGTCTTTTTCTTTTCAGCCACGGTGACCAGCAGGAGGTCACCTGAGACCCGATGCTGTGTGAATGTTTCCCAAAATGAGGTCGGAGGTTCGAGTTGAAACTAAAGAGTTATTTCGAACAGAGACGATCCTGATTAGTTTCAGTTAAAGTTAAAAAAAAAAGTCTGTTTGTTCTCAGCGAGGTCGGATCCCTCCAGTGCTGTCATGCTGCGAGTCACATGGTGCAGCCTCACTTCTTCACCATCCTACACACACACACACACACACACACAGGCATCATCCACCGGAGGAGCTAATTGTTTTTTGTGTATGTAAAGTCGAGGCATCCAGTCACCTCTTTGCTGGAGGCGTGTCGAATGTAAAGCGCTCACACTCGAGGTGTGACACGTTAACAACGGCCACGCTGTGTTTCCTCGACACAGAGCGCCCAGTTATGACCGGAAGAGAACGTTACGAGGCGTCATGAGGCGTTTAAAAAAAAAAAGCAGGCGGCTGTTTAAAACACAAACACGACACCACTGCACTTTGTGTTCTCTGATTCCTGATTGATCGAATTATTTCAGACGTTAGATCTACATTCTCTTCCTCTCCGTCTCGCTACGCTATAAATAATTGATGGCGGCACGCTCGTTAAGAGTCAAGATATTTATATTAATGGATCACATGAGAACTCGTATCTGAAAGGACTTGTTTGTAGTGAGAAAAATCCCCACTTCACTTTATATTTCCCCCTTTTGGCATCTATCAGCTCGTTGTTTTGGTTCACTTTACCCGAGCATCGATGTCGGCTGCAGCATGTTCACTGACGGCCAACTAAATGATGAACATGCTGCAGATTTTAGCAGCTAAAGAGTCAGATAGACCCAAAAGAAGATTAAGAACCAAAAATGAATTCTTATGTTGCTCCATAACTGCTGGATGTGCAACAAAAACAACTATTTGCGAACATGTTGCTTGATAAAGACGAAGCATGACATTTGCACCAGCCAGAAATATTCCAGTATCCACTGGAAAAGTATCTTTTGCACCCTGGATGAAGATGATATGTTACTGTTTCAGTTGTTTTGACTGTATTCAGCTTTTACAAACAACTGAGTGCTGCATGTATTTTACAGGTTAAGGCTGTCGATATTCTACGTTTGGATTATTGTCGACCAAAAACAACAATTTTAGTTTAAATATTTTCCAACTTCACTTCCCCCCGTCTGTGTCTTTCTGTCCCAAACGTATCGGCACCTACAGAAAATAACTCGTAAATATAGTTTAAATATTTGCTTGATTTCCTCCAACAGGAAATGTTTTTACGTTGCGTTAACAAGCGGATAAAAACAGTCGGACATTCTCCGAGTTTTACTTCACTGACGGGAGCAAATGGAAACAAAGTGAAACCAAATGTTTGTTTTTAATTTCCTTTTTGTTTCATTGGAAATCGATACGATCTACCTTCATTAGAAGTTCACTGAGCAGACGGTTTCTCTTCTGTCTCAGAGCCGACGCCTCAGGCAAACAGCCGCTCCTCCTCCTCCTCCTCCTCCTCCTCCAAAGAATTTCTGCTCGTCCATTCCTGTAAATCTTTCATATCTTTGATGAGCAAGAACGAATCTGCCAGGCGAACAGGCTCAAACAGCACCGATCATCAGTCATGCGTTGCTGTTTTTTAAACCGTGATGAAGATGAAGAAGAGTTATTTTATATATACTGTCAAAAACATCCCATGGAAAGTTTAAAACTAAATATTCTTCACTGCTTTCTGACTCATTGATCGGCGCTGTAGAGGTGCCGGTTGTTTAAACTGCAGTTTTTAAAGTAATAGTTTGACATGCATTCATTCTTTTATTTTTTTTTTGCAAAGGTTTAGATGAGAAAATCGATGCTACACTCACGTCTGTGCAGTAAATGTAAAGGAACAGCCTGTTAGCTTAGCTTAGCATAAAGACTGGAAACGGAGGGAAACAGCTAGCCTGACTCTTTCTGAAGTTTCGTTCATTTAACCTGTAGTAAAACAGATGAGTTGTGGTCGCACTGGGAGCTTTTCTTCTTCTTCTTTGGATCTAATCAAAGGGAATTTCCCAAAATGTTCTTTTAACAAACTCCCTCAAACAAGAGAAAAGAGGACGATTTTCAGCTGTGGATGGATTGTGATTTTCCACTTTTTGCATGCAAATTAACAAACTCTAATAGAAGGGTCTACTTGAATCATCATACTGATGTTTTTGGGGGTTTTTTTGCATCAAAGAGTTGAATTTAACATTCATAGTGATTTACAGAAGAAATAAAAATATTGAGATATATATTGCGTATCGCGATATAGCTTAAAAATATCGAGATGTATATCGAGTATCGCGATATAGCTTAAAAAATATCGAGATATTGGTTATAGGCCATATCGTGCAGCCCTAGATGCACATTTAGACGGCTAGCAGCTACAGTTCATTATAACTGACACTGTTTGTGTGTGTGTGTCGTAATGAAGGTGCAGCAGTGACGTGTGTAATATGATGAGATAAAACCCTGGGATAGTTTTTGTTGAGCTTTAATGTGATTCAAAGGAGCGGCTCTTGGAAAACATTTAAAAAATGTGACTTTGTTTTTCCACCGTGTCCAACTTCACCCTGACCTCCTGTGTGGGCTTTTAAAAAAACGAGTGAGATCGAGGATCGCTACAGGGAGTTTGGAGTCGTTTATTGCACGTTGCGTAGTTCTCTTACCAAAGGACGGATTGTTTGGGGGGGATCCTGCAGCGGTGTGAGGAGATCTGTACGGTTACAATGGCGTCCACTGTAAAGCCGGGGCCGAGCCTTCTGCTCCTCTTTTGTTGAGCTCCCCTTTGCGGAGCAGATGATGTCATGGTGCAGGCTCATGACTGCAGACAGCTGATCTGCGCCTCCTCAGACTGTCTCCCCTCAGGCCATCAAAGCTCTCCCTCCTCCTCCTCCTCCTCCTCTCCCCCACCTCATCAATCATTCCTCTTGTCCACGTCTCTGCTCCTCACCCGCCGTCCAGCTCCTCTGTTTGTTCTCTCCCTTCTTTTACACATCAGCACAGATCTTGACCTTGTTGATATCTCAACAACTATTGGACGGATTGCTGGGAAATGTTCTACAGGATGAAGCTGGAGATTAGATGGCTTCAGTTTACTCGTGGTTCTGAGTGAAATATCTCAACCGGACTTCATGGTAGTCCGTCCAGTAGTTGTTGAGTCCATTACTAAATCTCTAAATTCAAAATGCTGACTCCTCCAATGAACGACGCCTGATGATGCCCCCTCCCATCCTTTATCTACATCACCCTCCTCCTCCCCAGGCTGGATGAAGCATGCAGTCATGAGGCTCTCTGAAATTAATTGACCCTGCCTCCATCTCCTCCCTCCCTCCCTCCCACACACTGCCCCCATCCATCCATCCATCCCTCCCTCCTTCCTTTTACTCCCACTGTTACCCCCCCCGCCCCTACACCAGCTGCTCCTCCAGCACCCGTCTGTCCCAAATGACTCCACCCTTCGCTTTATTTCAAGGCTGGGGGACCGTGACACCATGGCACACTTCATCATCATCCCCACCTTCATCCAGCCCCCCTTCTTCTTTGGAACACCTGCTCCCTCTTCTTCCTCCTCCTCCTCCCCTAAAACCATCTCCAGAGGGAGGTCCTACCCCACATCTCCCCTGTCGTAAGCCAGCTTGGGGACTCAGTCTGTAGCTCGCTGCTGCTGGATTCAGTCGTACGATCAGACTCTGGCTTCACCTCGCGCTCTGTGCCGACTCTTTATCGCCTGCAGGAGAGGTAGCTATTCATTCAGACGCTCATATGGTGTTTCATGCTTTTCTTTTGTTCGGAGTGTGAACAGGCGGCGGCTTCATTGCTCTGAGACACACACACACACACACACACACAGTCTGCTGGTCTGTTTTTGTTGACTGTTAGAGTCTCTGTAGCTGAAAGAGTCTTTTCAAGCGAAGCGGCTGCAAAGTGCCCGTAAAGGAAACAGCTTGTCACAGAAAGGGGCGGGGGGGGGCTTCATGAGCAACTTTATCAGAGCCGGCTTTCATCCGCACGCTTTCAACAGTGTCACTGTGGCTCGAGGTGTATTACCGCGTTTAAAGGCTTGTGGTATCTTCTTCTTCTGTCTTTGTTTAGGTGAGGCTTAATGTAGAAGTGTGTGTGTCTTTGTGTGTGTGTGTGGTGGGTTCAGGGACAGGGTGGAGTCATAAGAGGAGCTGCGAGTCAGTCTTAATGAGAGCTTTAATAGTATCAGGATTAGCGGCAGAGTCTTTGTCTCGCCTCCTGAGACCCGGCCTGGCCTCGTACGGCCCGGCTGCTTGTTTACACCCCCCCTCCGACACACACACACACACACACATGCAGACACACACACACACACACACACACACACACACACACAGACTCCACCCTCCTCTCGTTTTAAAGCTGCACCTCCGGTTTTAGGAAGATAATCCACCCTCGGGAATAGATCCGCCACTATGATGACTGATTTTTTTTTTTTGGTCTCTGGTCTCTAATTCCACACACACACTGTGTGCATTATTTATGAGGAACTCACTCACTGGGTCAGACTCTCAGATTTGGCAAAGACTCGCCCTTGCATCACATCTGTGGAAGTCTGGGTCATCAGACTCTCCTGATGATAATAAAAGGATAAAGGTTCAGTGCACGGCTTAGAGCTTAAAGCTGCTATGATCAATATTTTCATATCAACAACGGATAAACTATCAGATTAATCCACGACTCTGTAGTTCTCACAGGTCTGCTGACTGTTTTAGCATCTTTCAGCTCATTGTTTTGGTTTTGCAGCTACATCTTTACTGTTTGGGTTCAATCTCAATACACTGTATTTAAGATGTACTGCACTATATAAAACCTGGAGACGGGTTTCTTAAGACTCCTTCTTGGCGGTCTCGTATCCACCGGCTCATCAGGTCAACCTGAGGCGGCCAAATGAAGCCAGCTCCACCTCATTCAGCTCTTAATCCTGCATAACTTTAAGCCTTAATATAATGTGAACAGGTGAGTTGTATATAAATTCACCCTCAGTACAGTTGTCATGAACGGGGAAATTATCTACAGAGACCAAAACTGTTTTTTGTACCAGGCTGTAAACATGTTTATTTCTGCTGTCTAACATGGGGACTTATGGAGACTGACTCACTTCTGGAGCCAGCCTCAAGTGGAGGGTTGTAGGAACTGCAGTTGCAGCTTGCTATTGAGCCAGATACGTCCCTCAGGAGTTGGTGGAGACCAAAAACGGAGCTAAAAGAGACACAGACTGTTCTTCAGATAAAGTCGAATGTTGCTCAGTGTCTGTTTGACGTGTAAATAAGCAACTGCTGCGTAAAGATGATGCGTTCAATCGCTCATTTTTTGTTTCTAATCGTTTTGGATGCTTTGGCATGAAGAACAAATAAAACCAACATAAATAATATTTTTAACTCGTGACTGACAGAAGGAAACATGCAGAGTGTCATCAGCAGACTTCTGATCCTCTAAAATTAGATCTTAGATCGAGCGACAGTGTTGTGTTTTGTTTGAGAGACACTCAGCTTTAACTTGTCCGTCATACTTTCCTCAGCGTTCACCTCTGTTCATATTTTGACTCTCTGAAGCCTGCAGACGCTCCGAGCTCCTGAGATGCAGACGGGTCACTCGTGGTTCACAGACTGACTCTAAATGGCGTCATAGCTTCTGACCTCTTGCGTAATCTGCACTCGAAGTGAACCATGTGTGTCCTCATGCTGGAAGGAGTCACTGGCATGAAAGTCAGTGGGAGTGCTTTGACTCATTGGCTGATGGGACTTCTGCAAATCAACAAAATTTAATCCTGTTTAATATCAAAGCTTCTTTTTTTATTTTGGAGGAGGTGACGGGAACAGATCTGAATGATCAGTTTCAGATGCAGTGTGTTCGGACACGCATGCACGATGCAGATCAGAGTTTTAAGAAGAGATCCTGAAGCGATATCTGGTGTTTAACATAAAAATGATTGTTTGGGTAGTTTTGGCTGCTGGCTGTGGACAGACGGGGTCTGTCTGAGGCTCCGTCTCTGAGCTCATAAGGGGATTAAAGGTGGACACACACACACACATACTGATCTGTGTTGCTTCCAGCACGTTCAAACATGTGAGCATCATGCCCGTGTGTGTGTGAAGCTGTTTGTGTAAGCTCTACTTGTTTTATTGCCGTGTGTGTGTGTTCATTTTCCACACATCTGACTGTGTGTGTGTGTGTGTTTGTTGCAGGTGTCCAGAGAGCAAACAAGTAGCGGTAGTACTGCCAACATGGACCAGCTACTAGGAGGTACAGAGTCTTTTTTTTTCTCTTTATCAGAGATTAAATAAATAAATAACATGCAACAAATGTCCTCAAACCAGACGGACGTATAGCACTTAAGAAATGTGCTTATGTGTTTTTAAATGTAATTACTTTAACATGAACTTGCTTTTGTTGCTGATTCATGTTGCACATCTTAAACTTTAATTATATTAACTGGGGTTAAACAAAATATAAATATATGAAAGTTGGATATTTTGAAATTTAACAGATTTTTTTGGGCCACTAGGTGGCAGCAGAAAACAGTAAGCAGGGCTGAACACTGACGCATTTAAGTCGATCTGTGATTTCTGTTGATTTACACATTCTGCAACTTCACCATTAAACTACAGTCGTCATGTTTGTGTCCACCTGATGAATGTAACGACGTTCATTCACACAGCTCAACTCTAGCTTTGCCTATCTGCTGTTTAGTGTTGAGTAGATCATGAAAAGTGAGAATATGGCTTCGTCAGTACGATCCTTCATCATGGAAACATCGACTCAAAGCTGCTTTAAGAACAAATATTATAGTAAAATAGAAAAAAACATGCTCTGCTCTAATGGCCTCACATTCACAAAGCCTTTGTCCGGTTCACTTCGTCCGTGTCGTCCTCGGGATGGATTACATCCTTCCCAGTAGTGACGACACAGTTCGCTGTGATCAGCAGACAGGAAGAGACAGAAAACATCCACGTTTCCCCTCCGCACGGCTGAAGGCTCCTGACCTCGTGTTCCTGTCCGCAGCCTGCATGACTAACCAGCACATTCTGCACTCGGCCTGAACTGGGAGGGGTGGAAAGAAATAAATCCTCATCAGGAACGACTGAGGCAGAACTCGCAGAACGTTCCCGACGTTTAACAGACTGGAAAACAAATGTTGTGAGTTAAACCGTGACGATCTTGTTGGAGGTTTAATCGCGACGTGTTGTGTTTTGTGTTTGACCAGATGGAAGTCTCGCAGAGTCCACTCCGCTCCGGGACAGGATGGCCCTCTACCAGGCTGCCATCTCCAAACAGGAAGTCCCTCCCACCTCAGTCAGTGTGAGTACTCCTGTCAAAAACGACACATTTCAGGAGTATAATAATTTTGAGGTACCCCTTTACTGCTCATGGTTGGGACTACTAACAACAGCTTTGTTCCTCTGGAGGAACCTCCTCAAGTTTTTTTTCCTGTCGAGTATCTCGTAGAGCAGTTACAGTTAAAGCACGACCACAAACGGTACATGTGTCTTGAGTTGTGGTGGCGGTACCTGCATCACTCTGATGGTTTATATTTTATCTTCATCTCGGCTTCACTTCGGAAACTTCTTCAGTGTTTTGTTGGAATTTTAAGCCTCAGTCGGTTGCAGAGGGAGAACGTAACAAAGTTACTCTGGTATCTGCATCTTTCTTTAGTCCAAGACACATTTGTACCTTCATCAAATATTTAACGAATCGTAAGATCCAGTCTTTTTGGTTCGTAAGACATACTAGGGTTTGAAAATCAGATAAAGCAGAGGCCGAAATATCCGTTTTTATTTTTGTCTCTTAATTTTTCCGTCTTTGCCCACCCACGTGAAGGTTACCTGAGGTTTCCTCAGCGTCTTCTCTGCGTGCCTCTAAATCTTTTCAGGTTTTAAATCCAATCACCTAAACTAACGCTCACTAACGCAGGACCGCAGGCCGCCAAGATGCGTCTCATCACAAAGACGTACAAAAATAAACAGCAGGCCGCGGCTCAGAGGAGTGAGGTAACCGATGATGAAAGTTCTCTGAGTAAACTTCCATGTCCTGTTTGTCGTCTCACAGAGCGATCAGCTGGACGGTTTCTGCGGGAAGCAGAAGGAGAACGTTCCTCCGTTCTCTCTGGACATGGTGAGGACACGGTTCACGCAACACCTGTGTAAAGTTTCCACGTGGAATCATTTGACTTGAACACGTCTGACTATCTTTCTCTTGTCACCAGAGTCCAGAGTCTGAGCCAAACGGCAGGAAAAGTTTCACCCCGGAGACCAACGGTAATTCACTTTCCACATCTTCTTATGACTGTGGGTGATAGGAATGTTCTCCTAATGAGGTCTTGGCAATTAGACCATCATTAGTGGACGTTTGGTTGTAAGTCATGGAAAAACACATGGAGCAGATTATTCTAAATCTGAAATGTGAAGTTCAGCTTGCAGAGTGATCGATCATGTCACTTTGTTTTTGGATTCCTGAGCGTCTTCGTGTCACTCTGTTGTGTTTAACATGAAAATGGCTCCATCTAGTGTTCAGATCACGTCATTACATTTCTCTCTCACACATGCAGGATCTTCTCCTGGCACGCCTGCATCCTCCAATCAGAGAGACGCTTCTCAGCTCAAGTCTTCCAAAGTGAGTCTTAACACACAGGTAAATAACATAAATGTGTTTTACCCTTTTCAATTAATTAATTTGTGTGTTTAGAGCTTCCGCCTACCTGTGAAGGAGACCTGCGTGTCGTGTCTGAAGACGGTGTATCCTCTGGAGAGGCTGGTGGCCAATCAGCACGTCTACCACAGCTCCTGTTTCCGCTGCTCGCACTGCAACACCAAGCTCAGGTGAGGACGACGCAAATCATAATGATGACGCCACCACGTTTATATAAATCCTGCCACGAAAGCTCAACTCTGCAGAGTTATTTAACAGTTTCATGGCAGATATAAAATAACTATCCTCATTTCTAATTTCACCTCCGTCAGTTTGGCGAACTACGCCTCCCTCCACAACAACGTCTACTGCAAGCCGCACTTCTGCCAGCTCTTCAAGGCCAAAGGAAACTACGACGAGGGCTTCGGCCACCGGCCCCACAAGGAGCTGTGGGAGAGCAAAGAGGGGGGGGGCTGTGAGACCTCGCCCCAGTCCAACACTCCGAAGCCAAAGATCCAGAGCCCGGCCTCAGACCTGGACAGCCCCAGTGTGGAGGACTCCCCGTTGGCCAAGGTCAACGTGCTGACAGCCACCATGGAGGCTCTGGGACAGGGATCAGCAGAGAAGGCCGACAAACCCACGGAGGCCCGCAGGCTGAAGATCTCCTGGCCGCCACGGACGGAGCTGGAGGACGCGACCGGCCGCGGTGGATCCACCACAGACGGGGGCTCCGCCACCAAGCCCATCCGAGCCAAGTGGCCCCCAGAGGAGGACTCCCCCTGCTCTCCTCCTGAGCAGGAGACACCCAGCATACGTCGGACCTCCTCCCTGAAGGAGCGCAGCATGCCCTTCACACTGGCAGAACAAAGTCCAGCTCCTGAGGCCAGAAAACAGAGCCCGCCTCCTCCCGTGGAAGACCGGGACCTGAGCCCTGAACCGTCCAACATGGAGCTGCAGCACGGCGGCCAGTCGTCAGACAGCCAGACACCCACTGAAGACAGCTGTGTGGACGTCCACACCAGCTCAGGAGAGGAGGAGCAGGAGGGGGAGATGAGGAGTGACAACACGCCTGATCATCTCACCAACGAGGAAGAAGACACTGTGGATGAACAACCTGGACAGGAGGAGGAAGAGGAGGAGGAGGAGGTGGTGGAGATGGAGGAGGAAGACGGAGGCGTGTTGGAGGAGGAGATGGCGCCTCTGAAAGAGGAGGAGAACCCGACAGACATCCCGTCTCCTGAAGGAGAGGTGGAGGCCAGCCGGTCGTCTCAGGACGTGGGCTTCTGGGACAGCGAGGAGGTGGATGACAAGGAGCAGGAGCAGGAGCAGGAGGTGCTGACGGTGGAGGAGATGATCAAACGAAACCGATACTACGAGGACGAAGCGGAGGAAGAGGACGTATAGAGAGAGCGCTGTTGGCCAACACGACGACAGCCATGGACACTTTAGACTTCTCGCCATTCCTTCGTTTTTTAGACGTCGTCTTCTTCTTCTTCTTCTGCGTGAACTCTACTGAACTCTTTTTGTGCCTCTGAACATTTTTTGAACCTTTAAAGCCATTCGACAAAAACAGTTTTTACGCGCGAGCCGCTCGCACATCATGTTTTTAAACAAAAGGCCTGATATTTAAAATGATTCCCCCACATGACGAATGTTTTAGAAATATCTGAAGGTTACGACACAGAGAGAGAACCAGGTTTATTTTTGTGGACATGACTTTTGTAATTTTCTATCAAACTGCTGTCACGAGTATCGATGTTTCAGTCTCGTCCGATAGGAAAGCTTAAAAAGACGACGACGTTACCATATTTCAAAATAAAAGCGTAGTTTTTAGTTTCACTTTCTTTTCAGCTGCCACTCTGTCTGTACATGTTTAAAAAAAAAAAAACATTTATGTTCCTTGTTTTTTCTTTTCGATTTCGAGAGTTCTAACTGGATCTGAAATGTTGTACTGTTTTTAAACCAGGGGACCAAATATCTTAGATTGCTACTGTTTAAATAAATAAATTGATATATACAAAAATGTTTTTGTTTGTTATTAAATGTGTCACAGTTCATGTCAGATGGTGAGAACATACATTCATTCTCATGTCATAAATTAGCATATTGCCAATATTTTAGAGTTAAGTCACTCCGAGTTATGCAAAATGTGACGTAGTACAATAATCATGAATCTATCCATCGTATCCTCTTCATTTAACAACTCACATTGACACCGACGGACAATTTAGAGTCGCCAGTTACTCTAAATTAGCATATCGTCAATATGTCGGAGGGAAATCGTGTTTTTAAACTTTTAACATTTGTTTTTAAAGCTCTTAACGGCCTCGCCCCTTTGTATTTATCTGAGCTTTTAACTGTCCACAGTCCTGCTGGAGCTCTGAGGTCTAAAGATCAACTGTTGCTGGAAGTGTCCAGGTCAAAATACAAACACTGGGGTGACCGAGCGTTTTCCGTTGTCGCCCCCAGGCTCTGGAATCAGCTCCCCATCGAGATGCGTCTTGTTTCTGACCTGGGCCTTTTTAAATCCACGCTAAAAACTCACTTATTCAGGATGGCTTTAACACCCAGTAGTATGATGACACGTTTATTTCGATTTTGTTGCATTTTATTTGTTTGTTTTTTACCTATTCTCGTTATTTATTATCTACTGTAAAGCACTTTGGTACACGGAAAGGACTGTTGTAAAGGGCTGTATAGATAAAGTACATTTACATTCTTCCTCCTTTATGAAGAGATGCGTTCACTTGCTGCTGAAGTAGTTGTTGTAGTTTCTCATGATCGGATCAGTCGGGTTGTGCTGCATGTTGCCTCTCTGGAGACTTAGCATCGTAATTGACTCTAAATCATCAGTCAGATTTGTTGGATCTTTATAAGACGTCACAAGAATCCATCGTTCAGCTGGAGGACCGACAGATTAAAAGTCGAGGTACCACTCCTGATAAATCACCTATAATAAAAGTTTTAATGACGGTCTCCTTAAAAGTCCAGCGTGTGGACTTTAGTGACATCTAGTGGTCCAATCGCTGCATTGCAATCTCCTCACGTCACCCTCACAACACTTTAAGTAGTGTCAAGTCAGAATTTAGTTTAGTCGAATATTATATTGCATGTCTGGCCCCAGATCTCACACCCCGCACCTTTAAATGGTTAATAGCATATCATTATGATTTATTGATGAATTATAAATCTGAACAAATTTTGGGTTTGGCTGGTTTTAACTCTCCTGGAGGTCACTCGTCCTTTTAATTCATCAGGAGAACCTCTAATTTATTTATTAATAGCTTGATTACATGTTACAACAACAGAAAATGTGATGCACAAGTATTTATTGTTGATTACCAAATATAAATAAGATAAAACAAGCCAGAGGAATTATAACTCATGTATAAAGAAACGGTACCACCAAGTCAGACAGACACAGAACCAGCCGTTACTTTGTTACATTACTGAAACCTTTATTGGTGATTATACACGTACTGAACAAGGCCATTATAGTGCAAGTCAACAAGGCGAGGAGTTGTTACAGAGTCCTTGGTGAGTAAAAGATTTTAGGTCTAATTTGGTTGAACCGTGAAACTTTCTGTAAACTGAGATCGAGTAAACTTCAAACATTTTTAAGTGACCCTGAACTTAGACGAGGACCGAGCGTCCACGTCAGTGTCTCATTAATATCTTTGCTCTGTCTAGCATAAGTTTTTTTTTTATATTTATTATTTACAGTTCAAGCTGTAACGACCTGAACTGAAGTCTCTATCCAGCCCTGCAGGAGAAGAAGATCTGTACACGTCCTGTAGACCTGCTGAGGTCGTCGTCGTCATCGATGGCTCGAAAACAAAATGCAGCTAAAAACAAACAAACACAGTCTCCAGCAGATATGTGATTAACCCTGTGTAGCAGGTTTACGTCACGTTATAGTTCGAGCGTTGCGTGTTCTAGTGTGTACGCGCCTCGCGGGGAGGTGCGGAGGAATGTACGTTATCGTCTACAGGCTGCTGATGACGAGGACGAGGATGAGGGAGGATGACGATGGTTAACTGTTTTAGCTGATACAGTATAATAACGCTTCAAAACGAACAGACGGAAAAAAAACAAAAACACAAAGATCTTCATTCTCAATATTTCGTGTGGAAACCAGCTCCCACTCACATGAACCCACAAACAGTATTCCTCATTCATGGACAGATTGTTGTTTCGAGGGGCCTGAAGCACAAAGTTCAGCCGAGTCCGCCTCCGCTTGGGTCGGACCTCGCCGTATAAATACATCATCATCACATAGCTTATCTTCTCCGTGAATTCACTGATTGGTTTGTAAAAGTGACATCACCATGATTAATCGTTTAAAAAGGAGAGAGCGCACGGAGCTTTTAGTCTGTCGACAGATATTGACCTGGAAAAAAATCACTTAAAGTTAAATCAGTGAAAGCCTCGTCAATGGGACAGCTGTAGCTCAGCGTTCAGTGATTAAAGCCTGATAATATTTATCCGACTGGTCTCATGTATAATTTACTGAGCTAATTAACAGGGTGAACAATTAAATCCATTTGTTACTGAGAGACGTCCCTGCATCACTCCTTGTTTTAGAAGATTCACGTCTCTAATCGAAGAAATTCAAACTTTTCTGAGAATCGATTTATCGTTTCAAGTTTCAGCGTCTCAGCTGTGATGATTTTTATGTCTCACGTTAAAACAAATTGATCATTTTGAGATTTTAAACTAAAACCGAGCAACATAAACTCACATCAACAGGAATTTTTAGGGAATTCAAACTGATTTTCTCACATTTCAAAGACCAAACGACGAGTCGATGAGGAAAAAGCATTCACCAGCAGATAAATCAATAATTTAAGTGATTATTAGCTGCAGCTGCAAAAATGTTTCTTCTATCTTTCACATAATTATCAAAATATTTTAAAAGTTTTGTCCCTGTCCAGACCCCGTAGGAGCGATGACTCAGTTTTTCCAGTTATCTGATTGGCCGTTAGTCAGGCTGTTTTATCCAGCACAGGTTACCACGGTGATTTGACCCAGGTTAAAGTGGGCTGAAGTGTGTTTGTGGATCAGGCCCCGTGACGCTGCAGTCGACACACAAACACATGCAGCACGCGGCGAGCGACACATCATTGTCAAACAGAGAAACATCCAGCAGTTCATTGAACATCACAGACAGGAAGTTACCTTCCGACTACAAAAACAGGAAATGGATTTCAGTTTTCATTCTGTCGTTTAAACCTGCAAAACATCACCGGAGCTGAAAGAGGGGAAATAACGGATGGAGGGCAAACATGCGGAGAGCGCCACGCGGTGTGGAACTGATCCTCCTGCGTGAGGTTTGCAGAGTTAAAGTTCACACCCGGAGCTATTTGTTTAAACTCTGTGGTTATTGATATGGCTGTTTAAGGTCGTGTTCGTGTTTGCCCTGCAGGTCTCCACAGCCTTCAGTCCTTCACGGGACTTTCTCATGATCTCAAAGTGCAAAAAAACGAAAACATTCCCTGAACTGGAAGATAAATTTAAATCATGTTTTGAAGCAGATCCTCCTTCCCCTTCCTTCGCTGTAGAAAATGTACCTGACATGTTTTTATTTGCAGTTTGGCTCCGACGTGAAACAAGAAAACACTCTGCTCGAGGTTTGTGATTACCAAACCTGTAACGATCCTTCAAAATAAAATAAATCCTCGAGCCGATGATGCATTTTCTAGAAATACTGAAACAGATCCACTGTTCACTTCCAGCCAGCTCCGGGAGAGCTGCGAGCGTAGAGAGCGAGGTGGGGCGACAGCAGGTCCCTGATCACTCACAGGAGGGCAGCCTCACCCAGAGAGAGGACGACGGGGAGAGAGAGGGAGAGAGAGAGAGGGAGGTTTGGGAAAGAGAGCATGAGCGATAAAGAGAGAGAGAGAGAGGAGAGAGAGAGAGGGTGTATTCCCTGAAACATAAACTGCCGACAAGCTCTGACTCGGCACAACTGTTGGCCTCGCTCTGCTTTGCTTGGGGTCGTGACAAATGAAATAAACTAAGTGTGCCAGACCTCATGAGAGAGCTTCAGCAGCTCGGTGTTTCAGAGACTCGGCTCTGCATGCAGGAGGGTGGGCGTGACGATGATAGCAGTACAGATTGCATAGATTTAACCGTTAAATATGTTTTTATTTTTTTTCTGTTTCTAGCTCCGAGCTGCAGGTTGCATGCTGTGACCCGACACGCCACGTACGGCGGGACCCCCTCCGTCTGCGTCCGCTACTTCACAACCAACCAGGACGATCCGGTCGTGTTTCAGCGATGACTGTGAAATTTACAAGTCTTATAAATTAAAGCCGAGGCAGCGTCGAGGAAGACGACTGGCGACGTGCGTGCGTGTGTGTGTGTGTCCTGGCGAGTGTTAGCAGCATTCTAGGCTACCGTGAGGTGAGCTCTACTCTCACATGAGTCCAGCTCATCCGCTGAGGGGATGCAGGTCCACCTTGACCTTCTCTCCGCTGCTGAGCATGCCCACGGTCGGGTAGAGGCCGCCTGGAGGAACCGCCATCTCCCTGCGACCCATCAGCTTCCCGTTCCTGGTGAAGAACACCTGCAGGACCACAGCGAGTTAAAACACACACTGACGGAGCGTTACAGGTCCAGCGTGGAAGAGTTTTTCTAACATGCTCGGGAGGAGAGAGTTGCAATCTGCAACTTCACCACTAGGTGTCATTAAATCCGACACACTGGACCTTTAAAGATCTAACAAGAAGATCCAGTGTGTCGGATTGAGGAGTATTCATCGGCAGGAATTAACATGATATTCATGTGTGTGTATAATCACCTAAATGTAACACTGAGAGTCCTTCATACAGTTAAGTCCAAATATATTTCGTCACAGGCGAGTTTTGTAATTTCGGAGTGCGTGGTTGCAACAGCGCCGGGTCAGTCAGAGTTTATTGATGATGTGACGGCAGACAGTAGCAGCTGGATGGATTGTGAAGTGAACACATTGTGATTTACTGTCTGCTCGGGTTCAGCCAAATTCAGCCAAGTCGACTAGACGTTGCTTCACCTCACAGGCGGACCACGATCCAAAAAACATTTTTAAAAAGGAGTGTGATATTCTGCAGAGATCGAGTCAATCACGATCGAACATGCATCCTAATCGCTGAAGACAAAATTTAAAGTAGAATGATCTACGAAGACAGCTGCAATAAAAGGAGGTCACCCAGCATTTGGTGATTCTACTTTATTTATGAATATGTTAATCCGTCCAATTACTCTTGAGCTCTTGAAATAAGGAAAAAGCTGCAATTCCTAAATAATTCATTCATTTTTTTTTGTTTAACCCCTTAAATTAAAGCTGAAATTTTATTTCTAACCCACTGTGGAGGCGTCGACAGCCAGAATTATGAACTGTATCTACAGACAAACCAAACTCTGATCTAGATATGTCCTTGTGCTTGTTTTTCTTACATGCAATCTGCAGCTTCACCACTAGGTGTCACTAAATCCCACACACTGGACCTTTAAGACAATTAGTCATGAAATAAAAAAATAAAAAAAAGTCTGACAGCAGAACAAACTTCATCCGAGAGCACTCAGTGTGCCGGGAATTATGTGCAGTTAAGAAATATCGTTAAACAAACAGGTGACAGAAAAACGTCTGTCTTCTTCAGCAGAGAGAAGAAAAAAAAAAAAGTCAATGTTTACAGTACATGTCTCTACTAAATCAGCGAGTGATCAAACATTATCCAGCTGTTCTCAAAGGAACATCAACAAGCTTTTCAATGCTAATACCGAAGGCTTCTTTCCAAGTCTGAGAGCAAATACCGACACACTAAAAACAACAAGTGAAGTACTGTGGAGTGTGTGTCTTCGATAAATCAGGCTGAGTCACATATCAAACATTCAACTGTACCACCCACTCGAAAAAAAGAAAGGCTTAACCGCTATTCAATTACAGACTGAGGGGTGAGTGAAACTGCAACAGGCTGCGTTAGTCTGAGCACACGGCGGCACATGGACACCCGCGCACACGTGCGGCCGTGCCCACAGAGGCCTCCGCGTTCACGCTAAAATGCGTCCTCCTGAATAAATATTGACAAATCCCGGGATTACGACTCGGCCTGTTCTATTCTCACCCACTTGGGTTTCAGTACGGCATGCACTCACACCCGCTCGGTGACCCCTCCCCTGTGCAACCCGGCCTGTGTGGGCAAGTTAGCCCAGTGGCTACACGTCAAGATCGAGTGCAGCGATTAAAACGACGACAAACAAACAAAGTGTTCACGGTGGTTTGATGAAGAGTCGCACTGGACGGAGGCGTGCACCAGAACTTTAAGTGATTATTGTGATTTCTGCAGAATTAATGTGGAGAAAAGTGAACGGCGGCGTTATACTCAGGATGTAGACGCTCTGCAGAGGATGTATGAAGATGAAAATCAAATCCAGCTTCTCAAATGTGATTATTTTCTGATTTTGGTGGAGTGGTGGTTAGCACGAAGGTTCCTGGGTCCGAACTGGGCTGTGTCTGCATCTGAAACGACCTCAGCAAGATTGCAGCTAATCCAGAAAATAACCGATAAAGCCTCCCTTTGTTTACACATTACTCCATGTTTGCACAAATATTCTTTTTATTTTATTTCAACTGTAAACGATTCCCATGAAAAGCTGCCCCAGACTCTCACCAGAGACCCGAAGATTGAATTATTCGCCACAAATCGAGTCAGAATCAGATTTATCGCCAAGTTTTCACTTACAAGGAATTTATTTTACCCTTCGGCGAGTTAATCCAAACACAAACCAACAGAGCACCAACGAATCGCGACGAGGGCTCGCCACGTTTGTTGATTTCTGTGATTCTTTTCTGATTTATTGAACTTTGGATTTAGAACTCACACGCTGACAAGAACGATTTCCCCCACTCGGACAGCACGAGGCGTTAACGCAGAGTTAGTTGTGCTGCCTCCGTTTCTTGGTTCAGGTCTTTGTCGCCTGCTTGCTGCCTTCTTAAGATCAGCTGGTTTTGTTTGGTTCATGTGACACAGTTTTAAGTTAGCACCTACAGTTTCATCCACAGCCTGCTGACATAACTCATGCAGTCAGCTTACACGGAGCCGTATTCGGGCATAACAACAACATCAGAATTTATTCTGATCGTGGACGTACGACAGAACAGAAAATCAGTAACACGTGTTACGTTTGTAACCTGCGACCTTTAACAGCTGTTTTTATTCCGAGAGTTTGGAGCTGATTAATCGTCCTGTCGGTCGGCCAACTGTTGGAAATCAAAGTAATAAATATTCAAATGAATAAATCAAGCTTCTATTTCTGAGCCTCAGCTTCAGTAGCTCTAATTGAGAGTTATTATTATTACTACATGCGACTCGTGTCTGTCAGTACACGGCGCCTCAGCAATCATCGACAAACAGGTATTTCAAAAGACAGCAGAAAAGCAGCCACAAGAATTTCCAGTCCACCACAGTCGGTTCAGCTAACAATGAGTCCTTATCTCAACCAAAAAACAAAAACACTCTGGGATCATAGAAAGCAAATAAAAATACTTTTTTGAGACACGTTGGCCAACTTAAATAAACCCGAGTGAAGCCTCCTTGTCTCTGAGAGACGAGCTCCGGGATTCTCTGACAGAGTTTTACCTCCCGTAGTCCGGCCAGCGAGATGCTGTCGGCTCCAGGGAACAGCAGCCTGGGAGCCAAGGCAGTCTGATGGTGGCTTCACGGAGTAATTAAGTTTAGGAGAATCGAGTTGGAGAATAATAGGATTTCTGTGGAACGAGCAAAAACTATAAATTACAGACTTTTTTGACCAGCGCTCTCGGGGACAGACTGGGCCTGTTTGGTTTGTGAGTAGATGTGCAGGTTTTTAGTTTGCATAGATCGTAGATAGATACAGATCATCACAGATCCGAGTCATGGCTCAGATATCCATCGAGTCGACCGATGGGTGACGCAGCAGCGTGAGTGCTTACAGGCACTGATCATTACAGCACATCTCTACGCCGGGAAGCCATCGGTGACTATCGGAAACCCATCACCGATAATCTGCAGGAGGGCCCTATCGGCACAGATCAGCTTATTGTTATGGACTTTTCTATCGGTTAGGTTACACGAGGTCACGTGTCGGCCTTGTGGTCCTCGGCAGTATTAATTGTTTGGCTTTGGTTGGGAACAGTAAGTTCCAGTCTATCTCAACACTGTGGTGTCCAGGGTCAGGGAGACCTGTTGCTGCCTTCATAGACATAATAGATAATTTGTCCTTGACGGTACAATCTGTGTAAACAGACATCTGTGTCTCCAGACTAGAACATGCTGACAGTAACACCTCCATTAATAAAGACATTCTCTGTGACTCATTCTGGGCGTGTAGTATTTGTTATCTTGGGGTTTAAAGTCTTGGGCAGAATGAGAGACCGACTCAGGCACTTCTGATGAACTTTGAGAGTGTCTCTAATTCTGCTTGGCCAAGCGTCAACACTTAATATATTTCATATCAGAGATGCATCATCTGATCGATGGATCTTCGGGTAAGTGATCAAACTCTGCAGATTCCTGTTCAACTCTACGTAGGAGTATTCTGAGCAGAGCTGGTCAACTGGATAGAAACTGCAGAGCTCCATAAACGTGGCCTTTCAGAATCAGTTTATTTATTTCAGTTTAACTCCTTTTGTTTGGTGAATATTCATGACGGATCGCTTGCTTCAGTCTCAATTCAACGTGGCTGTAATCAATGTTTTTTATTAGCTCTCTCACGATGAATGCAATGCAGCATTCAGCTTTTTAAGAGCCAGATATTTCACTCAGGAGTCCAAATCGGAGCCAAAAAACAAAAAACAGATTAAATATCATTACATTCATCAGGTGGACACAAACACAGCTCTGAATAAATGTTGCTCTGTGTCGTCCGGCTCGCTGATGAGTTCAGATCAAATTTAAAAGACGTCGGTGTCGTGTTTACAGTTCGTTACGCTGCCGCCAAGTGGCCAAAGAAAATCAACTCACGCAGAAACGCTGATGGATCTGAAACATGTGTAGTTTACATGCGTGTTGTGTTCCTCACCGTGACCTTCCTGCCCTCCTGTCCCTGCTCTATCTCCTCCCCATCTTCCTCCTCCTCCTCCTCCTCTTCGTCGTTGAGGTACAGAAAGTTCTGGACGCCGGCGTGACCCGGACGGACCTCGAGCCGATCCCAGTCGTCGACGTCACCTGAGGGGAGAAACAGGTGAGGCTTTCATGTGCATGAGCAGAGTCGGTTGCTATGCCACGGGTTTAATCACTGATAAAATAGCAGGCGCGGAGCGGTAAGTCAGCAAAACATGTTATTAATGCCACAACTTGACATGTCTTGTTTTTGCTGTCTACGTTGGAATACTAAAGTACGTCCAAATTGTCATCACAGGTTTGGTAATTTGAAACGGATGCACTGAAACCACCTGAAAGCAGGAAGGCCCATATTTGTCTGAAAAGAGATGGGGGGGGGCGGACTTTCCCTGTTTTCAGTGCGGGGGTTTCTTTGGTTTCTTTCCCACATTCAACACAATGAACTTAAGACAGAGTGTGGCCACAAACCGCCTTCTGCCAAAACCACGATAAGCAGGTTTAAGAGTGAAACCTCCCACGGACACAACAACGGTGACGACGGTGTGACTGTATCACCTGAACCTCGAGCCCTCACCTTCTCCGTCCAGGATGTAGTCTCGTGGGAACATGATGCCGCAGCCCATGATGTCACCTTTGAAGCAGCGAGGACCGAAAGCGTCTCCGACACCGCTGCCGTGAAAGATCTTGCCATCATCTGTCAGAGAGGAGGAGGAGGAGGAGGAGGAGAGAGGAGGAGAGAGGAAGAAGCTTTCAGTCCTGCTCATTACTCAACAACTCCTGCCAGTTTCTACCAGAGTATTTATTGAGGAAGTACGGTGGAAAATACTTCATATTATCAGTGTCTCACTTTTTATTGATAGTTTTAATGATACGCTTGATTAAATTACTCGATGTGACATGGATGGATTCACGTTTTTTTAGTCGACAGTAAGATTATGGATTATGATTTCTTTGTGTATTTATTATAATAATAATAATTTATTTGGCTCTGACAACACAAATAGTTCCACTGTACTTTTTGCCAAGCAACAACAACATCAACATCTTCCTCAAAGGTAGCTTTGATCTATAAGTCTACATGTCGGTGCAGCCCGGAGCAGTTCAAAGCCTGTGCGGTTAGCTTTGTTCCACGTCGGCTGATGTCGTATGTGCACACTCTTTCCTTTCCTTCGTCCTCTTCTGACAATCGTCCATAGTTTAAGACAGTTTAAGAAAGATAACGACCGTTAGTTAAACTAATTTAAAACACCTGTGAAGTGGATTAAAGCATGTAGTTATTATCTACATCAGCACTCATGGAGCGACTCTCGTCCCTCGTTCCGAAGATTTGAAGCTCAAAATATGCAGCGCTGACCCGAATGAAGCCTTGTTGCTCAAACAAGCCACCTGTAACGACACCCACCTGTCAATCAAAGCGTCCCCGCTCTTAATCCTGCATAACTTTAAGCCTTAATATAATGTGAACAGGTGAGTTGTATAGAAATTCACCCTCAGTACAGTTGTCATGAACGGGGAAATTAGCTACAGAGACCAAAACTGTTTTTTGTACCAGGCTGTAAACATGTTTATTTCTGCTGTGAAACATGGGGACTTATGGAGACTGACTCACTTTCTTTTGTTGTGTGTAGTAAAAAGAGGAACATCCTCCTGTATGTGTGGGCTGTTGCTGATTGGCTACTCGTGAATGTTCCTGGTTTATGGACGCTGTTTTCTGTCTGTTCACTTGTATTAAATGTAGATGGGACCATGAGGAAGCTGCTGTTGTATTAAAACGTTTCGTATTTAGACATCCAGCTGTTATGGAGCAACATTATCATTTATTGGAGTTGAGTTTGAGTTCACCTGTCCAACATTGACTCTCTTTTCACTCTGTTTTTGGTCTCCACCGACTCCTGAGAGAAATATCTGTCTCTTTAGCCGCTAAATGCTGTTTGCTGCCGAGCTGGTCATGTACAGTTGTCATGAACGGGGAAATTAGCTACAGAGACCAAAACTGTTTTTTTTGTACCAGGCTGTAAACATGTTTATTTCTGCTGTGAAACATGGGGACTTATGGAGACTGACTCACTTCTGGAGCCAGCCTCAGGTGGACGTTTGAGGAACTGCAGGTCGCCACTTGGTCGAGAAATAAATAAAGCAAGATGCTGCATGAACTAACTTCCTTATTATGCCTATTACAGGACAATAAGCCTCATACCTGCTGTAGCTGAACAGCCTCAACAATCCTCAACAATCCCACTTCTAGTTTATGTTTGCGTATCATCTCCCGCCATCAGTCACAGACAAAAACAACATGACGTGTTCAGTGCAGAGCGAGACAAAGATACTTCAGACTTTCGTAAATCAAATTTCAGACTTTTCAAGGCTCCAGGTCGTTTAAAAAAAAGTCTGTTGCTCCGTCTTCCAAGACGTCGACTAACACAGCGTGTATTAATGCGTTTACCACAGCGTGCAACATGTGTACATGTAGTGCTAACATTCAGGACATCCTGACATTCCAGTCGGATGATGATGTGTAAAGGCGAAAGCAGCGCTAGTAAAAACACACACACACACACACAGAAAAAAAAAAAAACATCAACATCCAAAGGAAATCATCAAAACAACACATACTACAGTTGCGAGAGACAACAATGGAAAAAAAGGGCAAAAGAAAAACATTGCAGAGGTAGCCTGCAGACGAGCTCTCCTCAAGCGAAGCGGTGTGGCTGCTGCTGGTAAATATTTATGGAGTTGTCATGGGACCCGTCCCCGGCTCAGGATACTGTTTAAACAATCTCTATCTGAGCACCGGGAGGGAGACGGAGACACTGTATCATTACGGCTCCCATGCGGGCCCTTGTCACAACACCACACACTAGGCAAACAGTGGAGCCACGCCGGCACAGGCGCTGCGAGACTAAAAATAGCAGAGCAGGGCTTTGGAGAGTGACAAGGGCTGGAGCTGGAGGTGAGCCGGGGTGACAAAGGGTGTGGAAGTCCAGGTTTGGGCCGAAGGGATCGAGGGATAGTTCACCAGGGCAGGAAAGATGGGAGAAGAAGCCCCGGCGGATGGATGAGCGATCCTCAGAATTCCTGCTCGCTGTTTTTATTTGGATTGTATTCGTGTGTTCACCGACTGCAGCTACCTGAACAAACTCCGACTAAATCTTGAGGAAAAGCCTTTAATTATCCTGAAAACACTCCGGTAGTCCTCGTTTTTGATCTTAGAGACTTGTCTGCAAACATCAAAACCGTGTTTGCAGAACGAAGATATTTTGTGTTTGTCTTTACAACCGTGTCTTTCTCGAGTGAGAGAAAATTTGTAGATTTAACAATTAGTCAACCAAATGAATAAATGAATGACCAACATATTTGATAATCATTAGGTCATTCATTCATTAAGTAAAAGTGAAACACGTTCTACATTTCCAGCGTCTCAAATGTGAGAATTTGCTGGCTTTAATTATTCTATACTTGCTTCTATAACATGCGACAGACATTTCTCAGGATTTCTTGACTCTTCGCAGACTAAGCGGGTACTTAGGCAAATTATTATTGGACTTATTGGAAGCTCTCGATTTACCAGTCGATCTACGTTCCTACCCTCACCTATGGTCACAAGCTTTGGGTAGTGACCGAAAGAATGAGATCGCGAATACAAGCGGCCGAAATGAGCTTCCTTCGCAGGGTGGCTGGGCTCTCCCTTAGAGATCTCCGCATCGAGAGGAACCAGTTAAGGTGGCTCGGGCATCCCCTGGGAAGACACAGGACACGCTGGAGGGACTATGTCTCTCGGCTGGCCTGGGAACGCCTTGGGGTCCCCCTGGGAGAGCTGGACGAAGTGGCCGGGGTGGGCCTCCCTGCTGAAGCTGCTGCCCCTGCGACCCGACTACGGATAAGCGGGAGAAGATGGATGGATGGATGGACCTTCATGAAGTTGGGGGACCCACAAGAGACAGATCTTTTAAAAAGAATGGTCAAAGTCGAAGCAGCAAGGCTCGAAGTATCCTTTTCTAGTTTTTAGTATGAACTGAACCAAAGTTTAATCAATTGTCGATTAACAGATGAAGATAATTGTTAGTTACGGCGCTGAATTAGAAAATGTTTTGCTACAGTAAATCTTCGTTATGCTGAATGAATTTCGTCTGGCAGACGTGTGAGGCTATTTTAGTCTTTGGGCACATATGTTCTTTTTCTTTTTTCAAGTGTACTTTGGTGCTGGGAAAAAAAAAAAAGTTGGAAATCAAGATACAGGAAGCTGGCTCGATTTAGAGCGAGGCTTTGACGGAAAATGTTAAAAATTTGTGTTGGAGAGTCGGAGAGTTTAAAATTAGCACCGAGGTGTTGACCAAGGTTTGGCTCTGAGGCAGGTGAGAGCGCATGGAGCCGGTCGGCGTTAACGCGAAACGTCAAGATCAGAAACGCGAAAGCAAGTCGTTGCCAGCGATGTTAGCTACCGGGACGGGCCATCAGGTGTTGAATCGAAAAGGTGATTCGAGGCGAGAACAACAAGAAAGCGAAAAACTGCAGCTGAGTTTAAAGGTCTGGAGCCGGGCCCACGAGAGGAGAGGGCAGCCTCCTGACTGAGGAATGAGACCAGATGGAGCAAGAAAACAGGATTTCTCGTAACATGAGAGTTTGTCTGGGAAAAACTGGGCTTCCCTGCCCAGGGAACATTGACTTCACAGACTCCTAAAACATGCAAAATGAAATCAAAATATTTATAGACTTCTATGATTTCACCTTCTCACACATACACGTGAGTTTGTACACATTCCTAAGAATTTACTATAAACTCACATCTGCAGCTGCGAATGTGAGTTTATCATAAACAAAGTGTTGAGCTGTTGATATATAATACACATCACACTTCCAGGGCCCAGCTTATATAAAGTATATGAACATGAACATGAAGCATGAAGGACTCCAGAACTGGTTTTCACTGGTTTTAAGTCCACGGTCTTCTGTTTTGACTTCAGGATGGACGGTGGTGCTGACGTGACCAACAACACTGTTTTTATTTTAGAGCCCAAAAGTCTAAAATTAGTTGATCGACAGACAAATAACTTGCAACCACTCCAATAATAAATGTTTCAAGTTTTCCAAACATTCTCTGGTTTCAGTTTTCCAAATTTGAGGACTTGGTACTTTTCTTTGACTAAATGTGATAATAAACTAAATTTTTCTGGGTTTTGGACAGTTAGAGTAAAAATACAAATATTTTGGATGTCTTCTACTTTCGATTGTGGGAAATTGTGGTGGACATTCTTCACTAGGTCTCTTGAGTATTAGATTGTACTGAGACCAAATCAGTCGTCGTGTTGATTTGCAGCAGAGCTGGTTCACCGGGTTTCCTTAGCTCTTTACTCAACGTCGATGTCGCACAACCACAGTATGCTTCTGTGCACAAGCTGGTGCACAAAACAAACCAGGTCAGAACACAGAACTTCACCTGCTGACGTCTAGTTGCATTTCTCAGATGATTTCTGCTGCATCACCTGATTTGGTCTCAATCAACCCGACCCAAAGAGACTTTAATCTTATTTTTTTTTCTTTTTTTTTTCTAATTTGTTTGGCCTTTATTGATAGTACAGCTGTATATAAGACAGGAAGCAGAGAGAGGGGGAGTGACCTGCAGTAAATTAGCCGTCCGATGCGGGATTCGAACCAGGGCCAGCTGCAGCGAGGACTATACCCTCCACACCTGGGGCGGCTGCTTAACCCACTACACTACCGACCGCCCAGAGACTTTAATCTTCAATCATGTGACTTTTACAGAGAAAATAACTGGCAGGTGAATCAACACTAATGCAAATGAAGTGCAGCTCTAGTTAACAAAGTTTATGTAGCAAGCTGACCACCACACATACTTGAGTGACGGATATATTTAGAAATGAATCAATGACTTTGATAATCGATTGATTGTTTTTGTCATTTTTCATGCAAAAACACCAAAAAGTTAAAGTTAAAAGAATATCTCGATATCTTTGGTCGAAACAGTTTAAATTCACCGGCTCGGACAATCAGCAGATGAATCGATGATTAAATTAAATCGCTATCGTAGCCGTAATTCTCTCACTTGTGTGGCGACACCCACATGCTCGGTAGTTCATTCATCAGACTCTCTCTGTGCCCGTTATTGTTAAAGAGGTTGTGTCATCAGGGTCCATTTTTGTCCCATTAGGTAATATCATCCCTGTATGCAACATGTTGGTATTGAATATTTGTTTTTGCAGAACCTGAGCTGGAATCAGATTAGACCCTGTCACTGATACAGAGCACAGACGTTAGTCTATCATCTGAGGTCGGCTGGGTGCTGATGGATGGATGGTGGCGGTGGTCGGGCACAAACTTCGGGTGCGGGTGTTGAGTCATAGCACGTGTGAGTCACTGATGGAGAGGTATGGAAGGAGGGTGACGGGGTTAATGACGCTTGCAGAGGAGCACTCACCGGTTGGATGCCTGGTTGCTCCTGATAGGGCCCACAGGGGCTCACAGGCCCTACGGCCCATTAACTCGCAGAGCCAAACCTGCGAGCCAACACACGGGATGGAGGTCCACGCTTGGGCCAGCTCCCAACACAAACACTTGCGGTAACACCAGCGCAGGCCAAAGAACTCTCAAACTATACAAGCTATACAAAAGGAGGAGCGATATGGTCGGCAGGCTTTGTGTATATAGCTGGAATATATCTGGAGCTAAATCACAATCTTAAAAGTCAACAATAAACATCACGTGTGATCCAGGTCAACACTGGCGCGTGCCCGATACAACGCACCATAAATCAAACGGTGACAGACTCGGTAGTCGAACTGTACATGTAAGATATAAATAAGAAAAAGCAGGAATGTGGTGCTGAGGCATCAAGTAATTTATATTTCAGCCTCCGGGCGGCTAATGTAACTCAAAAAACAATGTACAGCCGCTGACAGGTAACGATAACAACATCCACAGTGTGTTAAGGAGCAGCGTGAGGTACGATAAAAATATAACAGCGAGTTTCAAAAGTCTGCACAAGGCGTGCCAAGAATATCCCAGCAGACCTTTGCTCCTTCAGATAGCGAGGTCAAACACAAAAACGAACCGTGAGGGTAAATAAACGGAGGTGCCCCGTATCACTGAAACACGTCTTCACGGCATTCTTGGCTTCCACCGAGTAAGAAAAAACCAGAGTAACAGAGCTAGTTATTCCTTCTATAAGCAATTCCTGCTGTGGTTATTTGACCTGGGGTATATGATACTGTGTATACATTAAGTTTCTGTCACCCTGCCAGCGAGCGCCTGCGTGCAATTCTTGAGGTTCCTAAGCTGTTCGGTGGATACACGGAGGGGGGGACGCGAAGAAGAAGAAGAGGAGGAGGCCCCCCGGCTGTTGATTTTAAGTAGCCGGATCAGAGCCTGCACCTTAACCCAAGCATGGGAAGGCAAACCTCATACGCACGGTGTGGAAAACCACATACATCATTTTAGTCTCTAACAAATAAGATTAATGGGAGCTGCGCTGGGGCGTGCACATTTCTGTGGTGTCCGACGCGATGCAGCCAAAACCAGGCAGACCGCAGCGCTGGGCCTCTGGGACTCGGCGTTGCTGAGCCCCCCCCCGTGAACGTGTGTCACTCAGCGATGAGGCATCATCCGCAGACCCCGGCAGGACGCACGGCATCAACTGTTATTATTATTAATGTATCCTAAAGCATAAATGGAATCTGCAAAAAAAAGGGGGGGGATACGGTGGACTCGGGACTATAAACACCAACTCCGAAACATGAGTGGAATGTGCAGAGCGAACGGGAAGATGTGTTTTGATAGCTGATTGGAGGTCAACTGGAAGAAAGTATATAAACCTTCTCCTAAAAATAAAATCATTTCCTCGTAAAAAAAGAATCGTGTGAATCATCGAGAGCATCTGAATTCCCCCTGTGAGAAAGATTAACAATAGGATGCTTCAGACGAAAAATAATGCAGATTAAAGCCGGCGAGCTCCTGCTTCAGGTCTGATAAGAGCTAACAAGATCTCGACTGTGACAGCGGATCGTCAGATAAAGAAACCGGGGCTACCTACTGCAGCTCATACGGTGTCACAACAACCACCTGCCTAGCCGCTCTCGTATCGCCGCAGCAGCGTTTGATAGCTAATCTCTTAGCGCTGATAGCGCTGGGTGCTGAGGCCTGGAATGGGAGCTGTGGGGGGTTTTGTGCAGATGCCTGTAAAGATAATGTTCACAGGCCTGTCGTCACAAAAAACCAAGACTAAACGTGTGTGTGTGTGTGTGTGTGTGAGCCTGGAAGATAAAGATAAGTAAACTTTTTTGTGTCTTGTTTTTTTTGGGTGAGATATTTAGATGACAGAGAGAGAGAGAGAAAGAGAGATGAAGATCGAGCTCCTCTTTCTGATGCTGTCACTGTCCTTCATCTCCTCCATCTCTGTTTGTGCTAGGCACCTTTTAAACATCCAGCTGAGACGGTGCCCTGTGATGTTTCCATCTAAAAAGGCAGCAGCAGATACAGTAGATGCTTTAAAAGGAAGTTTATCAGATTTTTTTTTTTTTTAGGATATTTCGGTTAAACGAGACTATGGAGGGGAAATTCCACACGTCCAACAGGAAACGACTCGTATTCTTCTGAGAAACACCGAACCACAAAAACTGAGCGAGAGAAAGAAAGGGATTAAAAAATTTCACCTGCATGGTACGCCACCGATCCTCGGCTCCATCCCGGGTGTCTGTTCCTGGGGTAATCCTGCACAAACACAAACACAAACTCAGTCGTGAAGATGATTTGTTTATGATGTGTGACCAGCAGACTAAAGAGCAACAAATGAACAGCACAGTCCGAACCTGGACACGGTTCGACTTTCACTAGAAAGGCAACTGTTGCTGGCAGATTCTAATCTGCCAGATACTTGAAGACTTTTTCCAGCTGAGCCTCTCATACTCGAAGCCATCCGCATACACGAGACAATCGTAAAGACTGAGGATGAAGCTAGAAGTCAAGATAGCTGCACAGCAGAGCTGGTTAGCCCCGGTTTGATCCATGAACACACATACATACACGGACAGGCAGCACGGTTGTTATCAGCAGTAATACGTTTCAGGAGAAAAGGCTCCGAGGTTGATGACTAACTGATGATTTGGGAAACATAATGCCGGATCAGGTTTCATGTTTGGCTGAGGTTACTCGAGCGTAAACTTTATCCAAATCCAATAAAGAGGCAGACAGAGCTGCTCATGTTCAAACTCTAATAAGGCTGTATGTTGGCACACACACACACACACACACACACACACACACACACACACACACACACACACACACACACACACACACACACACACACACACACACACACACACACACACACACACACACACACACACACACACACACACACACACACACACACACACAGGTGATGTGTGTCTAACATCTGTAACAAAAATGATTTACTTAGCTAATGACACACTCCTCAGCTTTGCCAGGTTACTACTACGGTAACTGTAAAGTAGTTAGCCGAGCATATTTAAAGCAACATTGTGTAACTTTTCTCTCATAAACTAACGTCTGTTGATCCACTCTGACCTGTGATCAGGTGATCCACTCTGACCTGTGATCAGGTGATCCACTCTGACCTGTGATCAGGTGATCCACTCTGACCTGTGATCAGGTGAACGGTGTCTCTGTCATTCGTACGTCTGTTCTCACACTATGTAACTTTGGGCTCCGGGTCGGGAGAAGTACGTAATGCTTTACGGCACTAAGTCACACAGCAGCAACTATTTCACTGATTCTGGTGAAACTGGATCATATTTTATGGAGGAAATGTTTTCTGGTTTTCCCTCTGATGTCCTCCGGCTGCTCCGCCTCAACTCTCTGTGATTTACAGAGTTTATGATGGACAGTGAAGGAAACCGCAGCTGCTGTTAGCTCACGTTAGCTCAGTTTGTTAGCTGTGCTGTGAGCTCAGAAAAACTAGGGGAGTGTTATTGTTTGTACCGCAGGTGATTTGGACCGCCGGGAAGAAGAAGAAGAGGTTTACAGGGGAGTGGAGCCGGTGTTGTGCCAGAACAGGAGCTGGGTAATGTAACCAAGCTCAGCGGGCCTCTATGGACTTTACCTCGAGTTAGTGTTTGCAGTTGTACCACAGGCATTTTGGACCACCAGGAAGAGAATATTTCAGAGCGCTTGTGGACTGGCAGCAGAACCAGTGTTGTGCCAGAACAGGAGCTGAGCAAGTGGGAGACAGATAATAACAGCTGACAGATGTAGCTGCTGTTAGCTCAGTCTGTTAGCCCGGGGGGGTGTTAGTGTTTGTATCACAGGTGTTTTGGACCACCGGGAAGAAAAAAAAAGGAGTTTTACAGTGGAGTGGAGCCGGTGTTGTGCCAGAATAGGAGCTGGGCAGCCTCTATGGACCTCTACGTATACAGTCGTGCCTCGCTATAACGCGGTTCACTTTTCGCGGACCCGCTGTTTCTCTGATTTTTTAAGTGTTTAAGCGTTTTCATTTTACATGCTTTTTTTTTTTTTTTAAACATCGTACTGTACAGGTACGTACTGTGTGTGGTTAGGGGTTTTACGGCCTCAAAACATGTAGAATAATTGTAAAACTTACTTCGCAGATTTCGTTTATTGCGGGTTATTTTGAGAACGTATCCCCCGCGATAAACGAGGGACCACTGTAGAGGAGACGAGACCGAAGAGGACGTTGACGGGAGAAGCTAAGAAGAGAAAAGGAGAGAGTGACCAAGCAATGGACAAGAGTAAATGTGGGACTGACTTTTAGTGGTTGGTGAAATAAAAGGCTGAAAGACAGACGCCGAGCTGGGCTGACTGCTGCTGGACTAGTCGATGATATCAGCTGCTGCTGGGGACCTGGTTGATGTTTCCGTTTGCCTCTGTTATGGAAACCCGTCAGTGTCAGCTACGTCTCCGAGAGGTGATGTTATGTTTGTCTCTCTCTCTCTGCATGTACAGTATGAACACCTTTCTCCAGGTTTCTCAATGCCAACAGAAATAACCAGAGGGCCAACTTCTGGATAAGATCAGAGTATGACTCAGAGGTAATTACCAGAGATTCTTATCCGTCTTTTACGGTGCACCTCCATTACTGTCGAAACACACTACTGCAGGAACAGGAGAGGCAGAGGGCAATGACATTATGCTCCTCTTTCATCCCCTCAGTAGGCCACTTCTAAAAGCTCTCCTGTTCTCTCTCTCGACGCTAAACTCTTAATTTCTTTTCATCGTGTATTAACAGACAAAACAAGGCAGCCAAAAGACTTTCATTTTCATCACGTCTCAGGTAAAAGAAATCCAAAATACGACCGTGATGACGTCCAAGAAGAGAGAGAGAGAGAAAAAAAAACAATCCGTCTTCGGTCGAGTCATTTTGAAGGGAAATGTTCTTTTAACCAAACAAAAGAGCAGCCACCGATGACTGATGCGGAGACTGAATAGGCAACACATTACTCATAAACAAAAGAAGCCCGATGAAATTATTACTATTAGCACCTGTGTGGAGCAGAGAAATGAGTAATAGGGAGAGTGCAGACAGACATGTAGGTCGGGGCCAGGCAGACGGAGAGAGAGCAGCATTTGAGGACAGGACATCAGGGAAACATCAACGATCCTGTCTGACAACCCCATTGGGGCTTGAGGAACAGGAAATGGAAATGGATGGGGGGAAAGTGAGTGAGAGAGAGAGAAAGAGAGAGAGAGGGAGGGAAGAGGACAGAGTGAGACATCAGCAGAGGAAGACAGAGAGACATGGAGGAATGCAGCTACTGCTCCAAGCCTGAAAAACCCTTGATCCGCCAAGTCTGCTCCTCTTCCCCCTCGTCTCAACCACAAGCTGGAGGATTCCTCTGGCTGACTGGCATGTGGGCTGCATCTCCACGACGAGGGAGAGCAGCGTCTGGGTGTTTTCTCCTCTGATTGATGATCCACAGACACTGATTTGATCAGAGACTTTGAGTTAGACCCTGAAATAAGACAACATTAGGGATGCCTGAACAAATAACGGGTGGATTTATAGCGCTTTAATGTAAACCGCAGACTTGTGTCTGATAAATGGATCAACTGTTAAATGCCTGTTTTCATAGCCGTCTTCTTGGTAATTGTTGTGTCCATCATCTCTAATTCATAACATCTACTCGGTGTCTTCAACAAATAAATATGTTGGTTTAGGGAGAAAAGTGAAGCAGCACTCCCCTCAGGGTCACAGTTTCTCAGTATCTCCGTTAAGCAATGAAGAGCGGGATGAAGATGTTGGACAGCCGACCACTTTGGTCCAGACTGAAATACCTCAACAGCTCAATAAAACTTTATACAAACATTCATGGTCCTCAGAGGAGTAAGACAACTGATTTAGTGATCCGATAACTTTTCCTCAACCGCATTCGAGTCTTGAAAAATGTTGGATGCATCGCTGTTGTCATCATTAGTGCCATCATCAGGTCAAAGTATGTCAAATACTTTAGATTCTACAATAAACTTGAGGAAGTTTAAACCTCCACAAAGTCGTCCAAGAGGGTGCTTTAGTTTCTCAACACATCAGTTAGTCCTCGTCTTGGAAGACTTTCCGCTTTCAATTTGTAACTTTGGACTCCAAACACAGCAACAACTATTTCACTGATTCTGGTGAAACTGGATCATATTTTACTGAGAAAATGTTTTCTGCTCCGCCTCAACTCTCTGTGATTTACAGAGTTTCTGATGGACAGTGAAGTAAACTGCTGACAGCTGTAGCTGCTGTTAGCTCATGTTAGCTGATCAGTTAGCTGTAGTTGGAGGTTTTCAGGGCGGTAATGGGGGGGGGTTAAATGCTGGTGGAGGCAAGAGTGATTGAAGAGGACGTTGACGGAGAAAGCCAAGAAGAGAAAAGAACAAGAAGCTGCCGGACAAGAGTAAATGTGGGACTGACTTTTAGTGGTTGGTGAAATAAAAGGCTGAAAGACAGACGCCAAGCTGGGCTGACTGCTGCTGGACTAGTCAGTAGGGGTTGTACAGACTAGTAGTGGCATTTCCGGTGCCACTGGGAATGCCACTACTAGCTGCCGCTACCACGAATTGAGCCAGCCCCTGCTGCACTGATTATTTGCATGCACCCAGCGCACGTAGATGCGCTCGTGTTCCTGCAAACCAGGACCGAAAAACGAAAACTGTGACTGAGCAGGACTGTGACGATTCGGCTTGCAGGTGTTGTGTTGTTTTCCTCCCAAATTGTTTTGTTCAGTATTTAGTTTTCCACTATGGGAGATGTAGATTTACGTGTAGATATGTTACTGTTAAATTTAGCAGCTGAGTTGCTGCTTGTTTTTACTTTATGCTGTTCTGAGCAAATTCAGTGTAACAGCTGTGCATTGTCAGTCAGTACAGATTATTGCAAAGCATTCCCTCCTCCTGTGATTTTTTTAATTACTGATCAATGAGTCACTGGCGACTAGTCCACATCGACTCAACTTTCATTATCTTAGTGTTGACTTAAAAAAATCTGAAGTTGTGCAACCCCTACTAGTCGGTAATATTAGCTGCTGCTGGGTCTGCTGTTGTTGACCTTGTTGTTGTTTGTCTGTTTGCAAAGTTGTAAGTAATGTAATTGCAACAAGCTGTCCGTTTAAGACAGCAGTGCATGAACGAATCGCACTCTGAAATTCAAACCATACATAAAAACATACCGAATCTTACATAACGTTGCTTTAAGTATCTGAAAAAACAAGATTGAAATCTTCTGAGTGAATACAATATTTGTTTTTTCACCCGTTTTTAGCCATTAATTCTGTAGAGCAGATCATATTGCTTTATAGAATAGCTATCCTTCTGATAAAAGAAACATTCCAACCTATTGTGGTTCAGAAGTTACAACAGTCAACTCTGTGTTTTTTGTTTTTGTAATCGGTGGTGGCGCCACTAAATCATACCTACACTCCTTCTCTATCAACATATGATGGAATGCAAAAAAGACAAGAGAAGAACACCACGTTAATCCAGCCGGACCATTCCCACGTGCTGTAAACTCTCATAAACATGGTCACTACACCCGCTGGCTTGCAGAAGCCATCAGAGAAACGCAAGCTGCTTCCTAAGAACAACAAACACGAGCGCCGGGGTGCGCGGCATGGCGGAGCGAAAAAAAAGGGGGGGGCTCTGCAATATCAGATCCACAGCTGCAACACCGGTGTCATCAGAGCAGCCTGCATTTCCACACGGTGGCAGAGTAAACAAGTCTGAAAGACCAAGAGCGGAAAGGTGCGGGCCAAGCAGGGAACCGTGTGGAAGCAGATACCCATCATCTACAACGTTTAATCACACTGGCATATCACAGAGCCGCCTAAAAATATAACTTAAGCCATGAATTACAACGGATGTGAGAGTATGGGTGTGTGTGTGTGTGTGTTTGCAGGGAAAGTAGTGTGTTTCTGTTTGTACGTGCCCACACAACCTCACCTATAGGGGTTGGGCAGACACTGTGTAGGAAACTAATGCAGGTCTGTTTGTTTAACCTCGTGTCATCGGGCTAAAACCTCCAGCTCCTCACACGAGAACAACAACCGTTGATCTGATGGGAGCGAGGAGAAGAAGCAGCTTACCCGAGTGTGTTTGGGCATGTTCATCAATATGCAAGTGCTTTCTTGATACAAACACAAATAATCTGAATCCAACATGTCAGTTCAATCAATTATAGCTTTATTTTTGGTGTCCACCAACCTCAAGAGGGAAATATCTGCCAGTCGTTTGGTACTGAACATGTAGTGTAGAAGGTTTTCACTGAATACAGCTGCAGCTTTTTGGGAGATAATTCTTGGTCCATCGACGTTGTCACTTCGGTTGTGCGACTGGACCGAGTCTTCTGACATTTTATTTAGTTAATTCAATGGTCTGCCTCCACAGAATGAGGAAGAGCTGCTGTTAAGCGACAGACTTACAGTTACACACAGCGAGGCGATGAATGACTGAGAGGAAAAACAGCTGTAAGGCCAGAATGTTTTTACATCTAACTTGACGGATTAAGGGTTTTTTATGTCAACCAAACCAGAGTTGGTGATTGTTGGAAGAGTGGAAAGACTAACCAAGAAGGATTTGGTGAGTTTGTTTCTGTTCAATAAGGAAAATATGTGTAAGAATATTTCCTTTCTTGACATACTGTAAGGTAATTTTGTTTATTTTCTGGAATGTAGCAAATTCGCCGCTAGCTCACGTCTCCCGCCTCAAATTCTTCCACCCCCATTACTAAGTAACAAGAAAATACAGTAGAGAAACATATGTTAGCGTCAGAGCAATGGCTGGTCTCCTTCGTATGCGCCATACGTATCAGAAGCAGAGCACATAAGGTGATCGCCGACCCCTCTCGCCACGATAGCTCCATCTTCAAAACCCTCCCCTCGGGAAGGAGATTACAGCGTAGGACATTTCTCTGCAGGAACAGCACATATCCTGAGACTGTTCGACACTTGAACTCTGACGCACGAGCACTTCTAGTAGTAGAACAAACATTAGCCAACGAGCACTTTAAAAAGAAGGTAGGGAGCCGCACAAAACAAACACTTTATAACAAATGTAGCAGAACAAAGTGGTTTCTTTCCTAGAAAACGATTATGCAAGTTTCAATGTATAAATGTGAAACTATTCCGGCTTGTATATGATTTATCTACGTATGTTTGTTTTCTGGAGCTGCTCTGAGGTTAATATGAGGTAATAAAGCATTGAAGTGAATTGAGAAACAGTGTTTCCATTATATAGTTTGACCGACCGACCTTGTCATCCCTATAGCCACACGAGCTAAGCTCCCTTTCTGCACTCTCTTTTCCAAGAATCATCCAATTAATCTGTTAGTTGTCAACTATTAAATTGATCTCCAACTTTTAAAATAATTAATAGTTTTAGGAGTCGTTTCTTAATAAAAAAAAAGGTGGCAAAATTGGGTTGTCGGCAGTACAAGACAAGGGATCAATATTTTCTGACAATTTATGGACCAAACAAATCGATTGATCTAAAAGAAGATTGACAGATAAATCAATAATGAAAATAACTGTTGCAGCACTACAGACACGGGATAATAAATGATCTCCAGTCTCCAATCACATGGTCCTTTTTTTCTATTAAAAAAATCTGATCTGATCTATTATCAGTCTGAATTGTATCTGTTAATCTCTAAATTTAGCATTAAACAGAGTTGTAACTAATGATTCTTACTAATCAATTGCATTTAAAATGTCAGCGAACAATTTTCCAATTTCCCAAGGCCACATCTTGCTTTGTTTGACCAAAACCAAAAATATTTTTTTGTATTATTATTTATTATCAAGTAGGACAAAGAAAATCATCAAATTCTCACAGAAACAGCAGATAAATCTCAAATTAGCTTCTCTGCCTGTCGACTAATCGAATTATTCCCCAAGTCTTGTATCAAAGAGCTCATTGTACAGTGTTACTGGTCTGACGGTGCTGTGGGTTCTTCAGCTTCAGGCACAAAAACAGCAGCAGAGAAAAAACGCTTAGTAGGACTGCTGCATCAGAGGAGGAAGAGGAAGAGAGTTGTTCCCAGGACCTGGTCCCGGAGCATACCAGGACAGAGGAAACGCTGCAATTCCAACCTCCTGAACAGCTTGTGCCGTTTTATTTCTCGTTGCATGCTGTTAGGTTTGTGCGTTTGGCTTTATGACTTGCTCGTGAACAGAGAGTGAGTCAATACCAGTCATCAGAGAGGACGGAGGGTCATAAACTGGGAAAACAATCAGTTTCATTCAGGCGGCTGCTGAACCGACCTATCCGTGCCTTTAGTCCTCTGTCATGACGACGACACCTATCCATCCACCGTCTCCCCTACCTGCTTCTTGACTTCCTCGTCCTCCCACAGCGTTACACTTTTATTTATTTTTCACAGGATTTTAAGGGTTTGTTTGTTTTTCAGGACATGAGGGTTTTCCTGCTTTTTTTTCCTGTGTTTTTCATATTCGGAATAGCTTCCCTTGATTTTTCTACCTCCCGACTTCTTACCTTGCTACCCCCCCTCCTCCTCCTCCTCAACCTACCAGCTACACTCCACCACCACCCCATAACTAAGCCTAGATCTCTCTTTGTCCCACAGCCTAGCAACCAGTGTGTGTACCGGATGACAAACAACTGCCGCTACCAAGCGTATGCATGCTGTACATTCATGGGGACCCTTATCTTCAGAGGAAGTGAGAGGTCATGACAGGTCTAGGAATTGCGGTGAGGGTCAAAACAGATCTAAGATTACAGAAACACACAAAACAACACATCTACCTTACGCACAAAGAACTCAAACTTATCGCAGAACAAATTCCTCCGACTTCCCTATTGGACAGGAAACTGGCAACGGTGGCTTTGGGGATTCAAAAATGTACTTCCATCTAATTTGATTTGAACATGTTGGTTTACTTTCCCTTTATCTTTGCATTGGGAAGAGACCACAGACATGTTGGCGGCTTTCAGAGGCTAAACATAGAACATAATGTTTATGAGCCGAATGCTAACATCATTCTATCAGAGTCGGGATCGGGTTTGTTGCCAAATAGGTTTACGAGGAACTCGCCTTGATGTTTTGATAATGTCAGCATGGTGATGTTTATACAGTATAACGTTAACCATGTATCAGCACTACATACAGGGTGCAAGTCATTAGTTTTGAGATCACAAAAATTATTTAATTCATCTTGATGAATGTCTGCACTAAGTTTAAAGGACCAGTGTGTAGGAGTTAATGCCATCTAGTGGTCGTGTTGCTTACTGCAACCGCCTCACCTACCCCTATCCTCCTGTCCTATCCTTCGAGCATGAAAAAGAAACTAAAGGCCAACTCACACCGGACGCGGAACGGAAGCTGAACGGTAACGCCGCGGTCACCGTAGCAAATAGAAGCCAGTCTAGTCAATGAGCGCACTCACACAGGGCGCGGCTCAGAAGCCGCCACGACGCGAGCTTTCCGTAGCATTTCTATTTTTACCGCGAGCCGCTGCTGAACCTCGTAAATTTCAACAGAGCACTGCGCACCAGACAGGAAACCCGACACAGAATCAACGTAATAAACTTACGCCCCCTTTCAAAATAAAACACAATACGCAGTTCATGCCGCTTTTTACAACTTCACATCAACGTTACGTCATGACCGGTGGGACCAGGTGATCAAAGATCGATCAAAGAGTCTCAACATGGACGACGAGAGACTGATTGTTGAAGTGGAACAACACACAATCATTTATTACACAACAGATGCTTTTTATAATCTCCTCCACGTCGGAGTCAGCTGTTTGTTGTTGTTGTTTTCTTTATACACCGCTTATCGCGGGGTCTCGCTCACGTCCAGGATTCTCGCGCGATCTCGTGTGAACACGGTCGGCTCGCTCCGCTGCCGTTCCGCGGCTGACACGCGTCCGGTGTGAGTTGACACCGGGCAAAGGACCGCGGCGCTGCCGTTCCGCCTCCTGTGTGGGTCCCGTGTAAGGCGGCTGCAAAATATGCAAAAAAAACCAACATCCTTGTAACACACCATCTAGGTACGATGTTTAGTTTGTCTGTTCTGGGCTACTGTAGACACATGGCACTGCAACATGCTCATTCGAAAGAAACAAAACCATAATTATTATAATTTTTAGGCGTCTATTGTACACTTATGAAAACATAGCTTTATTATTTATATTCTGTAAATAGAGCCCCCTAATCTTCATTGGTAACAGTCGTTGAGACATTTTAATGCTAACCTGATGGTGGTGCAAAAGGGAAAGTCAATGAATTTCCAAAGTCATCAGGCTTTATCCTCTGGGGACCATAAATGTCTGTGCAAAAATTTAGCTCTAATCTATGATGTTGAAACGTCTCGCTTAATAACTGCTCGTGGTGCCGGGGGAGTTGATCAGACTAAGCTTTCTCATTTAGAAACAATGCACGACTGTGCCAAGTTTCACACCAATCCATGCAATATTTGTTATGATGTTTTTAAGATGGGACCACAGTGGTTATCACAAGAGCCACAAATTCAAGTATTTTAATACTTTCCTTGAGAGGTGACTCAGAACTATTGTGGATGTCAGGAGACAGAACGAGTTGGCAAAGCGGGAGAAAAAGATTTGTTAAGTGAAGAAAAAACCGAGTACAAAGTTTAGCTTGACGTCAGCAACCACAACAAACAGAGAGAGAGACAGACAGCCAAAATATGGCAGTCTGCACAGCATTAATGACTGGATTTATGCTTATATTCAAGCCTGCTTTCTTACCACAGGATGCTATGTAAAAAAAAAAAAAAGACCAGCATGCAAACTTGCGACTGCTGTTGAGTAAACAGTTATTACCCAAGCCCTTCAATTTGCTGCTTTATCACCTCTCCTGGACATTAAACTTAATGTCTTTATAATGAAACCCAGATGCAGAGAGAGAGAGAAGTAGTGTAGCAAAAATAAAGGAGAGGAGAACTCTGAGGAGGTAATGGTACTGGAGTTATCACCACTCAACCTCTTCCTCACCCATGGGAGCAGCGTCTGCATGTGTTTAACACAGAGCATGTGTTGTGCATGTAGTCTTCTCCTGCAGCTCCATCAGAGGAGATTTGGTTTCTAAATTCGTAAAGGTTGAGATTGAAAGGGGTTGAATTTAAAATACATTTCTGCAGTTTAAATGTTATAATTTATATATTTTCCGCAGAGAGAGCACATCCTACATTGGTGTCCAGCTGACAATGTCGGTAATTTTAATGCCGCACTTGCCGTTATCTGTATATTTCCGTGAAAAAGAAAAAGTTCTTCTCATGACTAATTTCAGCAGCCACATGGGGGAGGTGCGGTCGATGCTCTTAGTCACTGTTTATTCTGCATGTTATTTGAGTGCTCACCATGCGACTCCGTGACTCAGTACTTTAAGTTGACTCTGTGACGTTGTTCGTTACGGGACTACCCGTTGCTGTGACACTGCCGGTTTGCAGGAACTGCAAGATGACTCAGATGGGTGTTGAAATAACACGAACCAAAAGTGATGTCTGCTGGGAAATCAGCAGTGCAGACCGGTGAACCTGTGTGTTTGGATTCATGCGCAAGCAAGGCTAACTACATTAATCAATGTCAGTTAGCCTGACATGAATGTTGAATGTTTTAAACGGGATAGACGTCTTAAATCACTGATAGCGCATCTTTAGCAACACTGCTATTAAAAAACACCGCCCCAGACGTCTGAAACGTTCAAGCTGATTCCACAAAACTGTAGTTGCAGCATTAAAGTTTATTTTAGACTGTGAAGCTAAAATATGGACGCTGACGTCTGTAGGGAGTTGGTTTGACAGGGGACATGTCTATGAGGAAGGTAATACTGCCAACGTCATTGATTTGTTGACTTAATGCATCAACATGTGATGACCCTCTGACTCACTACTTTAAGTGGACTCTGTGACGTTGTTTGTTACGGGACTGCGCAAACTGCTGCTGACTCAGCGGGTGTTGAAATAACATGAAGAAAACGTGATGTCTGCTGTGAATTCAGATGAAACCCGAGCAGGTTAGGCTAACGGACTTAAATTCATGTAGTCAGCCTTAATTTCTAAGCTTACACAGGACACAGTCATCAAGATACAGTGCAACCACAGCTCGCATAGAGTCAAGGTCCAGTTGTAGAGGGGGGATAGATGCATCATGTCCAATTGTTGGTAGTGTTGGAGAGGAGGTCCTCACTGAAGAGCTGGAGGTCTTCAGGAGGTTTGTGAAGGTAGAGAGGGACGCCCCTGATCTGGTAGGACTAGGACGTAGGGGTTGTACAGACTAGTCGACTTAACTACGCCACAATGACGTTTAGAGCTTGACGTCGACTAGTCGCTAATCGAGAGAGGGCTGGCTCAATTCGTGGCAGCGGCAGCTAGTAGTGGCATTTCCGGTGCCAGCTGGCACCGGAAATGCCACTACTAGCTGCACTAATCTCATATTTTGATGCAAACACGATGGACGCAAACGTTACCTGGCTGTCCCAGCGACATGCACGGCAAGCGAGAGGATTTTTTCACTCGCTGGTAAAACCATCACGCGACAGCGGGCGAGCCTTCACCCAGCGCACGTAGATGCGCTCGTGTTCCTGCAAACCAGGACCGAAAAACCAAAACTGTGACTCAGCAGGACTGTGACGATGACTAGGCTGCAGGTGTTGTGTTGTTTTCCTCCCAAATTGTTTTGTTTAGTATTTTGTTTTCCACTATGGGAGATGTAGATTTACGTGTAGATATGTTACTGTTAAATTTAGCAGCTGAGTTGCTGCTTGTTTTTACTTTATGCTGTTCTGCGCAAATTCTGTGTAACAGCTGTGCATTGTCAGTCAGTACAGATTATTGCAAAGCATTCCCACCTCCTGTGATTTTTTTAAATTACTGAAAATATCAATGACGTCACCGGCGACTAGTCGACGTCGACTCGACTTTCATCATATTAGTGTCGACTTTGAAAAATCTAAGGTCGTGCAACCCCTACAGGACACAGTCATCAAGATACAGTGCAACCACCGCTCGCATAGAGTCAGGGTCCAGTTGGAGAGGGGGGATAGATGCATCATGTCAAGTTGTTGGTGGTGTTAGAGAGGAGGTCCTCATTGAAGAGCTGGAGAGGGACACCCCTGATCTGGTAGGAACTAGTAGGACGTTCCACCAACGGGAACAACAGACGAGAAAAGTCTGGATCACAGAGCCAGGCGTCTACCTCTTAAGTCGGTGCATCTTCTAGCAACACCGGTCAGATCAACCGCTGGCATTAGAAACACCCACCAAGACGCCTGAATCTTGCTGAATCAAGCCGATTCCACAAGTATGTATATAAAAATATATATGCACAGCAGCTGCAGCAAACGAGTCGATTTTACACATAGGGTTTGAAGGTGAAATATGGGCGATGCTGCCTGCGGGGGAGCTGGTTTGACAAACAACATATCTATGAAGGCGATATTATTGATTTATTGACTTACTGTGGATTTAAATATTGACTAATGTTCTAAAATTACACGGCTTGGATTGAAACCTGTGAGTCGGACACATATGGTGCATATATTTCTCTCCTTTCCATATGCACCTATAGCTCTCTTTGTTTTAATACCATCCGATGACCTGTGCATCCCTCTGTTCCTGTTTTATATAAATTGCCTCTGAGACCTCGAAAGATGTCGTACAAGTTTCATCTTTTATTTTTGTTATTAAAAGGAGCAGAGTTTTGACCCTGGGAGAGACATTGCTGGCAGCTCTCCACAGGCCTTGGCTTTGGCAGTCGCTAATATTTCACATTCATAACACTTTCGAGGCTAAACTTACAGGGTGTAAAAAAACTCACAAATCATGGACCTATACTGTCAAAGAAATAGTTCCTGAGTCAGAAGAATAATGTAAAATATATATATGTGCAAATAGGTTTTGTGAGAAAGTCCATCTATCTGAAAGGAGACAAGTTTAATCCCGTCCTTCATGAGCTTAGCGAGTTTAACTGCTGCGAGACTTCATACCTTTGCATCCGTGCATTGAAATGTCTTAACATATAACGTCCGTGAGCTTCACTCGGTGCCCAAACATTTACAGGTTTGTCTGTTTTTATTCTTCAAAGCAGCTCTACGTGGTAGCAGTCACTTGCAGGGCTGCAGTGTTAATGCAGAAATGGGAACCGCATGTGCATTCTTTGGAAAAAGAAATAAGGGCTCAAATGAGAGGTGTTAAAATTTCTCTAATTGTATTTTCCTCTGGGGGTGTTTCATCCACCCAAAGTAGCCCATTAGATCCAAAGAGAATGGCCAAGCTGCTGGATAATGGGGAAGAAAATAAAGCTTATGACAGTACCGCTATGTTTACTACCCGGAGTCTATTTCACAAACTTTCTGTCCTCTAAAATGGACTTTACAGGCTGAGCCACTCACCATTTTCTCTCCACAGACTGTGATATACATGCACGTGGGGGGTCCTTCCTTCAAATATTCAGTGCTGCTGCTCTTCCATTAAACATTCCCAGGACAACGCCTGCACACGCTAATTACCTGCTTTATTCCCAATGTCAGTTTTCCATCATTATGTTGTTAGCTCACTGACTTGTTGAACTATGGGGACCAGAGAGGGAGAGCATAAGAAAGCAGCATTGCTGCAGTCCACATCCCCGGAGTTCACTGGAGATATATAGCCCTGTATATAACCGTATGGAAAAATAAGAGAAAGAGCCAAATGAGTTCTTTTCTTAGAAAGCTCACCCTCCTTGCCAGGCCCAGGGCGATGTAGCACTTCTCCCCAGCATCAACGATCTCCAATTCATAATAGTGGCAGCGGGTGGTGAGCGGCTGGCGAGCCTGAGCCAAACCCACGTCTGTGATGCTCTTTCCTTTTCCAACATACTCCAAGAGCTGAGGACGGGGATTAACAGAGAGAGAGAGAGAGAGAGAGAAGTACAGGAATTAATATGTGAGGAAATAAACAATATAAAAAAAAACACATGTTAAAATACAGACTACGTTCCAACCTGTTTTATTGCCCAATAAACTCCAATCATAAGGCTCATTCACCCGTACACGGATAATGATGAAGATTCACTATCCAACAGAGAGGAAACCTTCTCGAGTGCAGACACGTTAACCGGATGTTCTCCGTCACCGACTGGGTCCAGCTTTAGCCATCGCGGCGGGTCAGCTGTATCGCTACATAGACTAGCTATTGCAAGACGAGTGTCCAAAGTTGCGACAGCACAGTCAGGGTATCTCCATGTCCTCGTAAATCTAAAGTTCTGTGTATCCAATCTTACTGTTGCAATAGCCTATATGTCTCATCATCCTTAAAAATATCATTTAAAGTGGAATTATTACAAGCCCATCTGTCAAAATGACATAACAAGAAAGTTTAATGCGAGAAAGTGAGTAAATATGCAGAATACAAAGTTCTCTCTCAACATTAAGACCGGTGTTAAGCTGTTCTGGAGTTATAAGGAGCATTTCTTCGTCTGGTTTCTAAGCTGATTTATGGACGTTTCTTGATGGACATATTAACCGATATCCTCGGAAAGGGTAAGTCACACTCGATCTAAAAATGTGTGCATCAGATTTGCAACTCTCCCACGCCCTCCCCTCTGTGTAGGCGCTCCTCACAGTTTGAAAACCTTTGCACGAGTCAAAGATTTCAGTTATCCCGTTCAAATCTCTCAGCATCCACAAGATGGACTGGCACTGAAACGCAGGGCAGGCGTTGATGCTTCCAAGGTCCAAAGTATCCTACGGACTTTGCTGAGCGCTTTGGCCCCCGATGAGGTCGACATTTGTGGTTTTGAATGGAACAATCGCTGAACGGATTGGCTTGAAATGTATGTTTTCCAATACTTGGTTTATGACCTGCAACACTGACATTCCTATCAGCGTCAGTTGGACTTTGTGTTCAGTGCTCGTTTGCATGCTAACACTACATGTTCATATTTTAACTCAACAAAGCACCACTGTGCGGTCTCACAGAGCCTCTAGCAAAGCTGCAGACAACCTTTGTCACTCTTCAGCATGGCTTCGAGGACAGAGCCTCAGACACAGCCTCCTTTATTGTGACAGCAGGGTTTTTACTCCAACTTCGAGAGATGCCATTCAGAGCAGCTATAAAACACTTTTGCCTTCAGATGTGGTGGGACAACATGTCCTACAAACTGCTTTGTTTCTCAGTAAACCTTGTTCCTGCTGTGGGCCGGCAGTAATAAGAGTCTTTGTAAGTGGCGAGGTTTAGATGAGAGACAAAAGATGGAAGACGCAGCAGATCAAGCTTGGGCAGGATCCTCGGCCTCAGTGTTGTTCCAGAGGCGAGGGACTTAACCACACAACCAGCTTTTGCAAGTGTGTCCTAAGTGAGTGGGCACCATGACAGACTGATGCTGAACCACCCATGGCGACTGCCCCTACAAGTATCAACAGCCACTTGAGATTGCATGTTCAGTCCGCGATGATAATGCAATTGCTTTCAGGTCTATTTTGGTCTTAAGCATCTAAACAGGTGAGGATGGGTGGGTACAGGTGAGTAGGTGGGCAGCTAGGCAACCACAAAGCCTTTAGGCTGAGCAGTGTTTCCATGCCACGAGTGCACGACTGTGTGAGCGTGTGCACGGTGGAGAATACGCCCCTGGTTTCAAAGGCTAGGATGACAGACAAGGTGGGGGTGGACAAAATTGCTACTGTATTAAGCCTTTGTGCTTGCGTGTCTGTTTTTCACTAGCCTGCCACTTGAAGGACACACCTGGTGGGAACAGCTATTCAACGTCTACGTCATCAGAAAAAGTCAAGTGTCTCAATTAACTTATTACCCATTTTTTTCCCTTTTTGTTATTCCCTGTTGCTTAGCGATACATCAAACTGAAAATAACTCAGAAATGAAGCAGTCAAAAAGTTTCATTTCAGTCTCTGGGCTTGATGTTGGACTGAACTGGCTGCTGAGAGCAGACGCTACATGTCCTATAAGATTCAGTTAAACACCAACTTTAAAGAGATCAAATATCAGGGACGCTTGAAACTCTTCAGCTCAAATTTAACACTGCACCAGTGGAATCACTGGCTTTGCGTCCATATTGAACAATTATGATGAGCTGATTTCTTTTGTATTTATTTTATAATATATTTTATATCTGCAGACTCATCACTGGTCCAGCCAGAAATCTTTCTTGAACATCAATCATTGAAGAAAAGGACCAAAAACAAAGACCCCTCAGCTTTTCATGTCATCTCATTCAAATCAGAGATATAGATATAGTATATCCATACTCCAGGAGAGAAAGACTAATTTAAACTTTTAAAGTTTAAAGTCTGTCAGTTTAAAGAGTTCTGAGTTAGTCCAACCAAAGAAGAAAGTGTTATTAACCACCCAGCCATATCAGGTAAAAATAAATTCTCAGCTGCAGGACTGTGGGGGCGTGTCCGCTGAATGTACATGTCGGATGAGTTATAAAAATGAACATGACTAACGTTGAAACACTCTGAGCTGAGATGAATTCATCTCTATCTCTCTTGCTCAGGACAGCCTCAGCGTGTCATCGAGCCATCCTTTAAGGACCGCCCACAAAAATCCTGAGACTAAAAACTGGTGAAAAACTGTCTGAACCTCTAACTCCACATCTCAGGCCCTGTTTACACGTACACAGGTATTTTTAAAAACTTTCGTTTGTATCTTTTACACGCAAACGGTAAATTCGCCTCTGAAAATGAATCTTTCTAAAAACTCCGGCTAGAGTGGAGATTCTGGAAAACTACGGTTTTGCGTTTGCATGTAAATTCAGATAAACAGAGTTTTAGGCAGCTGATGCACCAGAAGTGCAACCAATGTTTACCTGTTGCCATGACGATGATCATGGAAGCATTATTCTGATTGGCTTGCAGAGCGTTCTCCTTTTTCCTACACTGCCGCCCAGAGGCTTGGCGTAGTTATGACGGCGCTCGATGGCGTATTTATGCGGGTTGACTTTTTTGAAAACGATGCTATGTGCACGATGTTATTTTGGAAAACGGAGGGAGGGAAATATTCGTTTCTCAACATACCCGGCTATGTGTAAACGTAGCCTCAGTCTTATATCGTTCAAAGTCTTTCAAGCAACCATTTTATAACACATGTGTTTTGGAAGAAATCTCAGGATTGCCTTTACACGGACTTTAGATTATTGATATAATATGAATTAAAGTTTGATTAGGAGGTTTCCAACTCCTGAAATTGATGTGGGGCGATTCGTTAGGGAGAAAATATATAAATCGTATAAAGTTGTCGGGCCTACAGGAACTTGCTCACAGAATTAATGGCAATTAGCAACAGCTAAGGGCCGACCAACAGTGACAGTTATTTCCCCACAGATCCTGAAAAAACATGTTTTGCACAATGTTAAGTTTAATTGCTAATTAGTGAGCAACCAAATCATTTGCACTTCTTATTTTGTTAATGTTGCTGCAGTGCTGCTTTGATTTTTGGGACATAGATCTTGACATTGGTATATTGATATTATTATAGAGTTATGTTTAGAGCCAGCAGTGCATTGTGTATTCGTCCTTCCCTGTCTTTTTCTTTACTTCGCTAACATCCAGTCAGTGGAATAAACTGAAGCGATGCATGTTTGTTGGCGTCCTCGTGTGACAAAACATCCAACAACAGCTGAACTTTCTAAAAAAAAGGGAACTCGCTGTAAATTTGTATAATCTAAACCCAGATTTGTCAAAAATAAGTACAGACGGATCGTATGAGAACCCTGAATAGACTGCATTGGCTTCACGGGATTATTAAACTAAAGCCTGTGTCTACAGTTACATAATTCCATCAGCTACCGGTTGTCAGTCTGGTTGCATAAAGACTGCAGAATTTCAACAGCAAGGAGAAAGCTGGCAGACGTAGACGGCAATAACTGAGCCGTTAAACTAAAGCCATTCTGTAAGTTTTATTTTTGGACTGTAAATGTCCAATAGATCCAGTCTAACTGTAGATTATTCACCATAAAGAAAGTTGGTGTTAACTTCTTTCTGTTGCTGCGTTTTTTTACAGTAATAGAGACAAAAAAACAAACCATATTTTTGATGGTTTCTTTCTTCAACTGATTAATTGTCGACATGGATAACAGTTTTAACCTCAGCCTTCTTTGTTGCAGACTGCCCTTCCTTTGTGCATGCTCTCGTGTCTCCTTAACCTGCTGCACTTTCATGCCTGGACAATGGCTGTTCTTTTGAGAGAGGAGGAAGGAGTTTCAGTGTGATGAACACTCAGTCACACCTTCCTTCTTTTTTTTTTTTTCCGCCTTCTGCCGCTGCTGCTGAGTAATGAAAGGAGGAGAGAGAGAGGCGAGAGGGCAGAAAAAGAGAGACGTAGCCTTGAGCGAAGCGTGTCTCACTCAGACAGCTGACAATCTCTCTCCCTCTTTCACTCACTTCTATAATTCGGAGCGGTGAGAGTGGCGATGGTGGTGTGCAAGGACGTGTTTTGTTGAGCTGCTGCCTGGGTAACAGATGTAACGCCCAGAGAGTGGTCCTGCCAGTTTCCTGTCACACCTAATGGGGAACTTAAATAAAAAGGTGAAATTGGAAATTAAGGGAGCTTTCTTCATTACAGTATGTGGTTCATACTGTGGTCAACTAAACTCTGATGTGATTAAACATAACGCAACATCATGCAACAGTTGTTATGTTATGACTTCTGTCTTTATTGCTTTTATATTTATATTCTTTTCATTACATTTTGTTTTTTTTCGTGGCGAATTTCTAATTGTTTTCCCATCGTCTGTCCACTTGTGGTCCTTGTGGTCAAAGTGTTTTTTTTTGTCCTGCATATTTCCTCTTTGCGCTCTCAAAATAAATCCATGTATCCATACAATATGGGCATTGAAATGTGCACGATCTGAGCCAAATGTGCCACTTTAATTTGGAAAATGAGCTGGCTGTCCATGTGATTCTTTGCTCTAATTCATCTCATATTTGGGTTTGATGCCCTCCAGTAGCTACATCGCAGTTGTCCATGTGCATAAGATCAATATCCCCATGAACTAAAAAAAAACAAAAAAAAAAACACTGTCATGATGCCACAGATGGTTACGGTTTTAACAGGTGTTGTTTACTGCTTAAACCATGTTATGAATCAGTTTATATTACAATGCAACACGCTGCTTAAGCTCCGTCTTTGAGTTATAAATCACCTGAGGAAAACCGCTACAACCAGAGATGTATAGTAACAAAGTGGAACTACTTAAGTACTAAAATGCAGTATCTGTACTTTTTTGGAGTATTATTTTTTCCCCAACTTCCACTTTTACTGCACTACATATTTTTGATGAATTTAATACTTTTACTCGGATACATTTTTCATGTGCTGAGTCGTTACTCGTTACTATTGTAGCGTCCAGCCGGACACGTGATGAATGACGAGGCGATATTGAACAAACTGCATTTATTGCTGAACGGTTTGGTTCCAGGACTCGGTGACTGTCGGCCGGAACCACGACAAAAAACCAACTGAACAGTCCCGGTCTCACATCAACCTCGCTCGTGCGCCGTACGTCACACACCTGACTCACCCAGGTGCGCTCTCTCACCTGCTGCCCCGCCCCCTCGCTCTCGCATTCATTAAGACGCATTCACAGACCATGGGAAATCACAGAACTCTACCATGAACATCGTAACACTGTAACATTAGAAGTTGTGCCTTAATAAATATTTGAAATAATATAAACAACAGTACTTGTACTTTTACTTTCAGTACTTGAGTAGCAATTTTTTACATACTTCTACTTGCAATACTTAAGTACAAAACATTTTAAATACTTTAGTACTTTCACTTAAGTATGGTGTTTAAAGAACACTTCAACTTCTACTCAAGTCAGTTTTTTGATATAGCACTTGTACTTCTACTCCACTCCTTTACTGCAGTACTTTATACATCTCTGGCTACAACTACCCGCCAGGCTGTCATCAAAAGTTCACGTACTCTCTCAAACGGCATATTTGCTCACATGTTCAAACTCAGCAGCAGGTTCAAACGTTTCGAACGCCACATTTGCATGTTCGCAGAACATCTTTATGGGTGAACTAATTTTTAGGTAATTTTTTACGACGGTGCATTGAAAACAAATCACTCACTCGCTCGTTACAGAGCTCGAATAACTTGGTCTTGTCCGAGCATGTAATGTGTCATGTGATATCACAACTGATCGCCGGGCCTCGTTTTTAAACTAACTGAGGCGCTTGACGTCAAAAAAACAATATGTAAAACTCAAAACACGAGCTGTAATTACCACAGCACTGACACGGTAAGTGAGGCAGAGTTAGGTAAATATGTATTTGCTGTTATAAAATGCTTTAAAGACATGATGATATTGGCCTGGATGCATGCAGCATGCCTCACGGCAGCATCCCCACCTACGCCAGGACTGTATTTAAAATTCTGCGGGACTGAAAGTACCTTCCTGTTCTCATAGCGACACACCGGCAATAACATTTGAAACCGCTACACAAGTTATTTCACGTCACGATGCCCTGAAAGAAAAGACGTAATCCATAGACGTAATCACTTTGCAGGTTTAATCAATCAATCGTCCCTCAGAGATTTCCGTTGAAACCTGTGATACCCAAGGACCCGCATTGTTGCCCTTCTCTGACACCTCATCACTCGCTGGCCAAGTGGAGCTTTTCATCACCTTTTAATACACTCCATTTATTATCACCATTACCACTGCTGGGAAGATGTTGTGCCCAAATTAACTCGCGGCTCCAATGCCAACACGTATTGCCACCAGTGCTGATTCATTTCAAAGTCGTAAAAAGTTACAGCTTCGTAGGAAGGTTGCCACCTTCGGAAAAACACATTACTCTTGGGTGAGTGCTGAATAGCACCAGGGAGAGGGTGGCATGAAAAGATGGTAGGACACACAGACATAAAATAACACGTCAGGAGATGTAAACGATGCCAAACTCGGGTCGTATGTTGCTGCACTACTACAGAGCGTTTTATATTCTCAAGGATTCACGTCAGACTAACGAGCATTTACCACGGGGTTTTACCGAGGCAGCCGATCATGATCTCAGCTCCTGGGACTTCCCTCCAATCACATGTGAAGCACAAAGGTTCAAAAGAACGTTGCATTGTTTACATCCATGTGAACTCGCTAGCTACCTTCTGCTTTCTTGCCTAAGTTGACCTGTGGATCAGTGGAACACCATCGACAGGATTACTGCACCCATTCATAGAAAAACATCTCCACAATGCTGATAGGAGGTAAGAACTCCACAAGAAACCTTTGACTGAAGTGATTCAAAAACATTTAGTGTGAGTCTGCTCTGCTCTATTCAGGTTTGATGGATGACTCCAGGTGCATACTCAGTCAAAGCACGTTCTCCATGTCCACGTAGCTGCGAGGGTCCTGACAGCGTCCATACATGTGTGAACCCGGCCCGGCAGGAAAAACAGAACCACACGAGCGTCCGCTGTCCGTGTCAGTTTGGAAGTATACGCAGCCTTTATATGCAGTGTTTGAGGCTTAAATCTGGCAATGACACACCACAACTTGAAGAAATCAACAGTGTAAAAACACTGTGTACAAAACAGCAGCAACAAAGACGCATATACACTCTTATCCATGATTGGCCTTAGACATGACCCTGCTCTCTTCATGACAATGTTAAAAGCACAAGAAAAAGGTTTTGTGTCCACCCTCCAAAGACCTCCAGGAAAAGTTTTTCAGATCAATTTGGACGTGACAAAGCAGAAAAGAAATAAGCTGCACGGTGCTGTGAGCTTGAAAAGGGAACTTGCACATGAGTCTAGACATAGGATGCGTCAAACGCCAGCGCTGACGTGTGCTTCAAAAATGTCACTGCGCGTCAGTGTGACGGCGTTGACGGAGAGCGTAAGAACGTGACGGATCAGCTTGGGCTGCTTGTTTCCTTCTTTTTTTTTGCCGTTGGAGATTGATGGACAGAAAGACTCAGCAGTCTTCCGATCTTCAGTAACACATCCAACAAAGTGCGCTGCAGACACTCGCCGGCCTGCACTGTATGAATGAACAGACATCACGATTGCACAGCGGTCTATTTTCTGCCCATGTGTGCAGCCCCCCCGTCACTCTATATCACAAAGTAAGTGAAAGAATGTAAACACAGCTGCTGTGGGGAATATAATTAAAAGCATGATCACGTACAACGCAGGCATCTAGTGTTGCGCTGCTGATAGCGGGTGAGATCTGACACACGGTGGGACTCCCGTTGAACCCTTTGAGTTGAAGATAAATCCAGCTTTACTCCAGGTGCCACGACCAGCCCAGCCAGCCTCCGCTCAGTCCGTTTGACTTTCCTTTGGATTAAAGTTCTTCGGAGTTTCCTCTTTTCTCACGCTGCTCAGTTCAGAGGACTGGAGGCGACTGTGGTGGCCTGGGAGGTTGCAACCACAACAACTTGATGGGAACGTTGTGAACTTTCATCCAGGAGCAGTGTCATGTTGGGATACATGACTATTGTTCCCAGAGGAAGGAAGGAAGGAAGCAGGCAACCTTAGAGGGGCGTTGGTACTACAGCTGGCTCTGGCAATTGGAAAAGGAACAACAAGAAACGGAGCAATAATGATTATTACTCAACAGTGATTGGTGTGGTTCAAGCTCTCATAAACTCTGGGTTTAAAGAGGAGATGCTCTGGAGAGGATACTGCCAAGTTGATAAAACTTTTGTGCACCTTCATAGCACAAAAAAAACGTGTCCAAAAAGGTAAGACACCTACGTCTTGAAGAGTTTTAATCTCCACGTGGAGGGAGGACGAGGCGGTGAATGTGAGATATGCGCTGCGAGGGAGCGCCGGGAGTCTTGGGAAAACTGATAACTGCAGACTCAGGTGCTGTCCACTTACTTACTTGTCGGCCCGCTCATCCGCAGCTGAGGGGATTAAAGTTGGTGGGCACAGCGACTGCTGTGACAACAGGAAGCAGAGGATTGGAGGCTCGTGTTCGCACTGAGCCGCACGTACGCAGTGGAAAGCCAGCCAAATGTCTCCTCTCAAGGAAAACAGCCGAGCAGGAGCAGGGTGGCAAAAAAAAAAAAAATCATTCATGTGTTTTTTGTTTTTTTTCTCCTTAAATCAAACATGCCGTGTTTGCTTAGGACACCTTCAGCTCACAATCATGACAAAGAAAATACATCTGCTGATGTATTTTGCACGATGAAGACATCTTAATACTTAGAAAGAACGTTAAATTTATGGGTGTTAAACAAACCCTCGGACACTAAAGCCGACTGATCCATCACATCTTGAGAGCTACTTTGTTATCTCCGCCAGGTGTGTGTGTGTGAGTGTGTGTGTGTGTGTGTGTGTGTGTGTGTGTGTGTGTGTCCGTAGCTAATGCTGCAGACTGCTCACTCCTCCTGACCAGCCAGTAGGGACCGCTAGTGATCAACAACTGCGTGTTGGCCCTTTGTCATGGTTCAAACACTGACCTACATTTAAAAGTTTGGTCTCATCTTGGGGCAGCTGGTGCTACAGTGGGTCACGGTTAGATTCCCAACGCCCCCAGCCCAGTTAAAGTGAACCTGGGCAAGATAATGAAGTATCCAAAGTTCTTCCGGTGGCTCGCCATTTAGCATCTTGATCCATCCATCCAAGCATTTGCAGATTAAGTTGATGATCCACCAAAGTTAGACTGTACGAGCTGAATCGATCCTCGTATTTGTTACCTTCAGCAGCATCTCGACTTTGTGGAGACCATCTCCTTCTTTGATTTTACCGGCGGCCTACAAACCAACACCAACTCTACGTTCTGGATATTAAACCGGATGTTCTCCAGCCTCTAACAGACCTCCGATGCTTCACTTCCTTCCCATATCGACCACTCTGCCATTCAATCGCTCTCTTTCCACAATGAATTTCCTACAGCCTATAAGCACAGACTCCTTGCAGTCGCAAGTCGTACATTTATTACGAGTCTTTTTCATGGTGTATAAAGTGATTGTAAAGGAGCTGAGAGGGACGGTGGAGTGATGTTAAACTCTTCTTTGTTTGGGACGGGTTTTATTTTCTGTCACGTGACAACAAAATGTTTCAAATAAAAAAAGTAACTGTGTTTCATTTGAGAGGTTCAGACTCATCTTTCCATTCATTGTTTCTTTATAAAGTTTATATAGTTAGACAAACCCATGACACCGTATAACACTGCCATACAATAGTATGTATCTCTATCATAATTTAAACTTCACCGTTGGATTTGGCAGTTGTGGTGACATTCCTGAGTTGCTCTCTCCTAGTTAATGATCAAAATTAACTTTATTTCCTTGATTAAAAGAGTTAATTCCTCCCTAAACTAACCAAGACATGTCATTGCACTGACTCCTGGTTTAAAAAGTTAAACATCTGCTGAACATAAAGGGCATATTCAGGTCATCTAGACATAAGGCACCATTGCATTATGCACACTGTCTGAAGAAGCTATAATTTCTCTAGTTGCTTTGCAGCATGTTCTGAATTTCTTTAGGTGTCCATTGCTCTCACTGACTTCACGTTTCCCAATGCTCCTAACTTCACTTAATTGGTGGTAACACACCAGCAAATGTTGCTCCTGACACCTAACGGTTGGGTTATACTCGAAACAGTACTAATGTTTGTCAGATGTATCCAACCAATCCGGATATAACGGCGCATACTTTCAGACATTTTTCAAACCCAGCCTACTGTCTCACCTCTGCACAGCTGGCTAATCACTGAGCAAAGTGGGTGTGAATGTTGGATTGTCAGTTTCGGAAAGTTATAGAAATGATCGGACGCAGCCCTTCCCAATCCGATCAGATCAGAAACATGTGGTGGGAGGCGGTTTATGAAGGTATTTGACCGTCTAACAAGCAGTTCTGATGGAGCGGTTTTTAAGTCTTGTCAAACTCTCTCTCTTCTCCAATAACAAGTGACGGTAGCTTCCATTGTCCACATCGCACAGCCAAGGACTCCAGTGATCGATTTAACATTTCACAGAGGAATTTTCATTACTTATGTTAATGTAGCGTCCGTGGTAAATCTACAGAGGTGACACACAGATGGCCATATGTAGAAAAAACACTGGATATATCTAAAAAGATTTAAAAAAAACTATGATTATTATGTGTGTTGGTGTGCAAATTTTAGAAGTGTCGGGAAGACATGAGTGGACACTCATGACTGCATGACTTGATTACACAGAAGGAGTTGTTTTCTAAAGGCTACAGTTAAGTTATGAAACCTAATTTATGCAACCATGTGAAAGGTTAAACAGATTCATTCCCAGTTTTGGCAGCGTCAATCACTGCAAGTTCAAGAAAAAGAAAAAAAAAACAGCCTGCAAATCACTGCAGCACTAAAGAAGTCAAAAGAAGTTACTGTACTAAATGGCCTTCATTTACGATAAATCTGTGCATCATTATAGACGAGGAAAAATAAAAAACAATGGAATGCTAGTCTTTCAATACGTCCAGAAATTCAACATAGACATCTGGACTGGACTTGGCAGCGTTGCGTGCTTTCCAAAGTAAAATAAAGTTTTCTCTTCTGGACTGTTGGACACATCGTGGCACAGCTTTTTATAAAAACGGGAGGTGATATGACTTGGTCGTGACTCAATCCAGCCCTTTACACACCCGTTGAAAACGGTAATACACTTCATTCCAAAGTGTGCTGCGTTCCCGTCACAAAAACACTGAAGCCGCAACATCAGGCATGTTCAGTTTCTCTGAAATGAAACGAACCACAACTCCAAGTGTGCAATTATAAATGTTTGTTAACATCATTATAATAGTTTCACTTTATGTTTTCATTAAGAAGACTCTTTGTTAGATTAGGACAACAATTATCATTGTGAGGAAGAGTGAAAGTTTACTTGCAGGAGCTGAAACATGATGTTCATATGTCATGAGAGACGACGACGTGTGGTTTCTGTCAGATTGTATGCAGTGTTACCACAGACAGTATAAAGAATGCACAGTGTATGCGTGATGTCACCCACAGCCCAAAATCGACAAAGACGACCTGAGGCGGAGCTGATTGACGCCTGGTTGCTCAAACTAGCAATCTGTAACGACACCTACCTGTCAATCAAAGCGTCCACGCTCTTAATCCTGCATAACTTTAAGCCTTAATATAATGTGAACAGGTGAGTTGTACATAAATTCACCCTCAGTACAGTTGTCATGAACGGGGAAATTAGCTACAGAGACCAAAACTGTTTTTTGTACCAGGCTGTAAACATGTTTATTTCTGCTGTCTAACATGGGGACTTATGGAGACTGACTCACTTCTGGAGCCAGCCTCGAGTGGACGTTTGAGGAACTGCAGTTAGCTTCCTGCTTGTATTTTCTCCTGCAACTTTTCCAAACTGTCGAGTCATTTTCAAAACGTCTGCTGGACTATTGGTCAGAAAAAAAACAACAAGCAATCCTGAACTCTGAAAAATTTTCATATTCATTATTTCTTTTTGATTACATAAATCCACAAATGTGGACGTTTGAAGAACTGCAGTTTTCCACATCGGCTTCACTTCGCAGCCAAAATGACAGCTGCACAGGCAACTCTGTAAATTAGACTGGTATAAAAATGTATAAATATATTTCACACTGTTAAAAACTGGTGCTTGTTTTGTGTTTTGTAGCAGCTGTACATGTGTGACCTTCTGCACTTTATTGCTATCAATGTGATTAGAAGCTGCTTCCCAAATAATAGGTAAATAGTTTGAGTGATGACAGATTGTTTTACAAGTGTTGTTGCTCGTTAATAAGTCCAGGATATCGGCTGCTTTGGCAGGCGTCACACCTTTGTGTTTATATTGTGCATAATGACAAAGCCGCTTTCATCAGACTGCCAGTGAAACAAAACAAAACAAAAACAGAGGCAACGAGGGCAGAGCCGTTAAATTCAAATCCACTCCGTTTACTGCAGTTTTCCATACAGAGGGCAGAGTATTCATCACCCTGAACAAATGACCTTGGAGGAATGATTAAAAAGTTGAAAGGAATAAATGATGGGTCAAAATAAAAATGAAGGAGGCCACAGAGAGAAAACAGAAACCTCCCTGAAAAGAATCTTCAGAGTTTTCTTTCCTTTAAACTTTATCAGAGCCGCTTCAAGGTCGACCGCGATGAAGAATGCTAATGTAATATTTGATAAGGAATAGAGAGTTATGAAAACAGACAATGGATGGAACAGAACAGGATTATTTGGTTAGCTAGGTGTGATGATGGCAGGAAGAAATCTGGGATCAGAAACACACCTATCTAAACAGGCCTGCCGCCTACCATTGTACTCAAGTCTGCAGCTTTGCACTTCTGGGTCCTGTCTCATCAAAAGCATACCAGTCAGAGAAGTCATTTATCTTCCAGCAATCTTTCCGTCACCCTGACACCCCCTCTCCGCCTTAAAAAAAAAAAAGGGACAGCTATCATCCAGAACACTTATTATTCACACTTAGCAAATAGCTAAACGTCTGTTTTGACCGAATGTTCGTGAGGTGCTGTTGTGTTGAAACAAACCGCCGAGCAGCCGGAGAGGTGTAATTCATCTATGGCAACCAAACGATACATCCGTAAGTCATCGGAAACCACCAACACTGGAAAGATCTGTTGCGTAGCCGCACATGTGAGAACGGAGGAAAAATATTTCCATGCCCCTAAAATATAGCTCAGAGCTACAGGCCTGACAAGGAAAACTGAAATCCATAGGAGCTTTGTTCGGAGGGAGCAAGGAGGGAGACAGGAGAGGAGACAAGAGGAGAGGAGCCAAGGAGAGAGGAGAGGAGACAAGAGGAGAGGAGACAAGGAGAGAGGAGAAGAACCAAACACAGAGGAGTCAAGGAGAGAGGAGAGGAGACAAGGGGAGAGGAGACAAGGAGAGAGGAGAAGAACCAAACACAGAGGAGTCAAGGAGAGAGGAGAGGAGACAAGGGGAGAGGAGCCAAGGAGAGAGGAGAGGAGACAAGAGGAGAGGAGTCAAGGAGAGAGGAGAGGAGACAAGAGGAGAGGAGACAAGGAGAGAGGAGAAGAACCAAACACAGAGGAGTCAAGGAGAGAGGAGAGGAGACAAGGGGAGAGGAGACAAGGAGAGAGGAGAAGAACCAAACACAGAGGAGTCAAGGAGAGAGGAGAGGAGACAAGGGGAGAGGAGCCAAGGAGAGAGGAGAGGAGACAAGAGGAGAGGAGTCAAGGAGAGAGGAGAGAAGTCAAGGAGAGAGGAGAAGAACCAAACACAGAGGAGTCATAGAGAGAGGAGAGGAGACAAGAGGAGAGGAGTCAATGAGAGAGGAGAGGAGACAAGAGGAGAGGAGACAAGAGGAGAGGGGTCAAGGAGAGAGGAGAGGAGACAAGAGGAGAGGAGTCAAGGAGAGAGGAGAGGAGACAAGAGGAGAGGAGTCAAGGAGAGAGGAGAGGAGACAAGAGGAGAGGAGACAAGAGGAGAGGAGTCAAGGAGAGAGGAGAGGAGACAAGAGGAGAGGAGTCAAGGAGAGAGGAGAGGAGACAAGAGGAGAGGAGTCAAGGAGAGAGGAGAGGAGACAAGAGGAGAGGAGTCATAGAGAGAGGAGAGGAGACAAGAGGAGAGGAGACAAGAGGAGAGGAGTCAATGAGAGAGGAGAGGAGACAAGAGGAGAGGAGACAAGAGGAGAGGAGTCAAGGAGAGAGGAGAGGAGACAAGAGGAGAGGAGTCAAGGAGAGAGGAGAGGAGACAAGAGGAGAGGAGTCAAGGAGAGAGGAGAGGAGACAAGAGGAGAGGAGTCAAGGAGAGAGGAGAAGAACCAAACACAGAGGAGTCAAGGAAAGTGGAGAGGAGTCAAGAGGAGAGGAGAAGAACCAAACACAGAGGAGTCAAGAGTAGAGAGGAACCAAACATAGATGAGTAAGGGAAAGCGGAGAGGAGTCAAGAGGAGAGGAGTCAAGGAGAGAGGAGAGGAGACAAGAGGAGAGGAGTCAAGGAGAGAGGAGAAGAACCAAACACAGATGAGTCAAGGAAAGCGGAGAGGAGTCAAGAGGAGAAGAACCAAACAGAGAGGAGTTAAGGCTGGAGGACAAAACCAAGAAAGTGGAGAGGAGAAGAGAAGAACCAAGAATGGAGGAAATGAGTTAAGGATGGAGGAGAGGAGAGTATTCAAGACAAGAGGAGAGGAGTCGAGAATAGAGGAGAAACCAGGAGATGAGTCAAGGATAGAGAAGAAGAGAGGAACCAAGGATAGATAAGAGGAGAGCAGGAGAGGAGACAAGTCGAGAGGGAAAAAGAGAGTGGAAAGAAGGAGAGAGGAGACGAGGATAAAGGAAAGAGGAGAGGAGCGTTGTGTGTTCAAAGATCCAGAGGAGACCGTTGGAAAAGTTGAGGCAGCTTGAGCTCTGGTTGAAACCACACAATGAAACGAATTAGAAGTCTAAACCATCAGAGAGATTAAGTGAGACCACCGTGCGGCCGACACAACCCTCTGTTTTCACGTTATTCCTCCTCCTATCTTCTCATTTCCTCTGACACACTTTCCTTTTCTTTCTGCCGCTGCTCCACAAACCAAAAACATTCTGTTATTACAGGAAGTGGCTACAGCTGCCACTTTCAGTCCCACGCCCTTCCCCGTCTTTCTGCTAAATCTCTGTGCTTGTCAAAACTTGACGGCCTTATCAGCCTTATCGCTCGCTTAAAAAAAAAAAAAAAAACTTGCGGTGATGACCACATCGGGGATCTGAAGGGCTAATGGTAGATTACTCATGAGAAAAAAAAAAAGAGAGAGAGAGAAACTAAAGGAAGGAGTCACGGCTGGACTGATGAGCGGACCATGCAGTCGGGCACCCCAGCTGTGAAAACCTCCAACCACATGAGAAAGAGTAAAAGATTCCTGCGAGTCCCGTTACTCCACTTATTGAATTTTTACAACCTGGTGAACTGCCAGGCACTTGGCTCCACCAACACATTTCATGCCATTGTGCCTTGGTCCAGAAAAACAGAAGGGAGAGACAGACAGACAGACAGAAAGACAGACAGACAGGACAGAGAGACAGACAGAGACGTAGAGAGAGCAAGACTCCCGGTTGAATCATCCTTCTCATCCACAGCTCTCTGCTTTTATGACCTCTGTCTGCTTTCAGGAAAGATGATGGCCTCTGTACTCTGAGTGTGTGTGGCAGATGATTGTGTACCACACACACACACACACACACACACACACACGCACACACGCACACACGCACACGCGCACACGCGCACACACACGCCTCCCTCTCTCCTGTATCAATGAAAGTCTGTAGTCTTGTGGTTACGTTTTGAAGTTGGAGAAGGAAGAGGTGGTGGTGGTGGGGGCGATGAGAGCTCACACCTTAACACAGAACAAAGGTGTTACAGTTCACTACTGTAAAGGGAAGTGGTGGGAATACAGCTGATGACGTACTCGTTGCCAAACAATGGATTCCATTTGAGTGGCTAAAACAAAAAACTGACGTGAATCATAGTTTAGTCTGTGCCGGAGGAAAAACAACCCCCGACCAGAGCTAAACGCCATAATGTTAATGTTAAAAAAGAATCTGCGAGCGAGGGGCCGAGATCTTCTGGTTTCCGTTTGTGGTCTGAGAAGCATTCACAAATCACGTTTGAGCGGGTTTGGTTGCAGGTAAACAGTCCTCGCGGAGAGCGAAAGAGGTGGAATGCAACCGCGAAACCCCGTGGGCTATCGTCCAACGACCTTTCTTTATTGCATTCTTATGCAGATGTTTGTTCACAGAGATTAGCAGAAATATTTATTTCATTCTTGTATGAAAGTTCCTAATCAGACACAGCAAAGGAAGTCTTGGCACGGATAAATATATCACTACACTGGGAGCCCAGAAACACTGGCTGTTTCTCCCCAGGAGGCTAAATAAGCATCAGATGATTTCAGGTTTCAGTTATCAGCTTTTTTTAAATGTCAGAGCATTAGCTAATGTATAGAGTAGATTTGATGGACTTAAAGACGACGTCTTCGTCAATAAAACTCTAAATTAAACCCATCGTTCTTCTGGAGCTGGTGAGGGAAGTCGCTAAGGAGTGAGTCAGATATTTGTCTATCGCAGGCAAATCCGTATCAGTAATATTAAATATTCAGGTCAATATTTGCGGAAGAACGCAGCCTTCTGAATACCAGATTTATTTAAAGCTCTGCTCAAAAAGTCAGGATCCTTCCCACCTCCACTGAGAGACATTTGTTAATCCTCATTAAGAGCAACAGCAAAGTCACAAGATTTATCATTCCTGAGGGAACGCGTGAACGTTGAGCATTTCCTCACCTCGTGCGGTATTTCTGAACAAAAGCCGACCGAGGGTTCACGGTTGCAACATCCAGGTCTCTCATAGTTCAGCATCCGATATCGCCACCTCGACACGAGCAAAGGCGGTTAATGCCGTTCATTGTTGTCATGTCGCGCTTTTGTTACGTACCCTGAAGACATGACATGCTTTACATTCACTTTGCGAGAGACAATAATATAAATGAAATAAAAAAAGATGACTGATAGATAGGGACGTAACGATGCATCGTGACACGATTAAAAATCGGTACAAATGCGTGACGACTCGCATCTGTTGACAGAAAAAATGAATCGTGATTCTTGGCGAATGGGAACCCGCACAGCGCGTGCTCTCACTGGTCAAACAGGCTTCCCGCCGCGTTGAGTGAGCGTGGCGTGTTTGGGCCGTCCTGCACGCGACTTCAAACCCACCGGGAGAGTTTCAGAAGCGAGAGCTCAGCCCACCAGACTTTGTTTACCTGCTCAGATTTGGACATTTTCCCGGTGTATGTTCTTCTAAACATGCTTCTACATGTGTAAATATGTTACGTAGTTAGTTAGTTTCGCTTTTGTCTGTTTTTACGACCGGCAGTTTGCACGGGGTATTTTATTTTGAAAATCCACAGGGTTCTCTTTGCTTTTTCTGTGTCTGGCTTTCGCCCGCTCGAGGTGCTCTGTGGAAATTGACGCATGCTGCTGCAAGTTTTAATGTTTTTATTTTATTGTTATGTACAAAAAATGGGTCATATTAGACCCTGAATGGTTTGTAAGGGTTAATGAGTAATGATTGATAATCATTTTTGTATGTACTTCAGTTCCCAACTTCATTGTAAGATTAATTTAAAGCTTCAGCTTAAAGCACATCACAGCAGTTAACACCAGTTTACTATGAGATTGTTTCTAAAGAAAGCAGATATCTGTCATGTGTTTTGTTGTTTAAGATTTAGGTTGCTCTTTTTATAAGAACACAAACGGTTTGAGAGATTCTGTAAAGAGAAAAGAAATAAAAAGATAATTTGATTTGGTCATAATTTGTCTGTAGCTCATTTTGATTTAAAAAAATCGTATCGTGAACAAAAAATCGTGACTCGAATCGAGTCGTGAGTTGAGTGCACCGTTACATCCCTACTGATAGATCACAATAGATTGAAGATCTATAGAAGATCACTGTAACTTTTTTTAAAGAATTTCTCAGCTGACATTTACAGTTTTTCTTGTCTCTGTAGTGAATTTAAATATTTAAGGAGATGCACGTTGGCCTGCGTATCCTCATTGGTGCCACTAAACAAAGTCGAGTCCAGGACATTTTAATTACAGAACCCAAAATTACAAATTCGTCTGAAAAAGCTTCACAATCTTTTGACCGTTTGGATCGTGTCACAGTGCGAGTCCTTACGATACAGATGTGCCGTATTCTCTGTTCTGTTTGAGCAATGATCGTGTCCCGCTGATTTACTCTGGAAATTCTGAATGAATTGAAACGAGTGTGTAAAAAAACAAAAAAACAAAAAACAGAGTGACTGTCAGCGTTCCCAGGAAACCCAAAGCACAGCACCGCGACGGAGACAAATCAACCTGACTGAGGTTAGAGACACGGCAGCATGATGGAAAAAAAAAAAAACTGACTTTTTTCTATTTTCTACAAAAACAAAGACGCTGCCTTTAGCCTTACCTTACTCGCTGCATCTCCACATAAGAGGCTGACAAACTACAAACCTGATCAGGCTTGCTGGAGGTAATTACTGAATGATTGATAATCACAGAATGAACGGGAAAAATTAGAAAAACACAGCAGATCGTGATGAAACGCAGAACATTAGTCCTGTGATGCTAACTTAGGAAAGGCTTGAGGCTAACCCGCGAGGAAACACAGAACTAAACATTCTCAGTAATGTAAAAGAAAGTAGAAATCTGACTTCAGATCAATATCAGGCCGTCGCCGTTAAAGGTGTGTAACATTTAGTGGTGTAGTTGCAGGTTGTAACCAAGCGTTAACCTCCGTGGCTGAGAAATGAATTCAGAAAGTGCCCAAAAACTGCAGTTCTTCTTGTCGTCCACTTGAGGCTGGCTCCAGTAGTGAGTCAGTCTCCATAAGTCCCCATGTTAGGCAGCAGAAATAAACATGTTTACAGCCTGGTACAAAAAACAGTTTTGGTCTCTGTAGCTAATTTCCCCGTTCATGACAACTGTACTGAGGGTGAATTTATATACAACTCACCTGTTCACATTATATTAAGGCTTAAAGTTATGCAGGATTAAGAGCCTGGACGCTTTGATTGACAGGTGAGTGAGCTCCACAACTGCTCTTCCTGTGGCACATCGGTCTCCGTTTTGGTCTCTCAGCCTGCAGATTATGTGCGTCAGCACTCCCATCAACCTCGGGTCCGGATTGAACACGACCTGATCAGCACCAAAGTGATCAACTAAGCTGGTGTCAAGTAAAACATCTCGCAGGTAAATAAATATTTGACTTTGTGGACGTGTAAAAACCAAAAGAAATTAGTTATGTGCAAGATATTTAAATGGAGTATGATAACATGGGACTACTGTAATTAAAATGATTATAACGTAATAAAATGTTCTGCCACATCCGACAGCCAGAAGCTGGCGGCAGTGACTTTGCATCAGACGAGTCTGAAAATCCCGTCCCTGATTCATCTGCAGATGAATAAGTCGGTGTGTTACCAAACTCGTGTGCCTAAGCTTTGCTGGCAGATTTGCCAAAGTGTTGCATAATTCCTGACTCTGATGTAGCAAAGAGGGAACTGAACAGACGTCTTCGCTGTGAGTCTGCTGTTTATCCTGTTACTGGACCTGTTTTCCACACAAAGTGGAGGGAAATCCCTGTGTTGATGTCATGAAGCAATTTCCAAAAACACTCTGGAGGTGACTAAAATCCAGTCACAGGCAGGATCACGCACTGAGTAAGAGAAAGAAAATTAAAATTCGGGTGATTTGTGTTAGGATCTTTCTCTGAATTTACGCGCACGTGTCAACAAAGAGGGATTTGCTCAGGAACAGGCGGCTGGAAGAGTAAAAACAAACGCGGGGGACGAGCAACAACAGGAGAGCAAACCACACGGTAATCTGTCGCATTCACGAGATATACGCCGGAAAAACACTAAATAAAAGAAGGCATGCGATGGGTTTGTTTTCATATACATTGTGTCTGTGTTCACAACACAGAACAGAAATAACAATAAGTATGACGATTACTAAAGTGTTAGTACACCGCATCATCACGGTCTTTATTTCTAAAAGTGCTGAGTTAGGAAGACAGCGAGTACCCCGGCACTATCATTGATAAAAAATTGACCTTCGACTTACAAGTCGATGCCGTATGTCAACGTTTTATTGAAACTGTTCTCACGTTCAAACAAAAACAGACAGCTGAGTTTAGTCGAGGTGTGCAGCACGACGCTCTGAACGACCTCAGCAGTCTGTAAGTGACCAGAATCGACCGCCAGGTCGGAGACGCAGGACGATCCATCCATCACCTGTAACCTCTTATCCTCATCAGGTCCATCCCAGCTGACTTTGGGCATCGACTCATCGCAGGGCACAAACAACCAGAGATGTATAAAGTACTGGAGTAAAGGAGTGAAGTAGAAGTACAAGTGCTATATCAAAAAACTGACTTGAGTAGAAGTTGAAGTGTTCTTTAAACACCATACTTAAGTAAAAGTACTAAAGTAAAGTACAGTAAGTATTGCAAGTAGAAATATGTAAAAAATTGCTACTCAAGTACTGAAAGTAAAAGTACAAGTACTGTTGTTTATATTATTTCAAATATTTATTAAGGCACAACTTTTAATGTTACAGTGTTACAATGTTCATGGTAGAGTTCTGTGATTTCCCATGGTCTGTGAATGCGTCTGAATGAATGCAGAGCGAGGGGGCGGGGCAGCAGGTGAGAGAGCGCACCTGGGTGAGTCAGGTGTATGACGTACGGCGCACGAGCGAGGTTGATGTGAGACCGGGACTGTTCAGTTGGTTTTTCGGCGTGGTTCCGGCCGACAGTCACCGAGTCCTGGAACCAAACCGTTCAGCAATAAATGCAGTTTGTTCAATATCGCCTCGTCATTCATCACGTGTCCGGCTGGACGCTACAATAGTAACGAGTAACGACTCAGCACATGAAAAATGTATCCGAGTAAAAGTATTAAATTCATCAAAAATATGTAGTGCAGTAAAAGTGGAAGTTGGGGAAAAAAATAATACTCCAAAAAAGTACAGATGCTGCATTTTAGTACTTAAGTACAGTACTTAAGTAGTTCCACTTCGTTACTACACATCTCTGCAAACAACCACTCACACTCACATTCACACCTATGGGAAATTTCACCAATGAAACTTAAGTTCACGTCTTTGAACTGTGGGAGGAAGCCGGAGAGAACACGCAAACTCCATGTGAGGTTTTTTGTGGCGTGTATTAATTGTTCATTTCCTGGTTGTTTGTTATTTATGTTTGTGTTGTCACTGCTCGGGGATTAAGAATAAAGATTACCTTGAAGTGATTAATAGACTAATCATTTAATGAACTGACAAAGTAATCTAGATTTATTAGAACACACAGACTTGTTCTCAAAATAAATAAGATTTGTTTGATTTTCTGTCTCACATTAATCTTTCAGAGTTTGTTTGGCTTCACTTTCTGATGCGTTTGTTATTTTTCACGTTAAATTAAATTAAAAGTGAAGTGATTCCAGGTCTGCAGACACTTTGAGTCATCAGTTTGCTCGTGTTTTTCTTTCTTCCAACACACCTACAGTTACAAGAAATATTAATCATGGCCTCCACCCAGGAGCTGTCGAACGCTGAACACCTGAGTCTGTGCACGTAACTCAAACGTCGAGTGTTCCTTCAACCGGGAGAAAAACAACAGACGCTCCTTCTGCTTCTTACCGTGCCGCTAACCCGGACGTCGAAAAGCCGCGCCCACTCATCTTCATGGCTGTCCACCATCATCATGCTATCGTCTTCGTCCAGGAGCCACTCCGCCTGCAGGTCAACCTTCACCTCCTCCCCCATGGAGTGCATCCCTACGGCGGGGAACAGCCCCTCTGCGGACACGGGAACCTCCACCGAACCCACCTGCGTGGGAGAGGAATGTAAAGAAACAACAGGTGAAGAGACGGAGACAAACACCACGCTGTGCAAACAGAAGATGATGTAATGTTGCGCTGCAGGATGTCGTTCAGATTACAAACGTTTACCTCTTTGCCGTTTTTGGTGAAAAAGACTGTTGTGAAACCTGCTTCTATATTTTCAGAGTGGATTCCACAGCCGATGCGGTCACCCTGAGCACACTTTGGTCCGAATTGTTGCCCCACAGGGTTTCCATTGTACAGCCTAGAAAGAGTGTAGAGATAAAAATGTTAATACATGCTTTAATCGCTTTAAGTCTTTATGCTGGTGAAGTGACAGCGTGATCCTCACGTCTTTAAGGAAACTCAGTGAGTGAACCTAAAGTTGAATTTACACTCGTACTCAGGAGTTTGTGGCGAAGCAACAAAGCCGGCACCACCGACAGCTCGGGATGGGAATCGAGAACCGGTTCCGTGTGTTTCAATTCCATGGAATCGTTTGGCAGTTTATCCAACGATTCTCTCATCGATTCCAGAAAGCACGACTAATTACGCCACGGAACTTACGCAAGTTTGGCACGTGCAGTGCGATCAGTAGTAAACAATGTCACCCACTCGGTTCAAACGCTCCAAAGTTTGGCTGCATTTTACCAAAACAGACGGCAACAGCTCGACCAGCAATCATTGCAAAGTGGAGATAACAGCGTCGGGAGGAAACACGACGAACATGCAGAAACATTTGCGCACACAACATGCGATATTTTTAAATGGATGTCGTGTTTTTGACACGCTTGGGACTGAAGATGAATCTTAACCTAGCAGCAGCGGCAGCAGCCCGGCTGTGAGCACCTCTGTGGTTACTATGGAAAGTAACTGTGGTACGTAACACACATGTTAGCACAATGTGCTTCTTTGTAAAACATTTGTAAAACTAAACAAAGTTAATGCTGATCAAACTGTTTGTTCTCCTTTTTTCCCCAAATGAGAATCGGTAAGAGAATCGATAAAGGAATCAGAAAAAAATTCCCATCCCTACCGACAGCATATAGAAAGAGCAGCGTACACGTGACACCCAGACGTGGATCATCAGCGGACCTGAGGCGGGCTGACGCCTGGTTGCTCAAACAAGTCATCTGTAACAACACCCACCTGTCAATCAAAGCGTCCACGCTCTTAACCCTGCATAACTTTAAGCCTTAATATAACGTAAACAGGTGAGTTGTATATAAATTCACCCGTCAGTACAGTTGTCATGAACGGGGAAATTAGCTACAGAGACCAAAACTGTTTTTTGTACCAGGCTGTAAACATGTTTATTTCTGCTGTCTAACATGGGGACTTATGGAGACTGACTCACTTCTGGAGCCAGCCTCAAGTGGACGTTAGAGAAACTGCAGTTAGCTTCCTGCTCGTATTTTCTCCTGCAACTTTTCCAAACAGTCGAGTCATTTTAAAAACCAGCTCCTCGGTTACAAACGTCTGCCGCTTTATTTTTTTGGACTATTAGTCAGAAAAAAAAACAAGCAACAATCCTGAGCTCTGAGAAATTTTCATTATTTTCAGCTATATTTCTTTTTGATTACATAAATCCACAAATGACGTTAGCTGAAGCCCTATAAACAATGATCAAGTGTGAAAGCTTCACAACCGTCAGGCCAAAAACAACATCTCTATGCGACCAGCGAGTTTTATGTCGGTGAAAAAAATGCGAGTAAAGAAAGAGTAAAGCGCTCCGGAGAACGACACGGGGAATTACTGCTGCAGTTATGTGTGGATGCAGCATCAACAGGCCACAATCCATTTTCTCAAACCATGCAAGAAACCAACGCTGCACTGCCGAGTAGAAGTCTGCGGTTTGACTTACTTGCCGTTGTCAGCGTGGTAAGCTACAGAGTATGGCAGCCAGCCAGGCTGGTGGTCCAGCCTGTAGAATTTAGGCACCAGGCCCACAGCAATGGTCCCCCTCACCCCCGTGTCCACTATTGTCACCTACAGAGAGACAGAAAGAGAAAGAGACTGTAACTACAACTGTGGCACCGATTAGTTATTTTAAGAGACTGCCACACTTGGAGCAGGACTTCATAGTTTTTACTTACTCATCTGGGTTAAATGACCTAACCTCGGCCTTTCTGAGCTAGTCTCAAACCTGCACGGCTCCACGGCTGTCCAGAGTACAGATGTGCCGGTATCAAAGTTTCATATCGTGGTCAAATGCTTAATTTTCAGAGGGCATCATGAACAGCCAGGGTTCCCACACCTTTTTCATGAACAAATTCAAGCACCAGTTTTTCCATTTTCCAGCACCTTTAAATAGGTAGCCTACTAGTTGTGTTTGCCATGATGGTCATGGGAAGCGCAGCGGTGCCACTGTATGGCATAATAATATGGGTCTAATTAGCATTATTTCATATGGTGGTAGATTGACTGTTTTGATTTTTAACTAATTGTGAATTGGCTTGTATTCTCAGCTTGTGAGCGGTGTATTGTGTAACTACCATAGCGCAATAACAGTGACCAACAGGTGTGGATAGTAGTCTACTGTTATTTCTCTGCAGAACACCAAGCGAGTATGATAACTGAGTTCTGCATGTAAAGGCATCGGATCAAGCGCGTAGCCGCTTAGGAAACATTTTTGTTTTCTCTTGGTTTATTGAGATAGACATCACACAAATTTCAAGCATTTTCACAACCTTGAAAACACTGAATTGAAATTCAAGCATTTTCAAGGAATTCAAGCACCCGTGGGAACCCTGAACAGTCCATCACATTCCGTCCCGTGAGGGTGCATTGCTGCTCCAGACAATCTTATAGACACGTGGGTTGGATCAAACTTGCACACTAAAAAGGCTCATCACATAAAAATATGACCTTTGGAAACGTGGCATGTATGATATCAAAGTTTGGGCGTCTTAAGCATCCATGAAAATACAAGTGAAGATAACTTTTTAAAAATCTGGTTCAAAAACAGCTCGTAGCGGCTGAAAGTAAATATCAGTTCCGAGTGTTTTCGAGGGGGAACTGAAGCTGCTACCTGCCCTCGTATCAAATCCACCGGACCAGACTCCTTTTACAAAAACAGAAAGATTTCTATTTCAGGCGGCTTGAGGATATATATCGGCCAAACTAGAGTTGATGACTCTAATTCTGCATGAAGTGTGTTTTGTGATGAGTTAAGAAGACAGTTCAGCTCATATTAGTTACTTTTACTCAGAGTGAGTGAGAGCAGAGAGGTAAATGTCTGAGCCACCACGTCCAATTCAAACCCTGATATCAGAAGATTGTAGAAAAACTTAAATTAACTGGACTGAAACTAATTCCTTAAATGTTTTAGATGCTTACCTGGTTGGTGGATCAGAGACACGCAGAATTAAACCTGAAATCTAATTAATTCCGTAGCACCTGCTCTCATCTGATTTTGCTTTATTAACATCACAGACAGATCAGAGCATGTATGAAAACATAAATCTAAGAATCAGACACACTGTGACTGTGTTCAGTTCGAAACAACCAGCCTGCTTTTTGTGTTACTCTACTTCATGATCGTTCATCTGCAGAGTGCAACTAAGCTGCAATACACAGTCAGATTACTCTGATATTTTTGGCCACAACAATAGTCGCATGAAAATGTTGCACTGACTGACTCTCTGGTCCAGAGCTCCGGTGGCAGCCCGGGGGGAAAATGTCCAAAAGCTGGCTGAAAACGGAAAGCGTCAGCCAGCTGGCTGAGCACGATCACAGGGAAAATAGGTGAAAGGTGACGCAGCCAGACGCAGAGTAGAAGAATAGACCCATCGGGTGTGAGGTTGCATTTCTTTGTCTGCGACTTCCAAAAGTCACTTCTCACCCTTGCCTTTCTTTTCCCCCCCCTTCCTCACCTACCTCCCTCTCCAGCCCGGACCCCCCCCCCCCCAAATCGCTGCCATAACGAAAATTCCAGGTCTTGAATTCCAGCCTTGTTAAAGAGCTAAGTTCTTGGCCTTGGCACGTTACCCCATCCACACTTGAACTGCTTAAATATCATCTGCATCTATAGGATCAGACTAAAAATCACAACAGAGCACGGGATGGCATGCGGGATGTGGAATCTGCCCAGCGACGAGATGTGAAATATTCTCATAAATCTTTTTACAACGAGCGGAATGCTGCAGACTTTCGAAGACAAAGTGAAGAAGAGTGCAGCAGCGCCGGCGGTGACAGGACGTGGAGAAACACTGAGGATAGCAGTGACGCATATGTCGACACAGGTCTGACCTCTGTCAGAATAAACGTTCCCAACTTTTTTTTGAGATATCTGGGAAAGTGACAGCATGTGCGTCACAGAGCGAAGGATGAAGTAGCGTAAAACTCAGGGGTGATGACCATACACTAAAATCCATCCATCCAAATTAAATGTCAGGGAGATCCAACAGGCTCTGGATGTTACTCTCATTTCCACATAAACATTGTTATCTACAAGTTTTTCTTGCTATGGAAGAGAGAGAGAGACATGTGGAGGTCGTATGAGAGGGTTTGACGTCACATTTCGAAGAAATGTCACATCTGGCCTGAATCTGGGAACGACTCACAGCCATGACAACAAATGTCCAAGCACATTTTTCAGCCTGTTTCAAATCCAACTGAAGCGAATATGAAATGTTTCAACATATGTCATCTTAAAAAAAAAAAAAAAAAAAAAAAAAAGGAAAAATCTGATAAGTATAGGGAAGAAGTAAATAATTTAGGGGAGACCTTGCTGTAACTACTAGACTCCGACGCCACGCGCGGTCCTGTCTGGCTCTATTTGCAGCTCAGCAGAATGACGTCGGCTCACGGGATAACGTATAGTCTTGATTTTTTTTTCCCCTCCTGAAGCCTTAAAAACAAAAAATCCAGACGAGGAAGCTCGCCTGCTTCACCTGCCGTCTCTGGATCACACGTCACAGGGCCTGCTCTGACGTAAAACCGTGCACAGACGAGCCGGCTCATAAATAACACACTGCAGACCTCTGCACGTAAAATTTATGACTGAACTCTTGCAACTTTCCTGTGCTAAATCACAGAGATACTTTTCCTTCCTCCTCCTCCTTCTTCTTCTCCTCCTCACGCGCTTCTGTATGTATGAAAACGATTAAGCTCTGGCACCTCGGCTTTGCTAAACGTCCGAGAGTTTCTCCTCCTGTAAAGTCGGCTGCGTGTTGGACTAATCTTTGTGCTCGGAGATACCACCTAACCCACACCCTATTCCTCATTCCAATGCATCGAGGACATTTTTGAGGTAGTGGTTTTTGCACTGTTGAACCGGGACTGTAGGGGGGCACGCAGAATTTAATATGAAGTTGAGAAAATTGTCAGCAGTGAGATTCCAGGGGATAAAATTGCCGTCTGGATGGTAAAGCAATCTTGGGCACACACAGGGACGATGGTATGTGGTAAGCCTATCATATTGTGAATAATCCCCCCCCACACACACCCAACACTACAAAATGAATGATTGTGCAAAGGGCCAACAGTCTGCTTGTTTTCTAATGATTACCATATATCCAAAAAAAGAAAAGGAGATGGACAGTTGATGTTGCACAATAAAAAAAGCTTAGAGAGCTAACAGTTACAATAACATGTCAGAGGCTGACTTACAGCATCACAATCCACCAGCCTTACCTCAAAGTAGCAGTTTCCCTTTGATAAAGGATGGCCAGCCACATAGCAACCCACCTCTTCAGAGTTCCCTTGGTAACTACAGAGAAGAAATTACAGGTTAACAATGGGCAACTCCTGCGAGGTCGGACTGCTGTATGCACAATCACAAACACGGCTCCGAGAACCACCGTCGCAGTCACGCTGCACCGACACGTGACAAAGATTATCAACGATGTGAGACATCTATCGCACGGGATTTATTGGCTATAAGACACCATGATCACCAGCTTTATATAAGCACGTACAGGAAGGAGAAACTGAACATGTGCACGGACAAATATTGATTTTCCTGAAAGTGACTGAAGCTGAAGAAGCTTTGTATCGCCACTGAGATGTGTTGAATATCTGACATCATATAACGCAGCTGATTTAAAAGGGCAAACATCTTTAGAATAGAGAACCACACTCACAAGTTATTACTATAGATTAAAGGTTTAGGCTGCATTCAAACCAAAACTGGCGCTGCGGCGAAAACGTGCATTTTTTCCGAAGGCAGCAACCTGCGATGGAGGAGTTCAGCCCGACGTCACACTGAGGCCGCCCAAATGAAACGCTCTGATCAGACCGGACAAACCTCCGCAGATCTAAAACTCTCTTTATCTAAGCGTCTAAATCTGAGTCTGACTGAAATTTACGCTGCGAAATAGAAACACGAAGAAGTTTAGTTTGTTTTGTGTCGTGAGAGAGAGACGGCTGTGATTGAGAGACGTAGAAAGTAAATAAGAGCGAGCGAGCGCCGGCGTCAATAAAGCCGGTTAATCAGCGAAATAAAAAGTTATTTCCAGATTGCTTCATTGTTTCTCTCACCCCCTCCACACACACATCATGTTTTAATGTGGCCTTACTGTAAAACAAAAAAAACTTTCAAACTAAAATCAAATTAGAGAATCTCAGCGGGGACAGCTGAAATGTTTTGGAAAATACTGCCTGGGCACTGACCTTGAAACAAGCGACATTTCTTTTTTTACTGAAAGAATTAAGACCTGTTTGGGTTTAATATCTGCTGTGAGTGAGTGATTTTCACCCCCCACCCTCTCCCCCAAATACAAACATTACAAGTTTGGAGAGAACAGAGGAGACAGAATATAATAAAACTAGTACCTTCTTCCCTCCTAGCTAGGAATGCATTGGTCTGATCCGTCATATCGTATTAACGCAGATACTGACCACGCTAAGACTTCATAAAGAGACAAACAAACACAACACAACACACAACTGTTACACCCAGTCCAAAGTCACGCGATCACATCGGTCCGTTGAGTCGCCCCCGCCGAGGCTGACCTGAGCGTGTCTCCGTCCTTCTGTAGCCTCATGTATCGTTCCTGCGCCGGACGTCCATCCCCGATATCTCTGATCCGACGCCTCAGGTTCAGGAGGCATCTGTGGTGTAGTACGTTGATGTCATCCATCTGAATGAGGAGAATGGGACAGTGTCGGAGAAAAAAAATTGGCACTTAAAGCCGTAAAGTTCAGCAAGTTGTGCAATGAGAGAAAGAAATAAAAAAGGAAACACAGCGAGGAGGAAGCTGACTCACGGCGTTGTTACTGTGTACCGACTACACGGCTCCGCTCATGTATGTGTCCGGATGCTTTTATGTGGAAGCGCCTGTTTTTATTTATCTTGTCACAGCAACATGTGGCCACGGTTCAAAATTAGGGTTGCAAAATTTGTTGTTGGAAACTTTCCAAGGAATTTATGGGAATAAACAAAAATGAACCAGGAATTCACAAAGTTTGGCAGTTTGATGATGCTGGCTTACCCCTGATTACTAAATCACCCCAGTTCATTTCCATTTCCAAAAAGCCTATGGAAAATCTCCGATTTGGAAGATTTAAGTCTTTCCATGGGAAGTTAGGCTGAAAATTTACCGGAAATCTTTCCATCCCCTTTGCAACTTGCAATAATTCATCGCTTTTACATTAGGGAAATTCTCATTGATGGTTTAATCCCACGCTTTGTCGCTACATTTACATATTTTAGCTTTTATCCAAAGCGACTAGGACGCGTTAGTGCAGCATTAAGTAGAACTCGTTCTAGAAGGGGGGACGGATTTATCATTTCCAGGTGTTGGTAGTGTTGGAGAGGAGGTCCTCTCTGAAGAGCTGGAGGTTTGTGAAGGTAGAGAGGATCTGGTAGGACGACAAACAAGAAAAGAAAAGGATCGCCCTGAGCGAACGGGTGGCAGAGCCAGGCGTCGTTCATCGGATTTAAGTTAGACTTCAGAGGATTTGTGGGACACCGACTGCTCCTGTAGCTGTATCCTTAGGTCACTTCACAGCTTGAAGATGCTGACTTCACGGTGCCATAAAACACAGACGCAGAAACAAGGACTTCAAAGAGAAGCGTCATGTTGAACGTCAGAGGAACTACAGTCTACATCAAAGAGCCCGTCTTCTGTGTGCTTATTCAATTTAACAAATGGGTCTTTTAGTAACGCATATCATTTAGACATGTAGGTCCGAGACTAACATTAATTTTCTACAACACTGGTTCTCAAACTGCCACCTTGAGTGATGACTCTCCGAAACATCTTTTACCCACCGTCACCATCTTTGAGTGAGAATGCAGTGATGTTTTGTTCGATATCATCTTGTTCCATAGCCGCATCATGGTCATGCAGACAGTGCGTAGCATGCAGACATCCACGATTAGTAACAAGCTGAAATATGACAGGGAGGGTAAAACGAATGGTTGGGAAACATCGCAATCGGAACAGAGGCACGGATCAAGAGTTCCCATTCTTCACCCAGGTGGCTCCGTTTTGAAGGAATAAACATCTCTTCGTGGAAATCGTCTGTAGCAGATTAGAGCGGGCCAACTGTGTTTTAACGTCTTGGAGAGCCGAATATATTCTTAGGTGGTACGCCGTGTGAAAAGTTTGCTTTACAAAAATATCAGAAAAGAATGAAAAGATGCCAAGCGATGTTTCCAAAAGCACGGAGTGAGCCTATCAAGCGGCGTCATGTCGTGCCACGATGTTTCCAAAAGCACGGAGTGAGCCGCTTGATGGGCTCACTTCGTGCTTCTGGAAACATCGCTTGGCTTCCCACAGCAAAACAGCTGTCCGGTCTGCATGATCGAGGACATACAGAATAACACATGTTTGTAATGCATGTTCTGTCAATGACAGCTCTGCATGGTTTTAAGTTACCCCTGGAGTTACTATGGGATGATTTAAGTTTCTCTCATGGGCCAAAGAACCAGGTGACACACACACACACACACACACACACACACACACACACACACACACACACACACACACACACACAATCACTGTGTATCTAATGTTGCATGATGACACAGCAAACACGTCAAACTTGCACACTCGCTGTCTTAATTTCTTTCGGTAATGCAAAATAACATTTAGGGGCTGCAACTAGCAGCTTTATTTTATTTCGTTTTTGGTCAGAAAAGAGTCCAACTGGGAGGAGACCCCAGAACAGACCCAGAACCGAGCCAGGGGACACGTGGGGATCCTCCAGGAGGAGCTGAGGTGAAGCTGGGCTGGGCTGAACCTGCTGCCACGGTGACCCGAACCCGGATAAGTGGAAGAAAACGGATGGATGTGTTCAAAAGCACAAGGTGACACCATCAGACGGTAAACTGAAACCTGTCCAGGTCACATGACTCAGCACATGCAGGTCCATATGTTAATTAAACTGAACTTAGAAACTTAATTTAAGAAATTTCAGACTTATCTTAAACATCTTAAGCTCTGCACGTTTATATAACTCACATGTGACTGTGCTGCATGATTTAAGAGGGCAGGTGACACACACACACACACACACAGTGACGTAAGAACACAGCAAACACGTCACACACCGTGTCTAATCTGCCTGTTTTTTTAATTATGAGCTATAAATAACTCATTTACAGTGAGACAGGGTGGCGGGAAAACACCGCGGGAGAGTGGGCGTGCCAATGTTTACATCTTTAACGCAAGCTAGCGCCTCACAGCTAGCCACCGTGCTAACGATGGAGCCACTTTGAGTGACAGTTCAGACAGCTGACCGTCTCCATGGCGACTGTAGATAAGACACAGCCTGTTGTTAATCAAACCACGTGTCTAAATCTGCAGTTTATTCATTGTGTAGTTCATTTAGCGGGGGGGTTAGCGCCGTTAGCTCGGCCGGCTAAACGATGCTAGCCACGGAGCCACGAAGCTCCACGAGAGGCTGAGCGCGAGCCGGTGACGTCACAGGAGGTGTGGTGGTCGGTCGGTCGGTCGCTCACCTGTTTTCTACGCAGCTAACGAGTCGGGAAAGTCACTTTTGTCCATCAGCTGTTCATCGCTCCGCGTCAAAACTTTGGAAACTACAGTTTCACAGGCGCCTGTCGGTGACGTCACACCCTCCGTTATAAGGAGATTGAGCCAATCGCGTTGGAGTATTTGGGGAACAGGAGACAAGAGTTCAGCCAATCACAACCCTCGGGTTCTGTGCGGGGTTTATATATATATATATGTGTGTGTGTGTGTGTGTGTGTGTGTGTGTGTGTGTCTCTCTCTCTCTCTGTCTCTCTCTGTCTCTCTCTCTCTCTCTCTCTCTCTCTCTCTCTCCTATTTTGGACTTTGGACACCTGAAGACATAACACACCTGGACAACACCTGATGAAGACATGTGACCAGTGAGTATCAGTATTCAGATAGATAGATAGATAGATGATAGATAGATAGATAGATAGATAGATAGATAGATATAGATAGATAGATAGATAGATAGATAGATGTGGATTGATAGATGGAAGGATGGATAGATGGATGGATGGATGGATGTGGATAGATGGATGGATAGATGGATGGATGTGGATTGATAGATGGAGGAAGGATTGGATGGCTGGATGTTGGCTTGCCTAGAGGTGGCCGGTCTGGCTGGCTGGCTGGCTGTGCTCGCTGGTGGCTCGCTGGTGTGGCTCTCTCCTGGCTGGCCGGCTGGCTGGCTGGCTGGCTGTGCTCCTGGCTGGCTCGCTGGCTCGGCTGGCTTTGGCTGCTCCCTGGCTGGCTGCCTGGCTGTGGCTCGCTGGCTGGCTGGCTGTCTGGCTGTGGCTCGCCCGCTCGCTCGCTCGCTAGCTGGCTGCTGGCTGGCTGTGGCTCGCTCCCTGGCTCGCTAGATAGATCGATAGATCGATAGATATAGATCGCTATAGATCGCTAGATAGATAGATCGGTCAGATCAGGGTCTCTGTGCTGATTGCTGGTTGCTGTGTTAAAAGCAGAGGTGGCAGCAGAGCGGCTCTCAGAGCCAGCTGGGATAGACCTGAGAAGAGGGGAGGTTTTAGAAAGTGAGGAAAAATGAATAACCCAGGGAGGGCAGTGTGGAAAAGAGAGCCCCCGTTGGTCTGGCGTGTGTCTTGGAACATTCTCCTGATGGAAATCTGTGGAAACAAAACTAGCGCCGTAGCTCAGGAAAAGCTGATGGGAACACAAGACGGCAGGTGATTTCTGTCCCCTGCGCCAAGATTAATTAAAACAACAGGCTGCTGATGGCGGAGCAGATTCCAGCCTCGTGTAGCTATGGACTGCAGCGAGCACAGGGCCCGGGGTAACATCTGTGTGCTCTGTCATGTCTGCACTACTACTGCAGCAGCACATGACCCGGTGTCAGACACAGCTTATTCTAAAGGCAGCGAGACTTCAGGTTAGACCAGTATCCAAAATCTGGTTATGCTCTATGAATATTCTCTTCTTTTTTTTTGGCATCATGCACATGTTGCATCTGTCCACAGAGCGCCAATGGCAGCAAGGCAATGTCAGATAACACAGGAGACAGCGGGACTCCAGATAAGAGAGGAATTCCTCAACGATCTACCTACTGCCAACCTCTACTTTCAATTTCTTTCTCTTTCATGCACGCTGTATGTGGATGTGTATCTGTGCAGTCGAATACTTCACAGGCTACTGAAGTATTCAGACCCCAGTAGTTGACACAAATACACCCAAAAACTGCGCCGAGCTGTGACAGTTTTATCACGTTCAAGTGTTGAAGCACTGATCTTTCTGAAGATGGAAAATCCTGACTGGCTGAGTGCAGCGATGGATTGCATTATTAGCAGTTTGGCTCTGGCTGGTCGATGTGCATTCCTGCAAAAGTGATTCCTCCACCTCCTCCTCCTCCTAATTATCCAGATGATCACTCTTCCAATTCAAACAACTGGTGGGCAATAGCCTTCGCTGCCCTCAACACTTCACACACATGTTGTGATGAGCTCTGTGAAGTCCGTTAATGTAGTAATCTAGAAGTCTCATTAAAGGCTGGGATTAGGGCTTCCTGTAGAGGCAATGCATCACATATCTGACTCAGCAGCGACTTGATTATGCTGAGGCACAGTTTCAGTTGGCGTATGAAGTAATCTTACATCAGTATATTGCACTTCTGCTTGGTGATTAACATTCCCCGAGTACTTTGGAGGACTCATTTCGAACTCGTTAGCTCTAAACTTTGACAAAAAGGAAAGAAAAAAAAGAGAGAGAGAGAGAGAGAGAGAGAGAGAGAGAGAGACTGCGTCAGGTGTTGAACTCGGCGGGAGCTTTTTACATGTTTGTACAGGAAATACTCTCTGTCATAACCTCACACACACACACACACACACACACACACACACACACACACAGAGAGAGCTGTGCATGTATTGAGCAAATGGCATTGCAGTGGCGAGGCTGATGGAGGCACATATACATTTCTATTTGTTACCATGGCGAATATTATTCCAGAAAGGTCTCTGAAAGTGCAAAAAAAAAAAAAAAAGGGAAAGAAAAGATGACTAGTACTTGTGTAAGTGTAAGAAGAAGGGCAAGATGTATGTGTTAGTATATAACAGGAAAGGGTGGAGAGATTTTGATAATTTCTGAAAGGAACATAATCCACCCCCCACTTGCTCTCTCTCTCTCTCTCTCTCTCTGTCTCTCTCTCTCTCTCTCTCTCTCTCTCTCTCTCTCTCTCTCTCTCTCTCTCTCTCTCCCTGCCACCTCCCTCCCTCCCTCTCTCTCTCTCTCTCTGAGTCCCAGCCCCTGAAGGTGTCATAACTGTGCTCTCTCTCTCTCTCTCTCTCTCTCCCTCACTCTCTCTCTCTCTCTCTCTCTCTCTCTCTCTCACTCACTCACTCTCTATCACCGCCTTTCAGATCTTTAAAAGCTGGTGCTTTGCTGTGTCTCTCTCGATCTCCATTTGTCTCCTCTGGCACTGCAGGGGACTCAACCGGCAAAGCACCCAGGAAAAAGCTACTATATAGAAACGGGGGAAAAAAAGAAGACTGAGGAAGAAGGGGAGAGGAAGGAAAAAAGAGAGAGAGAGAGAAATATACATCCAGAAATAGCATCAGCCACATTTAACTGACAGAGAGTGACAGAGTGGAGAACCTGAGACCTGGACACAAAATGCCTATCCTTTCTAACTTAACAACCGTTGTTTTGTTGCTGATTGCTCACTGCGGATCATGGACCGGGGCAAACCGCTTGGGCCCCTTCAAGGTCTGTCCCTCCTGCAGGGATCCACTGGGGGCAGGTCGGCCCCCCAGGGACCACAATGTTGCCGGCAGTACGTCAGTGTTGGCCCAGGGAGAGCCCTGTGGCGTGTACACCCTGAGCTGTGCCAAGGGGCTCCGCTGTGTTCCCCCACCAAGGGAGCCCAGCCCCCTCCAGGCTCTGTTGCAGGGAAGGGGCATTTGCGCCAAGCCCAGCAGGACTAGTCCCACAGAGAGGCCCCACCCCACAGGTAAGATAACTGTATATACACACACACAGAACGCACGTGCATGAAATCACGTATGCACGCGTACGTGCATGCGCCTACAGATGCATGGACACTGCAGGTAGGTAGGCTAGACGTGTGTGTGTGTGTGTGTGTGTGTGTATTTACAGTGTGTCTTCTGTAAATATTGCATGTGATGCTGTGTCACTCACCAACAAAAAAAAAAACGAAAGGCCAATTAGTGTGTGACATTTAAGCCTGGATGCATTTTTGTGTGCACCATAGATGAATTTGCAAACCTCCAGCATCCGGCAGCGCTCAGCAGTGCCTCTGGAGTCACAGTGATAAAAAATGTCATTTGTCATTAGAGTCTTAACGTAAAGGGCTGAAATGTTATTGAGAGATGATGGAAATCACAAAACACAAGAGAGCTTTTTTTTTTTTCATTTCATCTCCCTGCATGTATGTGCAGTGTAAGATGTTTAATCCAGGGTGCATGACAATGATCTGTCCTACAAGTCAGCCTCTCTGTGGAAAATTGAGAATGAATGTGAAACTGTCACAGTGTCACCTACATCCCGATCAGGCTGCTTTTTATTGCAGTGATCTCCATCTACTGTTCAAACCGAGATACTGCGGTTAACTCTACGTGGAAAAGGAAATGTACTGATGGAAATGAGGTCTCTCTCGTTGAATGACCACCACCGGGTAGATCTGATCTGAGTGACTGCTCAGTAATGCTTTGTGCAAAAAACAAAAAACAAAAAAAGATGCAAAGATGTAAATATGATACATGCATGCAGCAGATATTGTATAAATGTGACACTGGATGTGGATGTGGTTTTTCTGGTGTGTTAAATGTCACATTCTCATGCCGGTGTGTGTCGTTTCCTCTCAGGTCCCCATCCCTCACACAGCGGTGACATTGAAAGAGTAAGTTCATGCTCTTATTTTCTTTTAACGAACGTATCACCACCTTAAAACGCTGAAAAGTCTGAGTAGCGTGAAGCATTTTATGTAACACGACGGCATTAATGCACATCACAATACACGACGGAGAGAGGGTTGTATATATCCAGTTATTCCCATGGATCCTCTTGCTGTTTGGGGTGTTGCAGTGTGGCATGAAGCCCTGAAGCCATGCATTATGGTGCATGATGTGTGTGCTGCTATGCGGCAGAACTAATTGAGCATGATGTGAATCAGGAAAGTTTCAAGTCGGGGGGCCGCTGCCTCGCCGCCACGGATTTTTTTCTCCCACTTTTTTTGCGAGCCGGCATTCGAACCAACACGGCGAACAACTGTGGTGAAATGATGAAGATGACACAGTTTGATTTTTAGTTTGAAAACCAAAAAAACGCACTGTCACTTCAAACCATTCAGTGACCTGAAAAGCCAAAGCATTGTGTAACAATATGGTTATATAATGTTAAACAATATATGACATCTGATATATATATATAGAGAGAGACAGAGAGAGGGAGAGCTTCTGGCTGTAGTGCTGCATCACTGTAGCTAATCCTTTGTGATTCACATTCACATGTGTTGTGATCAAAGAGGATTTCTGCCAACACCGTCACCTGAGGGGGGGAGATAGCAGCCGCTGCCACTCTTCAGATGAAGACAGCTTCTCCTGTGGGTGATGTTTTAAAGTCACACTCTCTGCGTTGCTGTATTTTTTTATTTTTTATTTTCCTCTTCAGGCGCCCTGCCGCAAGCTCCTCAATAGTGTCCTGAGGGGTGTGGAGCTGATAATCTTCCAGTCCGACCGTGACATCTATATACCCAACTGTGACACCCGCGGCTTCTACAGGAAAAAGCAGGTAACAGTCACCTGACACATGGTGAAACTGGTATGACTGGAACTTTATTGGCTGAGCGAGAGGACGTGTCTTTGCTGCACCGACTTTGTACGTGTAGTGTTGTAAGAGCTGCACTCTCCACTGCAGCTTTCCGTTTCGGTGCATCCAGAGATTTGTCTGTGACCACGGGGGCTGAGAATAACTGACACTTCTCTCTCTCTCTCTCTCAGCTGTGAGCTCAGAGAATCAGTACTGCGCTATGATGACATATCATTTTCTCTCTCTCTCTCTCTCTCTCTCTCCACCTTTCCCACTCCAATCTCCGCCCTCCTTCCCTTTTCAAAAAAAATAAAAAATCTTCTCCTCTCCTCTCCTGTCTTCTTCTTTTCTTTTTTTTTTTTTATCTCACACCACAGTGCCGCTCCTCCAAGGGCATGCAGCGTGGCCACTGCTGGTGCGTGGACGAGCTCGGCACGCCCGTGCCCTCACATGCCAGCGAAGATGGTACTTTACCATGCGATGGGGAGTGAGGGATGAGTCCGTCCTATTGCTCTGAGCCTGGAGGAAGAGGAGGAGATGGAGGAGGAGGAGGAGGAGGAAGGGAGAAGGAGGTGGTGGTGATGGTGGTGGTGGTGGAGGAGCAGGAACACAGGGAGAGGGGGTGGCTTTAGCATGTGCTAGACACTGCCTGGACAGGAGGTAGCAGGGATAAACCACTTCCTTTGGAAAACACACACCGGTTAATGTTCATGTCCTCTCTAAGAAGCAAGACACACACACACTCTCACAGTCCAGCAACAGCAGCGACAATTACATCTGCCTGAATGTTCAACAGTTGCAGCAACGTCCTCTGCGTCGTCTGGTGACATGCTGCATGCTCACATTAACGCTCCGTGAACTGCCTCAGTGATCCAAAGCGGTATTACTCCGAATGATCTCTATATTCCCTGGCTCTTGTCCCGGCTTTCTGGTAGATTTCTTCTTTTTGATTTCCCTCTTTTTACTTTAGGATAGCTGACACTGCCTGTGTTTGTTCTGATCTCAGTGGGCTGAAATACTGTTACGCAGGTGATGTGACACAAAACGTTTGAACACATGTGTCTCCCTCACCGTCCTCTCTCCCTCTCTCCAAAGATACACTGATATCAACATACCTAATTGACAGAATATTTCTTTTTTTCTATTAATTTATTTTTGAGTCTGTATTTCCATCAAGTACTGCTTGAATCTTACAGTATCTTATATATGTGTGTCGAGTCAGAAAAAAATAGTCATACGAATATGATCCTGGACGCTTTCTGTTCATTTAATTTGTTCTGACTGCTTATTAGTTGATTGTTTGTACATATGTTGGAATTTTGTGGTCGACTGTGTGTTCTGAAGTGGCAGACAAAAAGCTTACGGCTGTTACCCTTTTCAAAAAGTTGTAAGGCATATTTTTATACACGTCAATATAATATTTTATATATGAATTGTTGGTTTATTTAATGAACTACAGTACAATGCCATGTATTTTTATATTGTCAGCAGTTTCTTATTTAAAGACAGAGATTATTTTATTTCATGTTAGGGGAAGTGTTGTGCTTTAACGGCACCTTTATGGCAAAACTCATCACATTCATCACAGCTCCATTCAACTGCTGCACATCTTATGGTTATATCTCATGTTTTTAATTTCCTTTTTTTTATTTATGCTTTGTTTTAATTTCGAGAATTGAGAATGTCCATGTTACTATTATGTTTTATTTTGGCACATCATACGACGAAATTCTGATTTCAATAGAGGTAAAAACGACAACGTTTAAAAAAAAAAAAAAAAAAGATCAAATTTGTTATTGTTATAGTATGTCTTTCCCAAGTCCTTGCAGAAGTCATGAAATCGTGTGCTATTAAAGTGTGATTAGAATTTATCTATTTCTGAAACGATCTTGTTGTGCCAATGTGTGTGCCGTGATGATGATAGGTCCGTGCACAAAGGACCTGTAAGATTTGCAAATATGAAAATAAAACATAATGATAATAAAAATGGAGAAGAATTAAACATATATTAATATAACAGCGGCTGTTGGGTGTGTTCTTTTTTTGTCAAACGCAGGAGCAGAAGATGAGCACGCACACAAACATAAACCAGAAATATGACAGAAATCCAGTGGTAAACATTTACTTAAGTAAACTACATTTATTTAACAGCAACAGATTCATATTCAACACACAAACCATGCGACTGTCTTATAAAACACGACACATAGTTTATAAAGTAGTTGAAACAATAATAATAATCATAAAAGTGATACGTTAAAGTATGAAAGGAGACACTTAAAGTACTTTTTGTAAATAATGCATTTATAATATCTAAATATTCCACCAAAGCACAAATCATTATTTAACATCAATGTGATTAAAAATCATAAAAACAGTCTGCAGCCGCGTTACAAGGTGTTTGTGCTTTGTGTGCTCACAATGACTGTGAGCTTTGACCTGATCATGCTTAAAGGTCCAGTGCGTAAGATTAAGGAGGTTTTATTTACAGAATATCATAGAAATTTAACAAAATATACATGACTAAGTGTTCACTAGTACACACACCAAAAGATCCTCTTGTTCCAGGCACATCTAACTGGCAGTAGACCACCAGACCTTGCAGGGGTGACCACACTGTCTGACCTGAAGGATCTCGCAAGAGGAGCTGGATGGGATTGCTGAGGGAGAGGGAGGCTTCCATTGCTAAACCTGCTGCTACCGTGACCTGACCTCGGATAAGAGGATGGGACCACATTTTTTATTCCAAGAGTTGTAAATACTCAAATCCACAAATGTGAACCTCACAATGGAGCTAGAGAAGTCATCAGGAATTCTTCATTTCATAAAATTGGATAAATGTAAACTTTGACCTATTGGCAGCACCAGCTCAGTCATCATGTTTTAGCCTGTACACACATTTCAGAGTCATCTGCATTTTCTGTGCAGAGATCTCGGCCTTGTCTCCAAAATGAAAACTCAATTCCACAGACTGATTATGACGCAAGAGTGATCTAAAACAAACGGAAAGAAGAATCAGTTTTTCCAGGACGGTGCTAACAGTGATGAAGATGATGGAGATTTCGAGACTTCTGCACAGTCACTCCTGAAACCTTTGGATGCTGCACTGAAGGGGTTTCTCTGAATCATCACCAGCATACGAGCAGGTTACTCAGATTCAAACAGCCTGGTTTTGAGGCTTTATGGTCGTATGCTTGTGAGAATCCCCTCTGCAGTCACAGTAACCCGTCACCAGCAGTGAAACAGAAATTACACATTGGAGCACATTAGAGTCATGCTGTTTTTCTGCCATTACTAGGCACATAAAGGATCATTTTCTCCTGCTTCGCAACACAGGGACCCGATACATGCCTGTTTCCAAGGTAACCGCATAGAATATCCCATTTGTCCATGCATATTATGAAATGAAGTCCTTTGCAGAAAACGAAGGAGGAAGCATGATCCTTTGTAGAATCACACCACCACACGTCCTACTTCTCCATCTAGGGTGGTTCTTTTCTGTGCATTGAGCATGAGATGAAGCCGGTGGTGTTATCTGTTAAACGAAAAGTGTGTGCGGTGTCACTGAATTTAGGAAATATGCAGTTATGATGTGGGTAAAGAGAGCACATTTTCAAAACGTGCAAAGAGTCCTGGATGCAGATAGATCAGAGTGAATTCTCCGGGGGGCAAAGTTTACAAAATGTTCAGATGTTAAAGTTGATAATTGGCAGAAACTGTTAATTATTTCCAAATATCTTTATGACACTTTGTACACGAGCACCATGTAAAGATCCTGCGCTCATTTTGTCTTCACATAAAATATTTTATGACTTTACTTTATTGATTCACACACTAATAAACATCAACATCAGATTTAATCCAAAAGGTATCTGCATGTGCAGATTGATGCTGCACATTAAAAGAAACAAACCTTTTATTCAAAAAGAGATTTTCACATGAGGAACAGTGCTGCGTTCAAAGCTTATTGGAAAAATGGAACTTTGGGCCTTAAATTTGGAATACAGGCTAAAACAACGTGTCTACATGTTTCAATAGAAAACTAGAAAATAGAAATAAACTTCTCACTCTACTGCAGTGTACTCGGGGACTCTGTGATGTCACTGTAGGATGTGGTTACAGGTGCAAACAGTAAAGCCAGCGAAACACTGTTTTCAACTTAAATTATAATCTTTTATTTCTCATCACCTTTCACCTGAGTGAAATTATTTATGATATGCCAACATGGCATATGATGTGGGCGACTTCATGGAGACCACGTAAATGTTTTATACAGTCTATGGTTGCATCATGTTAAATATGTGATCTGGTGTTTTTGAGTCTGAAATTCTAAAACTCTGCAAGTCCAACTTTATGCTGCACCGGCCTTTTAATGACAAAACTAAAACACCACTGCTTCAGATTAAATGTTTCTGTGTGAGGTCTGCGTTGGTATCTCAAAGCATGAGGCCGTGCAGGACTTTGTTTTGGGATCTTACCACCCCCTAGAGGTTAAAACCTCTGTGGGCATACATGAATAAAAGCTGTTGTACAAACATCCTGTATGGAGGATTAAATGTGCCAAAATTAAATAAATAAATACATCATTAAATAATTACTTAAATGTGTTAATAACTAATTTAAAAAAAAACATATATAATTATTTCACTATTTCCATTTGATGATTTCCATTTACATTTCATGGTCCTGTGGTGCAGTGCTTCATGAACTGTCAAACTTATAAATATATATAATAAAAATAATTTACATGGTACAGAGCACCAGAGAGAGAGAAAGCATTTACAAATCCAGTCACCACAGTTTGCATTACAGCGCGAACAGGTGGGAGGATGGCAAGTTTAAAATAAAAAAGAGAAAGAGAACATATCGCTCTATCCATGTTTACACTGTATATATTCACACTGTTCATACTGTTATCACTGCTATATCTACACTGTGAATATATTTTTATATTTTCCATGTTTACACTGTTTATGTCATGACTAAGAAAGCTGGTTATGTTTAAGTTGTCTTGTGTCAGTGTTGTCTTGTGGTTTCCTGTTTTATTTCTATTTCTCTTTATTTCCTGATTGTTTCCACCTGTTCCCTATTACCATCTGTATATATTGTCTTTGTCTGTTGCCAGTTCGTCTTGTCCCTTGTACCTGTAAACCAGCTCCTCGCCATAGTCAAGTCAAGTTCTTTTCTACTTTTGATCCTTGCTCGTGCCTTGTCAGGTTTTTGTATATTTCGTAGCTACTTTGTCAAGCCTTTGTATCTAATAGATTTTTACCTTGAATGAGTGTTTTTTCGTTTGTTATCTTTATCCTTGATTTTGTTAGTAGGTTTTCCCTCTCATAAGTGCTTTTTGTTCTTTATATTATATAGCGTTCTCCTCCCACTGGGAGACAGTGTGAAATAAACAAAATCTACTTTCATAATAAAAGATTTTGTTTATTTCACACTTTGTCTCCCGAGTCGTTCGTTTGAGTTTAAGCCATAGTTCAAGCCGTGACAGTGACCTTTTTTATTTTATATATTTTTTCTAGATCTCTTCAAACTTATATATATATTATATTTCATGTTTATTGCTGTTTGCACCAGGGATATGAGGGAAACTTTATTCCAATTATCTGTATATCCTGTACATATCGCAGCGTTGACAAATGACAGTTGACAAGTTGACTTTACTAAAATACAAAATAAAAAAGAAATGTACATATAACTCAGTAATAAAATGTGCATTATGTAATAAGAGTCAATATAATAATTCCCATCAATTTCTCTCTTCAATTTATTGATACAACTCTGCCGGAGCTGATAATTCCGACCCGTCGACCTTGAACATGAAGGCACCATTAAAGTAAGGGTCACGTGACGCCACAGCGTCGCTTTCCCATTGGCCCGTGCCACCTGTCAATCACAAACTCACCACGTGGTCGATAATAACATGGGTGGGCTCGAGGGGGCGGTGGTGGACTGTCAGCGGTTATTTTGGGGAAGTCACGCATGAGAATTCATCCCGCAACCGGTTTAAACGTTAAAGTCGAGTCAAAGCGTGAGCGTGAACGCAACACGGAGCTCTCAGACCGGGTGACCTTTAACTGTCGTCGCCGTGTCGGTGTGAGCAAACCTGGGGAAGAGGAGGAGCGGCGGAGCGGGGCAGACGGTAGTTAGCTTAGCTTAGCCACCAGGAAGCAGCAGCAGCAGCAGCAGCCCGCTCCAGCAGCTCTCTGACGGGGACCAGCACACAAGCTCAGGCGGTCATGGCTGCTCTCGGAAACTCGGGGGCCGTCTCCAGCCCCATGGTGATCCTGGCGCCGAAGACCAAGACGAAAAAGAAACACTTCGTCCAGCAGAAGGTGAAGGTGTTCCGGGCCAGCGACCCGGTCCTGAGCGTCTTTATGTGGGGCGTCAATCACTCGGTGAGTCCGGCTAGCTCGGTTAGCAACGGAGCCGTTAGTAGCAGCTAGGTGTTACGGAGAAATGTGTGACCCGTCAGATTTGAACAGGTGGCTCACACACACACACACACACACACAAATGGACACCTGTGCCTGTGTCTGTTACAGGGCTTATGCAAATAAACCAGCAGAGACCAGTCTGCGCTGTAACTGTTATTAAAATGTCAGGTTACAAGTCAACAGAAATTATCTCATGACTAATAAAAACATTGACGGAGGAAGAATGCAGCAGCGTGACTGCAGGTGTTATTGTTTCAGAGCAACCTGCAGGATCCTCACTTTATTTATATCCAGGTTTCCAAAGTACAAGAAGATAAAACACAATAAATCAAAAACACTTTATTATTCATCCAAAACAGTGAGTGAGATAGTAAGAAAACAAAACTTTAAATAATGTACACCTGTACATATGCTATTTTAACACATGTATACTCGTTGAGAGACTGTACAGAGAAATAACACAATAGAAACATGAAGTAGACAATAGAGAGATAAAATAAAATAAGGATTCAAGGAGTTTTATTGTCATAACAGCACATGTAAACATAAAACAAAATTGGTTTCCCCTGGTCCCGGAGCAGCCCGATGTCAAATATAAATAAATAAATAAATAAATAAATAAATAAATAGGATATGAAAGTAAAGGCAAATTTAAATTTTGAAAAAAAAGTATATACAATAAATAGAACAACAGCAGTATAACACCATGATGAGGTAGTGACATTGTGCAAGTATTGCAGTGCAAGGTATATAAAAAGCACAAAGGTAAATTAAAAAGCACTACCCGCACAAGATAAAATAAATCTAATAAAATTAATAAATCTAATAAAAATCTGCATGTATACACATAAAATCGACTCTCTACATTGTGTCAAAATTGGAATATTTATTCTAAATATCTTTAATATAAAAAAAGTGGCGTAAGCTCAGGGTCCTTTTATTTATATACACGCCGGACCTTTTAAAAGTTGTGACGTGCGTTTTAGTTATTGTCATCAGATTTAAAGAGCATTAAAGGTTCAGAGTGTAAATAAGATAATATGTATAACTATGTTTTTTTTGGTGTATAATGAGTGAAAGAGGAGCCCTGCGTCGTGACGTCAGCTGCGTCTTTTCTGTATCTGTGTCACCCACCTTGTGTTGTTATTGTTAAAATACGAGTCACAGTACAGAGAATGGACGGCGTGTCCGCGATGGCGGTGTTGGCTCTGCCTCATCCACCTTCCTGTTAATTTAAAAATAAAGACGTGGATCATCGGCAGACCTCACCTTTTTATAATGAGTCTGAGGTGAGTGGAGGAGGTTGCAATCTGCAACTACGGCGTCTTATTGCCGTGGATCATTTAGTCTAGTCCAAAAGATGTTGAGTCATATAAAACAGAGAAATCACGAGACAGAAGAGACTCTTCGACGATTCTCCGACTCTAATGTGAATCTTTAAATGTCTACTGTCTCACCTCTGTTCGATGTTTCAGATCAATGATCTGAACCAGGTGCCTGTTCCCGTCATGCTGCTGCCTGACGACTTCAAAGCCAACACCAAGATCAAAGTCAACAACCACCTCTTCAACAAGTAAGACGCAGACGATGAGCGCGATCGTCAGAAATCGATCCGACCTGTGAAAATGTTGCAGACGCTGTCGTGTTCAGTCTCGCGTCTTCTCACCGTTCCCACCTCGTCTTCCTTTTGCAGAGAAAATCTTCCGGGACATTTCAAGTTCAAAGAATATTGTCCTCAGGTCTTCCGGAATCTAAGGGAACGCTTCGGCATCGAGGATCTGGACTATCAGGTATGTGGCACATCCTGATTAATAAGATCAGATCTATTTAGAGGAGCTCATCTTCCTTAACAACGAGGATAATCCCGGTTTGTCCAGGTTTCATTGACCCGCAGCCCCCCGATGAGGAGTGTCGACGATCAGGGAGAAGGTCTCCTCCTCAACTCCTACGACCGCACGCTGGTCATCAAGCAGATCTCCAGTGAGGACGTGGCAGACATGCACAACATCCTGTCTGAATATCACCAGGTAAGATCATCGTTCTGGCTCTGGCTCTCAGTCTGAAGCTCGTTGGTTCCCGTTTATATTAAAAATGTGTCCATAAAACATCCACAAGCTGTCATCAAGCTTTTTTACATTTAAATCCTGGTTTTCCTGACACAGCTGGGTGTCGGGTTAGTTAGTTTCGGGGCAGCTGTTGCTCAGGACGTAGAGCGTGTCGTCACTAATCCGATGATCGATGGTTCAATCCCCGGCTCCTCCGTTATGTGTCTGGATGGTAAATAGACTAGACTTTTTGTTTTTTTTGTAATATTTAGTTTGTGTCACTTCTTTAAAGTCTAACTGGGGGGTACAGTCCAGGGTTCCTCACTGCATCGGAGCTTCTAGCAGGTCAGAAATATGTTGTGAAAAGTTGGTACCGCTAACCTGGGATGCATGCGACAAAAGACTAATCTGAGTTGTTGGATAACTGTGAAACTGTGGGAGAAGGCGACACGACCTGCAGCTAATAACACCTCAGCACGTTGACAGGTACTGATAAAACAAGATAATCAACAAAGTTAACAAGCCTAACTGGATCAGAGACCTCTTGGGTTGTGGTGCAGAGTTTTAATTCACTCGTTGTCCCTGTCAAACATCAGACGACCTCACCGAGAAGCTGACGAGTGCGATGGAGACGCCGCGCCTCGCGTTTTAGATAATTTTGTGTTTTTTGATCGAGTCGGTTGTCCGTTTAAATCCGACCGTCCACAGTTCAAACCGCTCACAAAACAAATAAAGATAATCTGTAAAAAAAAAACGTATTTTTTAACAAATTCTCTTTATTTGTTTGGGACTGTTTCCAGCGGCGGATGAATTCACGTTTGCTGCTTCAGAGAGCGTTTGTGGCAGCAGGGCGGTGAATCAAAGTAAGCAAAGCGTTTGTTGTTGGCAGTGAAGGAACAACACAGCGCAACGCTGCAGCTCGACAGCACAGAGGAAGAAGATGAAAACAATGGGTGTTATTGTAAATTTATTGAATTGTAGTCGGGACAAAGAGCCGCAGGAGGAACGGCCTTAATAAACGTGTGACATGAATAATTATGTAAATCACAGTTGTTGCAGTCAAACTTCCTCACGAGCATCCCGAACCTTTCTCCTCCGTCTCTTTATTCAGAGCCACACTGAGCCGGATCACTCACACCGAGCCGGATCACTCACACCGAGCTGGATCACTCACCTCCCGTCTGCGTGTCTGAACTGTGCATGAAGCGTCACAGTGTCCTACTTTTTACGTTCTCTCTTTAACCTTTGTTTGGACCTTTTTGTAGCTTTAAAAACTCCTAAGAGCTTTTGTCACAGAGTCCCTAAAACGAGCAGCTCCCGGGGGGGGGGTTCTTTCATTTTTTCCTATTTTCCTGCCTCGTAGGTGAGCGAAGTCGACCCAAATCTGATATTTTTAGATTTAACGTCTTGCCGGGAGCTGCAAAGTGGTGCAGCGTGCAGGAGGATGGCTACACATCCAACATCTGTCCTGCTAAAGCGACCTTGAGCGAGACCCTAAATGTGGCTCCGAGGCGCTTCTGAATCCGACCGCTGACCTCGCTGTGGGGAAAGCTAAACCGAACGAGAGTATCAAGGTCGCAGCACAGAGCGGCTCTGTCATGTGATTGTTGGTTTATTAAAGATATTCAAATGCTCGTATCGTACATCTGTTCTCATGTAAATAACATTTGTAGGAGAGATAAGAGCGAGGTGACACGCGTTCACCTCTGTTCTGTTTGTTTCTTCCACGCGCTGCTATCAGCGCTTACGCTCGTGTGGCCGAGTCGCGTGGACGCTTCACAAACCGGGTCTCACTTCAGGCTGAACATGCCACAGAGTAAACTCAGGCTGCTTTGAGCTCCGGCTGGAATGTGCGGCCTGCGGTTATGCAGCCTACATAGTACGGGGAGGGAGACGAGGAAAATGGCAGCTCTGTTTTCAGAGTTGTTTTTTAATTCACTCGGACCTGAATGAGCTCATTGTTATCGGAGCTGGCTGCGTTGGCATGGCACAGCTTCCTTCATGCATCATGACAGTGTGCAGGTTGCAGTTTCAGCGGTTTGTTTTGAATATCTGTATGAAAGGAGCTGGGTCGAAGGCGTTTTCTAGTTGATGCTTTTTGGCTTCTCGTCATCATTTGGATGAATTTTCTGAATGTTGAGGATTGAAGGTCCAATCAGTGATTTGTGATAGACTGATAGAAGGTTTTAAAACATCAAAACAGAGTCGATGTATCCGAGTAACGTAACTTTTTATCCACGACAGTATAAAGAGTGGACAGACGTCGTGAAGCTCAATGTGGTCGCCTAAACAAGCCATCTGTAACAGCACCCACCTGTCAAAGCGTCCACGCTCTTAATCCTGCATAACTTTAGGCCTTAATATAATGTGAACGGGTGAGTTGTTTATAAATTCACCCTCAGTACAGTTGTCATGAACGGGGAAATTAGCTACAGAGACCAAAACTGTTTTTTGTACCAGGCTGTAAACATGTTTATTTCTGCTGTGAAACATGGGGACTTATGGAGACTGACTCACTGCTGGAGCCAGCCTCAAGTGGACGTTAGAGGAACTGCAGTTTTTGGGTTTTTTTTGGCACTTCACTTGCTAATAAATAAATACATAATATTGAATTTCTGCCTTTTTAAATCTTTACACACTGGACCTTTTAATTGTCTCTAAATCAGATGACAAAAACAAAAAATCCATTACTACTAAAAACATTAAAGATATTTAGTATAAATTCAAGTAACGATGCTGCAGATTGGATGAATTTCAACAGTAGATCTGGCCTGAAACTAACAATAACACTACAATACAGTGTGCGTGATTATTGGGGCCTAAAATCAGGATAATTTTCATAAGATGTAAAGAAATTTTGAAAAAAAGAATCGGCTTAATCTTTAACTTTTATTGTGTTGTCTCTCTTTTTATTGACTTACACTCAGAATAGTGTAGGCAGGTGGAGAGATCATAACTGTGCAGGTGTAGACCGCCTGTCAAACATTCAGCTCCTCCGTCCAACAAAAAAACTGATGCATAAAACAAAAGCAGCGCTGGCACACGACGAGCGATGTCGCCTGACGTGCTGCCCGGCGTGTTTCAGGGAATGCTGAATGAGGTCGGTCTATTTTAACTGAGCCACATTCACACACGTCGACGTGCTCCGCTAACGTTAGGCTGTTGAGCCTGTCAGGAATAACTGTCCAAATAAATCTACGTTTGGTCTGAGGTGTATTTGATAATTTCTGCATAAACACTGTTGGTATTGCATAAGTTGCAAAGCCGAGACTCTCGTGGGTTCAATGAGCCCGACTGTATTCATCTACGATGACGTCGGGTCCACACAGAAACCATTTAATTGTAGTGAGACTGTTAAAGACCCATTGTGACCTCGAGGATGATCACAGCCTGAGTGCATTCAGAGAGGGTCGATGGCTTTCCTACATTTATTCACAATAAGTTTCTGAGCAATTTAGTGTCTTAACGTCGGATTTTTAAGGAATTTTCGACCAATTTTCGTGTAAAATTTTGCACCAAATCTGTGCAAAACATGGTGTCAACTCAAAAACAAACTTATGAGACATAAAAGAGCATTTACAAGGCCCCCATATACTTCAGTCATAACCTGTTAAGCCCTTAAACGCTGTAAACTTTTAATATTTGAATAGGCGTCCAACAAACACAATGTTTATTACATATTTATGACCTGACAGAGCCGAGCTGCATCTCAAATTAATCTCCAGCTTTCATGACTAACTCCCCTGAAGTTCCTCTGCCGCCCTTATAACAGACAAAAATATGTTGCAGAGGTTCAAACTGTTCACTGTGTGTTTGTATTCGGGACTTCCCGTGACCGTATGTCACTTTATGCACCTACCATGCAAATTGACTGTTGTTTCCTCTCTGCAGCACATAGTGAAGTGTCACGGCAGCACCCTGCTGCCACAGTTCCTGGGTATGTACCGGGTGAGCGTGGACAACGAGGAGACCTACCTGATCGTCATGAGGAACATGTTCAGCCACAGACTGGTGGTGCACAGGAAGTACGACCTGAAGGTGAGGAGGAACTCCACGGCCTGTCGAACAGTCCCGACCTTTTGAATCACACGTCCTACTTCTCATCACTGCAACGTGGACGCAGCCAAACATCAACAAGTTCAACAACACGAGACATAGCAAGCAGTTAATATCAGTGACTAGTCCAGCAGCAGTCAGCCCAGCTCGGCGTCTGTCTTTCAGCCTTTTATTTCACCAACCACTAAAAGTCAGTCCCACATTTACTCTTGTCCGGCGGCTTCTTGCTCGCTCACTCTCTCCTTTTAGCTTCTTAGCTTCTAATCTTTTTGTATCTGTCATTATGCGGCTGCTGAGCCTGGTTACATTGCTCCACTTGACCAGCTCCTGTTCTGGCACGACACCAGCTCAGCACCTCGTCAGTAGTCCCTATAAACCTCCTCTTCTTCGTCCTGGTGGTCTAAAACGCCTGTGGTACAAACACTAAGACTCCCCCGGTGCTCTGAGCTCACAGCTAACAGACTGAGCTAACAGCAGCTACAGCTGTCAGCAGTTTACTTCACTGTCCATCATAAACTCTGTAAATCACAGAGAGTTGAGGCGGAGCAGCCGGAGGACATCAGAGGGAAACCCAGAAAACATTTCCTCCATAAAATATGATCCAGTTTCACCAGAATCAGTGAAATAGTTGCTGCTGTGTGACTTAGTGCCGTAAAGCGTTACATACTTCTCCCGACCCGGAGCCCAAAGTTACATAGAGAACAGACGTACGAATGACAGAGACACCGTTCACCTGATCACAGGTCAGAGTGGATCAACAGGAGTTAGTTTATGACAGAAATTATGGTTTTGTTGATGTCCAAAAGGAGTTTTGTGTCGTATAAAATGTAACAGAACATATAATTTAGACATTGGAGTAGTGTGAATGTCCTGCGTCACACTAAATGCATCCTGATCTGTCGTTGCAGGGCTCTCTGGTGGCTCGTGAAGCGAGTGACAAAGAAAGGGTAAAGGAAACGTCTTCTGTGTGTTTTCTATCAGCCGTCTCCTCCTGATTTCGTACGTCTTGCTAACGTTAAATTTTCTTCCTTGAAGGGAAAAGAGCTTCCTACCTTCAAGGACATGGACTTCAGGAACAACATGCAGAAGGTGTACGTGACGGAGGAGCAGAAGGAGAAGTTCATGGAGAAAGTCAACAGAGACGTCGAGGTAGGTGTTTTTAAATGTGACGCCTCGGTGTCGTTGCACGGCTCCGCCACACAGCGGCAGCATCGGCACATCAGGGACGCACCACTACTGCTGCAGGGGGGTGGATGTGATTTACTCGTGACGGAGGTACAGATTATAGAGAAATCATCAATAGAGAGTTACTCAGTGAATAATACATTAAATAAATAAACCTGGTTGTAAAAGCTTCAGCAAACATCCCTCTGCTGCTTCTCCAGTTTCTGGTGCGGCTGAAGATCATGGACTACAGCCTCCTGCTCGGTATCCACGACGTGGGTCGAGCCGAACGGGAGGAAGAGGAGGGCGAGGAGGTTTCCAACGAGGAGGAACCGGAGGCGGAGAACGGCCTGGCAGCCGGCGCCACGGTGGGCTCTTACGGCACGTCTCCGGAGGGGATCGCAGGTTACATGTCCGCCTGCAAACCTCTGGGACCCGGAGAGTTCGACCCCTACGTGGACGTGTACGCAGTCGGGAGCTGCCCAGGTAACCGCTCGATTCAGATTCACACTTCAAAGAGGAAGAGCGGTGTTCCGGTTTTTATCGTCGCCAGAGGATTCATGTGAATGATGCTGATCATCAACAGTCATGCTCCCCTCAGGACGACGTGCAGACTTTTAATTTTTTTACCTTATCACATCCATAAAATGAACGGCATGTAAACAACTCATCGCTTAGAAGGAATAAAAAAATATAAAATAAATAACATATAAAAATAAATTAATGGACTTTGATACAGACTAAATCACTGAGGAAGGTGGTGTCCGGCTCCGTTAGGACTGACTGCTCGCGGTGTATGACACTGAAGGTGACTCATGGTGCGTTCAGGCGCAATAAATTATATTTGTTTCTCTCTGTGAAACAGCTATAAACTGTTTCCACCTATAGAAAACAAAGCGGAGCAGGAATGCCGCTCCCTCCCGACGATCCCTCACTGCGTGATCTTCCTTTGTTTCTCGTCATCAGTGCAGGCTTTAAAACATCAAGGTCGAAGGTTTATTTTGAAAAATAGCAGGAGAATATTTAATACTACAGCTGAAATATTAGAAAGTTAATCTGCTGATATTCTCATAAATATTTGATTTATTTTTCCAGCTCCTGAAACGTGGCTGAAACATTTTATAAATATGATCAATGAATCTGATCGTTGTTGACAAAATTCACATACTGTTATAACATGTGTTATAATTTCAGCTCCACCGTCATCTAGAAAATAATCTAGCATTAGATTTTTTTTATATTCACCTCTTAACAAAGAGCTTCCACCCCGATGATTGTTGTGCGTCGCTCTGTCAGTACAATACGACCCTGATCGTGCTCTGCTTTCATCTCAGGAGCTCCTCAGAGGGAGGTCTACTTCATGGGCCTGATCGACGTCCTCACTCAGTACGACACGAAGAAGAAAGCCGCTCACGCAGCGAAAACTGTCAAACACGGGGTGAGTAACCCGCGAGAGAACGAGGAAGGAAAGAAGCTGTCAGGTTGTTGAAAACACTCGCTCGTACCTGCTCACCGCGTCGATGTTTGCTGTCATGAACTCTGCGACGTCCCTGACCTCTTTGTCTCTCTGTTGCAGGCTGGCGCTGAAATCTCCACGGTCCACCCCGAGCAGTACGCCAAAAGGTTTCGCGACTTCATCTCCAACATTTTTGCGTAACACCACGAAACACTGCCAACGAGTCGACCCAACCGAGAGCTGACAGTCTATTTTACCATTGACCAAAAATAGTATGCACCCGCAGATCATCGTTTCAAACGCGATCTGAGGCGAGACTACTTAATGTTGTAGCAATATATAATGTACTACTTCTGATGCATATATTTATTTTTAAGATTTAAGGAGCATTTCTTCTAGATATTAAGCACTCTTAACAGAATAACTCTGGAGCGGGAGGGTACATGGAAACTGTTGATCAGTGTTTGAAGTGTTTGACCACATCAGTGCAAGATCAAATATTATTTTCTGTCTTTATTCCTTTATTATCATGTTGGTCTGGTTCTCGGGCTTGAAACTAAACTTTAAAGGAAGAGTTTTGAAAATTCAGGTGTTGATTTGCTTCTTTTTCCAAGAGTTAGACGAGAAGATGGATCCCACTCTGAAGTTTTGACCTCGAGTAGCTCGATTTCTCCGTTTCTATTCTTTTTCTTACGAGTGGGTCCAGCCAGAGTTTATTTTGTCCGTTCTGGGCTCCTGTAGAAACACAGACGACCTGCAGTGTCTGAAAGTCTTCCAAGGTAACAAAAACAAATCGATTCTTAATTTCAGGTGATTAAACACTAATAAAACCGTGAATTATGCATATCATTCTGTAAACGGAGCCCCCTAAATCTGAAACACTGGATCTTTTTAAAAAACATGTGGACAATATAAATATGGACATATCAGTGACATCACTGTGGTCGCTCTGTCTCTGCCGCCTCGAGGCTAATCTAAAAATCAGCAAAGATGTTTGTTGGTGGAGCTGAGACAACTAAGTAAACGCAGCTCCTGTTTAAACATGAAACTACAGGAGACAGTTGGTGAGGAGTAGCATAAATAATGTAAACGGAGGGAAACGGCCGCCTGTTTTCCACAAGTAACAGAAATTTCCCTGCCAGCACGTCTGAAAACGAGAATTTGTGTTTTTATGAGAGGTCGTGTCAGCGATTTAAACAAATGGGATGTTAATTTAAGGGCTCGGAGGTGCTGCAGCTTTTTATTCGTATCCATCTTCTCATCTAACTCTGAGGAAGAACGCAAATTAACAAGCTGTTCTTTAAATTGTAGAATAATAAATAATCCTTAACGGAGATGGGTATTAAAAGTAACGGTGATATTATTTATCTATGAAGCAGGCCATCTGAATGTTTAGAGTGCCAAATGTGTGGGATCGAAGCTTTTATCCGAGCTGGATTTGCACTTTGCATACAATTTAAAATCGAGTCTGTTGTGACGGATTAAATCAGATCTTTGTACAGAGAGCGGCGCTGCCAGCCGGAATAATAAACGCGTGGTGTTTTAAATAGAAAGCACGCCGTGTTATTATTCAGCCTGGCTGAACTCCAGCCCACGTTAATGAAGCGACTCTTTTCAGGATCAGTCCTGCTTTTTTTTCTTTTCTTTTTTTAATGAAAAAACGTCACGTCAAAACACTTCTGATAAAAAACACAACGAGCCCATCCATCATTACTCTGGACTCCTTTTTGAACACGGTGCCGTGTTCGTGCATTGTAACGGCAGATGTGCGCTACGTGAATCATTGTGATTGGGGTAAGATGTAGACGAATATAGCAATAGAACTAGGAACTGTTGTCTGTGTGTTGTAATGACAGTCGAGATTTAGCGGTAACCACGGTACTGTGTGAAACATTACTGACGATAACACTACATTTCAGTAGCCTGTGCAGTTCGCCTTAACGCGGTGACGTGATCCAGCTTTCCAGATCACCGGCAAGGCGGCGTAGATACAGGACTCTGTGTGATGCCTCATCTACCCGACGATTGCACATGTTGTATTTTTGCAAATCAGCTTTTGGACCAAAATATATTTTACAAAGAACTTCTGAAAAGTGTTTGACTCGTTATTTTTGTGCACGATGACAAAACTGACCTATGAACAGCTGCTTCACATCACAACAACACAATCCTGTTCAGCAGCAGTCAGCCCAGCTCGGCGTCTGTCTTTCAGCCTTTTATTTCACCAACCACACAGTCCAAGATTTACTCTTGTCCGGCGGCTTCTTGCTCGCTCACTCTCTCCTTTTCTCTTCCTCCGTCAGCGTCCTCTTCACTCTCTTCTCCTCTGTCATAGGTTTAATTTATAATGCACTTTACATTTGAATCAAATCTCAAAGTGCTACAATACACACACAAAGTATATCCACACAAAGCGACAAAAACAAATAAATCCCAACAGAAGAAATCACGTTAAATACGATAAGATGCGGAAAAAAGGAAAGTTTTAAGTCCTTTTTTAAAACTTTCAAGAGTCTGTGATGATCTGAGATGGTCAGGGAGGATTATGTTTATAGAAGCTGCTGAGCCCGGTTACATTGCTCCACTTGACCAGCTCCTGTTCTGGCACGACACCAGCTCAGCTCCCCATAAGTATTCCCTGTAAACCTCCACTTCTTCTTCCCGGTGGTCCAAATCACCTGCGGTACAAACACTAACACTCCCTCGGTGCTCTGAGCTCACAGCACGGCTAACAAACTGAGCTAACAGCAGCTACAGCTGTCAGCAGTTTACTTCACTGTCCATCATAAACTCTGTAAATCACAGAGAGTTGAGGCGGAGCAGCCAGAGGACATCAGAGGGAAAAACTAGAAAACATTTCCTCCATAAAATATGATCCAGTTTCACCAGAATCAGTGAAATAGTTGCTGCTGTGTGACTTAGTGCCGTAAAGCGTTACGTACTTGCGTACGACAGGTCAGTGTGGATCAACAGGAGGTCACAGACGTTAGTTTATGAGAGAAATGTTGCACGGCGTTGCTTTTTAAAGCCACGTGAACCTGATGCAGCTTGCATGGCTGCAGACTCTCGTCCATGAATATTCTGCGGTGGGTAGTTTGTGTTGTTTTGGGTTGTTTCAATCTTGTCTCTGATAACGCGGTGAAGGTCGGGGCCTGATATTTGACTCACTCTTTCCAGAAGATTTGTTTTTGCTGACTGGTTCCTTCCTGTTTCATCAGAAGAGGCAGAATTTGCTGACTGGTTCGTACTTGTTGCACCAGAAAACCAAATAGACTTGGGGGACAATAGGATTCTGGGGGGCAGGATGAGCAGCAAGACAAGCAAAGCAAAGGAGGGAGCGTCGTTGAAGGGGTCATTAAGCTTTTAAAAGTGCTGACGATCCACAGAGGCAGGAGAGGAACACACACCGTCCAGGGAGCAGATCCCATTAGTCAGTGTGACTCACAGCCAACATAAACGTTCCTGCAATCTCTCCGTGTGTCCTCAGTCCCTCGGCCGTGACCTTTTACACCGACCATGCCAGGAACTCCTCCGGCTTGCTTACCGCCGTTTTAATCACAACAAGTTCTGCACCCTGTCGGGCGATCTCCGGTTACCGCGTGAAGAAACTCGGCCCGTTGTGGCTGCAGCGTCAAAGTACAAGTGTTAATGAGGATGTGCGTGTACGTCTAGGTTAAAGAGCCCCCTTCCTCAGTGAGGTTGATGTGCCCCCAGGCTCTTCCCTACACCTCCTCTATACTCTGCCCATCACTCTCACATTTCCTGGCATTGTTCTCTGCTATGTGGTGCCTGTTTTTTGTTTTTTTTACTGTTGTTCTGACTATTTCTAGCAGCCGTACACATGCAAACTAAAACCTTAACTTAACTTAACTTGTGGATCAGTGCATGCCTGGATGTTGTGATATTCCACATTTTTATGCACAGGGTTCCCACGGGTGCTTGAATTCCTTGAAAATGCTTGAATTTCAATTCAGTGTTTTCAAGGTTGTGAAAATGCTTATAATTTGTGTGATGTCTATCTCAATAAACCAAGAGAAAACAAAAATGTTTCCTAAGCGGCTACGCGCTTGATCCGATGCCTTTACATGCAGAACTCAGTTATCATACTCGCTTGGTGTTCTGCAGAGAAATAACAGTAGACTACTATCCACACCTGTTGGTCACTGTTATTGCGCTATGGTAGTTACACAATACACCGCTCACAAGCTGAGAATACAAGCCAATTCACAATTAGTTAAAAATCTAAACAGTCAATCTACCACCATATGAAATAATGCTAATTAGACCCATATTATTATGCCATACAGTGGCACCGCTGCGCTTCCCATGACCATCATGGCAAACACAACTAGTAGGCTACCTATTTAAAGGTGCTGGAAAAATGGAAAAACTGGTGCTTGAAGGTGCTTGAAAAGTGCTTGAATTTGTTCATGAAAAAGGTGTGGGAACCCTGTATGCAGCAATGGGCGTTAAATGTTAAAGTCACCTCTGTGTGTGTGTGTGTGTGTGTGTGTGTGTGTGTGTGTGTGTGTGTGTGTGTGTGTGTGGAGATGTTCCTGAAGCTCTGAAGTCGGTAAATGTCTAAAAAATTTGAAGATTCTGGAAAATCAAAGACGCAGAGAGCAGCTGTGGACTCATCAGATATGATGACATGTGGATGGTCTTTTTGTCTGTTTGCACAAGTGTCTCCCACGAGTATCCAACATAATTTGGGAAACATCTTTCTTTTATGCACACTCTCCCTTAACTCCGACACCGCTCACTCCCCTCCCACCACGCACTGAGGATGTCCTGTTACATGTGTGTCCCTAAAAGTGTGTGTGTGTGTGTGTGTGTGTGTGGGAGGGAGGGTAGAAGCTCATATAGCCCTGGACATCAGAGCCGGAAGGAGTCATCTGATGTCTGCACGCTTCACGTGGTGAAAACTCTTCAGAAGACGAGGCTTCAGCTTCAGGAGGGACCTGCCCTCTCTCTTCATCCGCAGCACACGCACCATCACAAAGCAAGGTACGGTGAAGTCTTTTTTTATTTTTGTATGTAGAAGAGGAAACTTGACTTTATGCACAGAACCTTTCATAAGTCTTAATTAAATGTCCTCATGTGGCATCAGTCTGCGTCAGTTGGAGCTGAAGGTGGAAATTTAAAGAAATCTGAGGAAACAAAGCGTCTGTGGCCAGCGCCTCAACTCTGCTGCAGGCTCCAGGGTGCAGCAGGAGTGCAGTGTTAAATCACTGGAGTCCTCCCTAAAATGAAAAATTCTAACTTTAATCAAACAAATCCAAACATGCGCTGACAGCGCCTCCGAGTCAGACTGTCTGAGCGTGTGTGAAGCAGCTTTCTAATGAGCTGTCGCAGTTTCCACCTCCTTCAAAGGCACATTTCATCTCTGCCACCCTCCTCCTCCTCCTGTTTCTGTTATGTAAGGTCTGAAAACATAATCAGATTAACCTCAGAGTAAATCTCAACGACATGAAACGCTTTTCGCTTTTCACTTCCAGACCATGGGCACGCACGAGCACAACCACTCACTGGACTACCTGAACGGTACGCCATGGTTCGTCTACGAGTGCACCATCGAGCTGGATGCGGACTACCGGCGCATCGCCCTCTTCCTCCTCTACCTTTTCATCTTCATCGTGGGCCTGCTGGAGAACTCGCTGGTCGTCTGGGTCAACTGGCGTCGGCGCCACTCTGCCAACGGGGTCCTCTTCTGCATCATCAACGTGAGCCTGTCGGACCTGATGGTGATCGTGATCCTGCCTTTCTTCATGATGGAGGTGACCATGGACAAGGTTTGGCTGTGGGGTCGCTTCCTCTGCAAGGTCACCAACCTCATCTATGGGATCAACTTCTACAGCAGCTCCTTCTTCTTGGCGTTCATGACGCTGGAGCGCTACCTGTCGCTGACCAGGCCCACGTTTCCGGCTTTCTTCCCCGTGGCGGGCCGGCGTCGCTGGGTGCTCTGCGGCGGCCTGTGGGTGTTCTCCTTGTTCCTGACGCTGATGGAGAACGTCCACGTGGATCTTCTAGAGTGGGACGAGCCGGGCTGCTACATGATGCCCGAGTACCACTTCACCGAATGGTTCGTCACCGTGGCTTTCCTTTGCTTGATCTTCCAGTTCTTGGGCCCTGCTGCCGTGATCATCACCTGTAACGTGCTGATCGCTCGCGCCGTTAAAACCGCACCGGACGTCCAGGGCCGGCGGGACGTGTGGCTGGTGCACGTGTACTCCCTCGTGTTCATCATGTGCTGGCTGCCCTACCACACGGTCATGTTCCTGATGCTCATAGACGACATCGACCCTTACATCTTCAGCTGCAACGTGGTGGAAATCCTCTACTTCTCGTTCAGCGTGGTGCAGAGTCTGAGCCTCTTCCACTGCGTCGCCAACCCCATCCTCTACAACTTCCTCAGCAAGAGCTTCCGCAACAACCTGATCAACACTGTGGTGACTTACTTACCCAGAGAGGGAACTGGAGACCACGTGGGAGCGGGGACCATGCCCAGCGCTCCCAACGGTGGTGGGGCAGACCCGGGGAAGCAACGCAAGTTAAGTAACGCCAGCACCAGCCAGTCTGACGTAGGCTCATAAGAAAGAGATGAGGGAACGAGTGTCAGCTTCAGGAAATTAAGTGAAGAAAGATTTGACAGAACTGAATCCAGTCTTGGTGCTTTGGGACGCCAGAGTATCATCTCACTCTGGTCATAGACTCATTGTGTCGTTTGTTACAGATGGGCTCACCTTCCTCTAATAATCCGCATCCTGTTGTTTTTGTTTTTGTCACGCATCTGATCAGTTTTAAACAGAGAAAGGCAGGAAACGCTGGATGGAACCTCTTTAATCTCACGGCACGCGGTGGCTGAGGAAAAGAAGAAACAGCAGCAGCAGCACGCCAAAGAACGTGTGGAGACAACTCTGCCGTCAGTCCGGTGCCAAGAAAAAAAACAAACAAAAGAAATCAAAGACAAGTGTTTTTATTTCCTCACAAATCTAACAGATAAATCATAGTTCACATTTTCTAAATGCTTATTTATCTGTTTCTGGATGCTTAAAATGCAATAAAACTCCTTTTAAAGAAAAACCTGGAGTGTTGTTCTTTGTCACGTGAAAAAACCTCGAGGATGTTCGGAAGCTTAACGTGTTTATTCTGCACACACACACACACACACACACACACACACACACACACACACACACACACACACACACACACACACACACACACACACACACACACACACACACACACACACACACACACACACACACACACACACACACACACACACGCTGCTCTTGCACTTTAGAGCTTTTATCTTCTTCTTGTGGTACAGTGAGTTGCATTTTACTGTCTCCGTCTGGAATGTGTCACGTTAAACAGTTTAGATGATAAGAAGACAAAAAAAAAAAATCTGTCAGTCCACAGATGGAACAATAACAGGAAGGGGCCGGGGGCTTCGAGGGGGGCAAAGGTCAAGCGCCCCTGGAAGCAGAAGGTTCGCAATCGGACGCACGTTTCTGCAAGTTCATCACAGAAATTCTGATGATGGATGGATTTTTTTTTTTGTTGTTGTTGGTGGTGCAGCACGTCCAAAAGAGATTAGAAGAATCATTCAGAGGGTGATAACAGTCACAGTCGTCCTGGAAGCGTTTTTATTGTTTATTCTGGTCAAAAACAACATTTTTAAAAAAGGCCAACATTCATAGATAGCTTTAGAAACAGATAATGAAACATACAAAGGCATTAAAAATAATAAATATCGTCATAAATATGAGGTAAGACAACAAATATCACACAGGGATATAACGGGCACTTTAAATATCATGTTTTTACAGCACGACATGCTTCGTGTTCTCCGAGAGAGACGCGACATCGAAGCACAGACAGATGTGCGCTCTTCTATGTGGCTGGTGTGTGGAGTGAAAAATTAAAACTTTAAAAAGACGTTTAAAAAACCGTACCGTGTGAAAATAGTGACTGCAAATATAGGAAAATAATTTCTATGCTACAATGAGGTGCTACTTGTAATAACAGTGTAATTCTCAATCGCTGACAGAAAAACCTTTCCCGGTGTTGAACTCTATAAAGATACAGACTTGTTTCCCTTCTTTCACTCACACACACACAACAGGATACAGCGCCACCAAGTGGCTTCTCAGTTCAAAGAACCTCCAAACAGCAACATGTCCACCACATGTTAAATCCAAATGTCTATTAGAGCTGACGCTATGAATCCGTTAGATGATCGATAGAAATGTGATCAAACATTTAGTCGTTTAAAGCAACACTGTGACTTTAACGTCTGTTGATCCACTCTGACCTGTGATCAGGTGAACGGTGTCTCTGTCATCCGTACGTATGTGGGACTGACTTTTAGTGGTTGGTGAAATAGAAGGCTGAAAGACAGACGCCGAGCTGGGCTGACTGCTGCTGGACTGGTCACTGATTAGTATTAGTACACAGTGTTGCTTTAAGTCATTTATCAAGCAGAAATGCCAACTTTGTCTTGTTCCAGCTCCTCAAACTCGAGGATTTGCTGCTTTTCTCTCTTTTATAATCATCTTAAATTAATATCTTTGGGTTTTGGACTGTTGGTAAGTTATTTAAAGATGTCAGCTTTAACTCATTTGGCATTTCTTCTTGTTTTTTTGGACATTTTTACAGACTAAACGATTAATCAAAAACATAAATCGATGATGAAAACAATCATATGCAGTTTGTGGTCCACGATAACCAGACACAGAGGAAGTGTCGCAGAGGAGAGACACACCGGGCCGGCGCTCGGAGCCGCTTAGGTGTCCACAGTGGGCATCGGTTCTTTAGAGTGATCATTGTACATGAAGGTCTGCTCGATGTTGAAGTCCGGGGGCAGGTGGTCCTTGTGGAGCTCCATGTGCGACGACACCAGCTTCAGCGTGGAGAAGTAAAGGCCGCAGACGGTGCAGCGGTACATGAGGGCGCCGGCGTGCGTCTTCAGGTGGCAGATCATGGTGGAGCGGCCTCTGAAGAAGCGCTGACACACTTTGCACTGGTAGGGCTTCTCCCCGGTGTGGATGCGGAGGTGATAGGTGAACTCGCCCGAGTGGGCGAAGCGTTTCCCACAGTAGCGACACCGGTACCATTTCCCACGAACGCCTGCCGTACCGGATCCACCGTCCTGCCCTGAGCTCCCGTTGGTCACGACCCCGGAGGACAGATTGTGCACCGACCCTTGGAAAAACTTATCCGGCATGCTGAAGCCCATCCCCAACCCCAAACCCAGGCTGCCCATTTTAACGAGGCCGCCGGCCTCCCGTGGAGAAGAGGAGGAGCAGGAAGACGGAGGGCACTCCAGAGACAGGTCAGCTTTACGCTTGCCCAGCCAGCCCTGACCCCCGCCGCCTCCGCCGCTCCCCAGGGAGTCAGTGTGCAGGCTGAGGTGGTACTGAAAAGCCGAGGAGGTGCGGAAAGTCTGCGGGCACAGGAAGCAATGCAGCTCCTCCGCTCCTGCCACGTCGCCACCGCCGTAAGCCCTCAGCGCCGAGCGCTCCCTCTCTTTCGCCGCCGCCTCCTCGGCGTGCGCGGCCATGTGTCTGTCCAGCAGGGAGCGCTCCGCGAAGCAGCGGGCGCAGTGCGGGCAGGTGAAGACGGGCAGAGAGAGGTGGGCGAGGGCGTGCCACAGCAGGGAGCACAGGGAGAGCTGAGGGAGGTGACACACTCCGCAGCTCAGGCTCTGAGCGCACACATGGCTCAGCAGGTGGTCTTTGACGGTCTGCGAACAGAAAACACACGAAACACAGGCGGTTAAAGAGTCACTCCATATTCTTATTTTCTGCCCGTGTCACTGTCAGATGTCTCTCTGTGAGATCTGCTGTTAATTATACAAACAACAGACGCCGCGACACATTTTTCATTTCACAGCTTCGATTCGATCTTTTAGTGCTCGAACGAGAAAAGTAGATCTGAACGCTACAAACACAATGAAACAGATTATATCTATACATTTTAGTTTATTTTATTTAAATTAATTTTTATTTTATGGATTGAATAGAGATTGATGGGTGAGGAGCTCGGAAGGAAAGGAGCCAGCTGAGGTGGTTCGGGTCTCCTTGGGGACAGACCCAGAACCTGCTGGACGGACTTCATAGTCCATCTACCCTGGGAACGCCTCAGGATTCTCCAGGAGGAGCTGGCATGTGTTGCTGGGGAGAAGGATTTTGTGCCGAATTGTTTCATTCTGATCTTTGTAACTTTTCATTATTACAACTCTAAATTTCCAAAACTAAAAGTTTGGATGCTGTGGTTCTGCCCTCTGGGTCGAACCCCGGCCGGGACCGCTCTGCATGTTTTCCTCGAGTCCACATTCCTTCTTTCCGGGTACTGCGGATGCATGTTGCTTCACTGGAAAGGCCTTATTGATTATCACTGAAAACTATTGGACGCAGCTCTGGATCTGGACCTGAACTCATCTGAGATGGACTGACAGGAAGTGTCTGACGAGTCTACATTTGGGTCCCAACCATTATTGTTATTGTTACAACAGATTCAAACATCCACTGACCTGGAAGTCCTTGCTGACGGTCTTGGTGCAGACGGCACACTGCAGCTCGGCGCTCAGGCCTTGGCCTCCGTTGGTCAGCGCTCCCTGCGGTATCGTGTAGCTGGACGCCGCCTGCCGGTGGTGCCGCAGCAGTTTGTTCTGGCTGCAGAACTGCAGGTGACACATGTCGCAGGTGAAGAGCTGCGCCCCGACGTGGGAGAGGGTGTGTGTGACGCCGGCGGCCCGGTCCTGGAACGAGGCGCCGCACACTCTACAGAGGCCGAGCTCCGTCAGGTGGGACTCGGCGTGTCTTCTGATGGAGGCCGGGTCGGCTGGGAGAGGCGCCGCGCAGGCTTTACACGACAGCATGTTGCCTGTCACCTGCAGGAGTGTGTGGACTCAGATTTAGTTCATGCTAAAGTTATTAACATATTTGATCAGGAACATTAAATCTGCCAAAAAAGAGACTGAACTCATCTCTGATGAAATATTTACCTGGCCGCTCGAGTTCCCTCCCTCTCCGTTCTCCACACACACAAGGTCGTCTTCATCGTCCTCTTCGTCTCCCTCCTCCATGAAGTTCTCATCGTCGCTCAGCTCGATGATCTCGCCGGCCAGCCGTCTCCACTGCTCCTCCTCCTCCATTGCTCCGTTGCCTTGCAGAGCCTCCCTCTCCTCCTCGTTCTCTCCGTCCTCCACCTCCCTGAACATCAGCCCGCCGCCCTCCACCGATCCCACCTGCAGGCTGCGGAGCGGCTCGCCGGAGGACGACGTCGGGTCGCAGGCCTCTGCTCCGAGCTGAGCCGAAGAGTCGGGGAAGGAGCAGGAGTCTGACGGGGCGGCGTCGTTGCTCTGAGGCAGAGAGCTCCCCGCGCTCTCAGAAACTATCTGTCTGTCTCTGTCGGCGTCACAGCTGCCGTCCGCCTCCTCCTCCTCCAGGCCCTGCTCCATCTTCAGCTGGAGCACCGGCCCCGGAGGCAGCACGCCATCACACTCACTGGAATGACTGCTGGTTAGAAGACTGTGTCCTCCTGGGGGTTGATGATCTGCTGCCATCTGCCCATAGCCGATATGAGACTGGACATCTTCTGCCTTCAGGTCCAGAGACAGAGCCGCGCTGTGAGCTTCACGGCTGGCTGTCCTGGCCGTCCTGGCTTGGAAGAGAGGCGATGGAGCGGCAGCAGGCGTCGCGGCAGCCGAAGACGACAGGGAAGAGCAGGATGCGGCGGACGAACACACAGACGACGCAGATACAGACGCTGCAGCCACTGTGGACGCAGGATCGGCGCCCATGCTGGAGTCCAGGGTCAGGTCTGAGCCGCCCGCTTTACAGTTTGCAGACACAGACGCCTGCAGGTCGGGGAAGGTGGCGTGACAAGCCTGCACCAGTTCACTAACGCCGAGCCTCTCCGCCAGCTCGTACAGCACCCCGACATCTATGAGATCCGTCAAGATCTCCCCCGTGTACACGAACGTCAGCACCTTCTCGAAGTTGGCCGGGGAGATGAACTCCAAAGAGAGGGCGGCGCTGGACGAGGCCGAAGCCGAAGCCCGGGCGAACAGGTTGCTGAAGTACGTCCCGGCGCAGGCCAGCACGGCGCGGTGCGCGGCGAACGTGCGGTTGCCGACTTGCAGGAACACATCACAGTATCGGCGGGATTGACGGCAGCGGTTGAGCTCGGCGAGAAGGCTGGCGGCGTGGCCGGGACCCTGAAGCCGGATCCTCATCCCTGCTGGTGCGCTACAGTCCAACTGCAGGAGGAGACGACACAGAGTCAGAACTAAGAACCTTACACACACTGCACAGACAACATTCAGTGATTTACTGTTGATCTTTGAGGTTGTTGACTTCATTATGTTTCTTCTGTAATCTTTTTACTAGCACACAGGTGCAAGCAGCTGCTGTGCAGAATACCTGACTCAGCATGTGTCTGTGTACCAGGCCGGTACTGCTGGGCTGGCCAAGCGGCACAGGTCTTACCGGCACACCTGAAGTGCTGATTCGATTGTTTTCAAGCCAAGAGTTTGGTACTTTTTTTTTCCAGCTGAGTCAGGAGTGATTAGAAGTACAGGAGGAGGGTTTGTTCGACTTTAAAAGAGCGAGCTTTGGAAGGTGACATAATAAAAACAAGCTGAACTTTTTCCACGTCGGATTCTGCCAAACTCAAGACTCTCCTGACCTCCGAACAAACGATGCAAATGTGTTTTGTTCTGTGGGAAAGTTACCTGACACAAACCCTGGCTGGAAAAACAGTAAAGTAAATCTCAGAGTCACAGATTCTAACATCCTCATGCGGGCAGTACCACCACAAATCAGCCGACTGTCATCTCGTTGATCCATAAAACATTCAGCCACTGTGTGTGTTCTCATTCAGAACCACCATCGACACCGATCCTCATGTGAACTCCGACCTCGTGGACCAAAACCTAATTAATTAACAACTTATTACCACGTTCTGCTGCAGACCTCACGACTCACACAGAAAGTGTGAAACTCCTCTTTGACTTCTTTTTACTTCACAGCTACACCCACCAACACTAACAGCAACAGACAACAACAGACAACAACAGACAGCAACACAACAACAGACAGCAACAGACAACAACAGACAGCAACACAGGGTAACAGACGGCAACACAGAGTAACAGACAGTAACACACAGTAACAGACAGCAACAGACAGTAACACAGAGTAACAGACACAGTAACACACAGTAACAGACAGCAACAGACAGTAACACACAGTAACACACAGTAACAGACACAGTAACACAGAGTAACAGACAGTAACACAGAGTAACACACACAGTAACAGACAGTAACAGACGGTAACAGACAGTAAAACACGGTAACACACGGTAACAGACGGTAACACACAGTAACAGACAGTAACACACGGTAACACACGGTAATAGACAGTAACACAGAGTAACACACGGTAACAGACGGTAACACACAGTAACAGACAGTAACACACGGTAACACACGGTAATAGACAGTAACACAGAGTAACACACGGTAACAGACAGTAACACAGAGTAACACACGGTAATAGACAGTAACACAGAGTAACACACGGTAACACACAGTAACACACAGTAACACACGGTAACAGACGGTAACAGACGGTAACAGACGGTAACACACAGTAACACACAGTAACACACAGTAACAGACAGTAACACACACAGTAACAGACAGTAACACACAGTAACAGACAGTAACACACAAAGTAACACAGAGTAACACACACACAGTAACAGACAGTAACACAGAGTAACACACAGTAACACACACAGTAACAGACAGTAACAGACAGTAACACACAAAGTAACACAGAGTAACACACACAGTAACAGACAGTAACACAGAGTAACACACAGTAACACACACAGTAACAGACAGTAACACACAGTAACACACAGTAACAGACAGTAACACAGAGTAACACACAGTAACACACAGTAACACGCAGACAGTAACACACAGTAACACACAGTAACACACACAGTAACAGACAGTAACACACAGTAACACACAAAGTAACACACAGTAACACACACAGTAACAGACAGTAACACAGAGTAACACAGAGTAACACACAGTAACACACAGTAACACACAGACAGTAACACACAGTAACACACAGTAACACACAGTAACACACAGACAGTAACAGACAGTAACACACAGTAACACACAGTAACACACAGACAGTAACAGACGGTAACAGACAGTAACACACAGTAACACACAGTAACACACAGACAGTAACAGACAGTAACACACAGTAACACACAGTAACACACAGACAGTAACAGACGGTAACAGACAGTCTGCAGCTGCTAACGCAGCTCTCTCTCTCTCTTCTCTCTCTTCTCTCTCTCACACACACACTCACACACACACACACACACACACACACACACACACACACACACACACACACACACTCACACTCACACTCACACACACACACACACATTTAAACGTGTCCTCGTGTCAGTAGTCTCGTCACGCTCACCCATTGAAGCTGGCCTCGCGCTCACGGACGGTCCGTCGGTTGTCTGTCTGCTTCCTCACGGACACGGACACGGACACACACACACACACACACACACACACACTACAAACGGTATTATCGCCTTAAGTCGCCTTTTTGTGACGTATGTCAACAAATTAGGGTGGCGCACGCGCCCCCTACAGGCCGCACGAGGCGCTGCACTGAGCATGCGCAGATAGAGAGACGTCCAAAGTAAGGCTGCTGTTCTCTTCACCTTGTCACCATGGACACACTGTAAGGTCTGTTTGGTTTGATTTGTGTAGTTTCCAAAGCTTGTAACTTTTCCATCTTACTGTTTGATTTCAATAGGTTTATATTTCCTTTGTCTGCTCCTGATACTTCTCAGTACTTAGTATTTAGTATTACACGAATCCTATAGTAAAAAAAAAAAGCTTTGACATGGTCAGATCTGGCCCTCTCTTAGTTTGGACTTCAGTTGAGGGTTTTCATGACTAATCATCTTTACAGAAGCAAAGACATTAAAGAGCCAACACTGTAGGAAGTGAAACTTTCATTTTCACATGTATATTATACAGCAAGTTTAGCTGCTGTTTATGTTTTATATAGTTTTTGTATAGAAGTTTAGCATGGGATAACTTCTTAAAGTACATACTTAAATTAGATCTATCTCAGGTTAATCTTAACGTTTGGTTACAGTATTTTAGGTCCATTCTAATGTATGTTTAATGCATGCGGCTACTGGATGCGTTAATGTCCTTCAGGATCAATAAAGTATCTATCTATCTATCTATCTATCTATCTATCTATCTATCTATCTATCTATCTATCTATCTATCTATCTATCTCAGGCACCCACCTGTCAATCAAAGCGTCCACGCTCTTAATCCTGCATACCTTTAAGCCTAAATATAATCTGAACAGGTACCAGTGATGGCTGGTGAAAAATATTCTAGGTAGGTCAGTTTCAGAAACCATCCCATCCCGATATGATTTAACACAAACTGCAGGATACCAGTGCTCTGTGAAATAATAACAGGGTTGATGCAGGAATCCTGAGGTTAAATTTAAAACCACAAGTATTTTTTAAAACCTCAACGTAACTGTAGCTGTGAACGAGCCAAAGAGACCAAAAAGAAAACACAACAAATGATGATAATAATGCTAATTAAAAAAAGTTTATTTTATTCCGGTAACCATTTCTTTTTAGCTCATGAGAGATTCACACAACCCACAAAGTGTCAGGAGTGACGGCGACGCCTGCAACTCTTCATACTTCACTGTAAACTCATGGGATCGCGCTACACAACAGTAACATGAACATGAATAATGTCATAGTCTTTACGCAGTCATCGTCGTCTGGCCGATCCCAAATAAAACTTTATTTATTTATTTTTTTTTAAACAAAGAGCCACGTGTTGTTGTTTTTTTAAAAGCATTCGTCTACCGCTTTCTGCTTTTCATGACTTATGTAGGAGAGAATAAGAAATCATAGGAGACGATGAAAAACCAACAGAAAACTTGACGTATTTTCAAAACTACCAGTAGAAATCATTTACAAAATTGAGTCTTTGATTTTTCAGTTGTGTCTTCGTTACAGTTTAACATTAAGTATGTAGTATAGTTACATTTACAGTATATTAAAACGTAGCCATAGCTTTGACCTGTGAGAGTAACACTGACATATTTTCATATTCCAAACCATTCATTTTTCTAAAGTCTAAGCAGAATTATCTCGGCTGATTTCGGCACTGGAAAAACTGTTTATACTGGCCACAAACTGACCTTTTATACTGCTGCGACAGGCACACATAACTAACAACATGACATACTGTAGGTTTTTATTCGTAAAGCCAAAAAGGAAATAATCGCTGTTTTTGGTCCAGTCACGACAAATTTGAATTAAAAGCAGCAGCACCCTCTCTCTCTCTCTCTCTCTCTCTCTCTCTCTCTCTCTCTCTCGCTCTCATCATCGACACACTTCGCTCTACGACTTGTTGCTTTTTCGGCATCATAGCTGGATTATTGCACTTCTTCTGGAGGAAGTGAAACAGAAGCAGGTCGAGGGTCTGCTCTAAAATTACAGAAGACAGCTACAAAGTTCTACTCGAGTCATCTTAAAATGAGGTCAACAACAACACAGTATTTCAGCAATATATCTGTCATCAACAAATTGAATGGATATTGCTTTTAAGTTGTTTGATATGTTGCTCAGTCTTCAGAAACTATTTTTTATTTTTTATTTTATTTAATCCTTAGTACTGCGATATAGTCCTCTCCAGAGTCGGCTCCACGTTTTCAAAGGTCGTCCTTGGGTCGTCTCCAGCTCCTGTGCGGCAGGTAGCATCTTCACAGTTCGCGCTACGACACCCGCTTCCTAATGGAGCTGGTCCGGCCCAGGCTGGCAGTGCTGGAGCGGCGGGAGAGGATGGGTGTGGCAGTGGGCGGGGACGTCTCGTTGGGACAGCCGTGTTGGAGCAAAATATCGATGCAGCCTTTGCTCCCTGTTTTTTTGGCGAGCTTCATCGCCGTCTGGCCTTGGTTATCCTTCGCTTTCACGTCGATTCCGTACTGCGGGAGGAAAGAGACGATATTAGATGTTGATATTTAACAGACGTTAAATCTGCACTGACCTGTGATCAGGTGAACGCTGTCTCTGTCATTCGTACGTAAGTACCTAACGCTTTACGGCACTAAGTCACACAGCAGCAACTATTTCACTGATTCTGGTGAAACTGGATCATATTTTATGGAGGAAATGTTTTCTGCCTCAACTCTCTTTGATTTACAGAGTTTATGGTGGACAGTGAAGTAAACTGTAGCTGCTGTTAGCTCAGTTTGTTAGCCGGGCTGCCTGGACTGTGAGCTTAGGGTGCCGGAGGAGTGTTAGTGTTTGTACCACAGGCGTTTTGGACCGCCAAGAAGAAGAAGAAGAAGGAGAGGAGGTTTACAGGGAATACTGATTGGGAGCTGTGCTGGTGTCGTGCCAGAACAGGAGCTGGGCAAGCAGGCAGTGTAACCAGGCTCTATAAATAATGGTAGAGGTGAAGAGAGCGAAGAGGACGTTGAGAAAAGGAGAGAGTGAGCGAGCAAGAAGCCGCCAGACAAGAGTAAATGTGGGACTGACTTTTAGTGGTTGGTGAAATAAAAGGCTGAAAGACAGACGCCGAGCTGGGCTGACTGCTCAGTGATATTTCTATATTTAGAACTTATTATTATTATTTATTTCTATACATTATATTCTATATATAATGTTGCTTCAAATCGAAGCATGTTGAGTATGGCGTGAGACAGACGAGCATCCTCGAGAGTCTCAGCTTTACTGCATGTTTAATTTTGTTTTGAAAACTCGATTAACTCGATTAAGTAAAATATGAACGGAGGTGAGCTCTGCATCATTAATCTTGCGTCTTGTAGAATAAAGGCGTCCCCACATCAAAATCTCATTTTTAAAGACTTTGCATGAAGCTCGGATCGTGTTCAAGCATTACATTTGTGTTAGTACACGTCCTGGTTGCTGTCTGAGCCTCTGGGTTTGTGAAGCTTTGTTAAGACGTTTGAGGAACTGAACCACAGGAACTAAAAGCCTGTTTCCTTTTTTGTGTTTCCTCCACATGTGAAGGCTTAGATTAGGCAAATTAGACAGACGAGTCATTGAAAAAAGAGGAACACGTCATGCAGAGTCATGTCGTTATTCTATGTATTTACTGTTATTCTCAATTTCTCAACGTAAAGGAACCAAGAGTTCACCAAATTTGGAGATCTACAGGTCTCACCAGACAGGAGGGATGTGAAGAAGTGTAATCTGAGTACACGAGAGTACAACACTGGCCTCTGAGTTGCAAAGAAGAAGGAGACACCCACCCAGACGAGCAGCTGGGTCATGACTACATCTCCCAGCTGACAGGCAGCGTGCAGGGCCGTGCGAGGCGGCGAAGTCGACCCGGCCGGTTCAGCGTTGATCTGGTCCTTGGTGCTGTGGGCCAGCAGGAGCAGCAGTCTGGGCAGATCTCTCTCGGTCACCGCGGACAGCAGCCAAACCGGCATGCTGTCCCCTGGAAGTTGAGGCCCCGGGGCCGGCTGGAGCGCCGCCACGAACGCCCGCTGTTCGTACTTAGCACGGATCCACGACTCCCTCTCCTCACTTGTAAAACAGACACAGCAGACGAAGACGATGAGCTGACACCAGCTGATTAAATGTGAGAATACGTATGAAAAGTGTTGATGGGTTGTACCCACCGGGTTGCATTAGGTGTGGGTTTGGTTCGACCCTGCGTGTAGCTCTCCCAGATGCTGTTGGCCATGTGGTTTCCGATGGCAGCCAGGACTTGCGTGAGCTCTCCGGGCCAGTCGTCCAGATCCAGCGATCGAACACGAGACAGGTGAGTCCCCAGGTTTCGATGGATCCCTGAGCACTCGATGCAGATGAGCGCGCCCAGGTTGAGACTGGCCCAGGTGGGATCTGCAGGGCAGAGACGAGAAAGAGGAGAGAGCGGTTACAGGGTGTATGTAACAAGCTGACTCTGACACCGCCGCAGGCTGTGGATGCTGCATAAAAGCAGCACCGGCCTCCAGAGGAAATCCAGCGACATTTAAGAACTCACTCGGTGCTTCGCAGTCCACACACAGACCGTTGCCTTTGGCGTTGCGGATCGCCTGCAGCGCTACAGCTTCACTCTGGCTGCTTCTCCGAGCCTGAAGAACACAAACAAACAAACAAACGAACATATTTTAATTCATTTGTCCAAACAAGTACTTATATTACAAGAACAAATGGAAATGAAATGCACAGATTATAGCACATTGGATGGTTCCTCTACAGATATCTTATATAATGAGCAGCAATCAGAGTTGAAGTTCAGGAAAAAAAGGTCCTCAGTTATTATTCATGAAGAGTTTAAAGTAAAATTCATCCGTGCATCTTTATGATATATTTGGTTATAAAAGCTGGGTGACACCAGCAGATTAAACTCTGACAGACAGAGGAGGTTCAGTAAAACTGGATGAAGCAACGCAGATAATAAGCTGCGATAACTTCCTCTATTTTGGACTCTGTTCCCTCAAAGGTCGACACTGTGAAGAAAGTTATTGTTATTGGACAACAGCTCAAATTAATCACCAAAATTCGACCCGTCTTCTAAAATGTGCAGATGTATTAGTGTATAAACGCAGAAAAAATTAGAATCTTTATGCTTTTGTTCCCTTGGAGTGACTCTTTTACATCTGCAGATGATGCAGGTTCACATCAAGTCCACCAAACATCGGCTCCAGATACTGTAAGCCTACCACGTTTTTTTGCAACTTTTGCAGCCACCGTAGGTGAGTCGAGGGTATTCATTCGGTTGCGATCTGCCATCTCACCACAAGATGCCACCAAGTCCTACACGCTGGACCTCTACCACTTGCACAATACAGTTGTTTGCACAACCTGGACACTTGCACAATGTCACTACCTCAACATGGTGTTATACTTTTTATATTTTATATTCTATATATATTTATTTATTTATTATCTTTGTTTTATATTTTATATCTGGCTTCTCCAGGACCAGGGGAAACCAATTTCGTTTCATCCCACCTCTTACATGTGCTGCAATGACAATAAAACTCCTTGAATCTTTGAATCCTTAAATCCTTAAATCCTTGAATCCTCAATCCCGGGGTTTTTAAATACTACTGTTGCCATGGTTTTTGTCATGGAGTTTTTTATTTTTGTAGTTCTCCTCTGTGTGTGTGTCACTTCCTGACTTTGTTGTGTTTTCCTCAACTGCAATCAGGACTATCACACACACACCTGTCACTCACCTGCACACACAGATCTCCACACACACTCACACACAGATCGTTAGGTCGTGTTTCCACGTGGCTCGAGCCTCGTGTGTTGCACCTGCGTCTACCTCTGATCTGTTACGTCACGTCATATCTTTGCTTCACCTCAAAAAGAAACTCAGGACTCTGGTTTCTGGTTTGATCAGATTCAACGACCACACAGTGTCATCAGACGTTTAACTAAAACTGGTGCAGAGTGATGCAGAGAAGAGCAAAGTCCACCGCTCTAACTTTAGCAGAAGACGCGTGCTCTTGTCATCGCTCATAGTAAGCCGATCGGGGGAAAATAGGTTTTTAGGGCTTTTAAAGTGCGCGTACCTTGTTTCTGCCGCTCTCACAGGACTGCAGGCTGGCCAGGATCTGGCTCTCTATAGCCGACACCCACGAGTCTCTGTCTTCTAGACTCTGAGCCTCAAAGTGCCACGTCTGCCCGGTGAACGACACGATGATGAAGTCTGCGTTCTCCTCCTCTGCGAGACGAAGCAGAACAAAGTCAAGCGAGACAAGACGACTGATTTACCACGAAGTAACACAACAGGCACTATGAATCAGTGAAGGAAACAAAAAACAGCTTGATGGGAGGTGAGGACAGAAAGAAATCGTGATTATCACAATGAAAAGACAAAGTCAAATGAACAACTCAAACTCAGGATGTGAGGAAAACACACACAGGAGAGATACTGTATGCAAATCACAAGCACAGGCCGGTTCAGCTTCGTCACCCTCAGCTTGTTACCTGTCTTATTAATGTTTCTCAAGCTACCAAAGCTCTTTAATTTCCACATTTTGCGTTTGGCTGCAGAGCGAGAGATAAGCACAGGGAAGAAAGAGGAGAAAGACAAAGTGCAAAGTGTCAAGAAGGCAGAAGACAAAGGGGCTGCAAGTTTCATCAATGCAGCAATTTTCAAGTTATTTGTTGCATTTTATTGCTATTTTTTAATCACAGCACTGGCAGCAGCAGCTGTATTTCATGCAGGGGAGCTTAAATCGTTGTTAAGTCACCTTCAGCCTGCCCGACGGCTGCGTCCCCTTTCTGATTCATGCTCTTCTTCCTCCTGTTCTTCTTCCTGTCGCTCAGGGGCGACGACTGGCTCGGGTCTTTTCCAGAGAAAGGACTGGCCGCCCCTTCGAGGGCATCTATAAAAAAAATAATCAATCATACAGCGTATGTGTGACAGCGACCGCATGAGGTCTTATAACCAAACTGATGGCTGTGACAGAGAAGTTTTCATTTCCTGCGCACGTACCAACACTTTGTGCTTTTGTGGACAGTGAGGACGGGCAGCGCTGAAGGCCTCGCTCCCCGCCTTGAGGTGACAGAGCGCCAGACCGGTCATCGACCACAGAGAGGGTGGCTGGACACAACTGAGGAACTAACAGTGAGAGTGTTTACATGATGTCACACTATAGAAATACTCCATTACAAGTACTTTCCCTGTGTCAACACATAAGGCAGTACCTGTACTGGTGTTATCGGCGCCGGTCAGCTCCTTACTCAGCCCGTTAACTCCAGGTACAGATACAGGGGGGACAAGTGAGGGGCCCGCGGGGGCGACGGCTCTCGGAGGACGTTTCCCGGGAACTTTAACCGTCACACGGAGAAGGTCGATTTCCTTTCCATGGATATTCTGCGTGTAGTCCTGAAACCGACAGCATAACATTTTAATAATGTGGAGACACCTGACGTGCAGAGTTACGGTCAGTAACAGATGTTGCTGCAAATATCACATGAATTAACTTTAAAGTCTGCTTCAAATCTGGTCTTTTCTTTTTTATTAAAGGACCAGTGTGTAGGATTTAGTGACATCTAGCGGCGTAGTGCAATCCCCTCGCCTCAACCTTTCCTTCGTTGCATGAAAGAAAACCAACAGTTGCTGCAAAAACGCTCAAAAATTGCAGTTCCTCAAACGTCCACTTGAGGCTGGCTCCAGAAGTGAGTCAGTCTCCATAAGTCCCCATGTTCGACAGCAGAAATAAACATGTTTACAGCCTGGTACAAAAAACAGTTTTGGTCTCTGTAGCTATTTTCCCCGTTCATGACAACTGTACTGAGGGTGAATTTATATACAACTCACCTGTTCACATTATATCAAGGCTTAAAGTTATGCAGGATTAAGAGCGTGGACGCTTTGAAAGCTCAGCTAACAAAACATAGTTTTTCTTGTTTCTAGGTTTTTTGTCCACTCCTGTTTCTTCTCTTTAAATAGAGCTTCATAAGTCCGACACAGTCGACCTTTAAGGTGGACAAAGGTTTCTGTTCAGCGGTGCAGAAAACTCGATGACTGTACAAATGTTGAATCAGTCAATCAATACCAAGCAACGGTTTCAAAGCAATTACTGACTGTTTAAGACGAATGTCGCCTGCATTGAAAAGCACCGGAGCCGAAACCGTCGTCAAATCTCAAGAAAAGATGCAGAAGTCTCTCTCTGTCGCTGAATCCACCCTGTGTGTTTTACTGCCGCATTGATCCGTGCGTCGGCGTGGTGTTAACTTACACTGGAGCTGGAGTGGTAAGACAGCGTGCCATTGTTGGACAGGGTGACGTATTTCTTCTTCCACTCCTTATTCAGAGAGCTCCCGCTCCTCTTCCACAGGATGCTCTGTGGAAAAAAACAAACCGAGGTCAGCCGCACTCGCAGAACAAAACGAAGAGGATGCCTAAATTTAGAGACGCCGAACACAACTGAGAAAATCTCTTCAAAGTGTGGAGAGAGCAACAGTAGCTGAAAAGCTCGGTATTAATAGCTCACCCCTCGAGAAGGGGGTGAAACAAATGTTTGTGCTGCTTATGTAAGATGAAATAAATAGCTGCTCAGGAGGGAATTGGTCAAAATGATTGCGCTGCAAGCAAACGGAAATACACTGAACACTGAAAATGCATTGTTTGTAACGTTAACCTGTTTGATTGGAACGCCCCGGGCGCCGCTCAGGTCTCCTTTCCCGTCCACGGCCTTCTTGTCGGCGTCCCGATTCTGAAATCCAACAGCAGAGTTTAAGATTGGAGCGCAGAGAGTCGGAGATGGAGCTCGGATGGAGTGAAATGATGAGCGAGAGATGACGGGACACTTAAGACACTCGGGCGGCTGACCTTGAAGAGGGAAGGTCGTCTGGGGATGGTCTTCAGCGCACGTGAGTTGACGCTGCCTCCCCCGTCCACCTGCGCGACCCGCAGATCTCTGTGACCCACCACAGGGGTGGAGGGGAGGGAGTAGGCGTAGCCGCTACTCTGGCCATTACTGGCCTGAGGAGGAGCGAGGAGCGAGGTGGAGGCAGGGGGAGGATAGCCAGGGTCAGGAGGTCAAAGGGGAGGGGAGGAGATGGGAATGTAAGATGGAGAGCGTGAGAATGGGCTGAGAGATGAAAACAAACCGGTGAAACAGATTCACAGAAAAGTGGGCGATGATCGACAGCATGAATGTTTCAGTTGTCGATCATCGAGGACACGGCGTGGGAACGTGAGGCTCGTGGAGCTGAGATGGATGCAGCGGAGATGGCGTTGAAAATTACATTTCAGTCCTGATGGATGGTTTTAACTTTATAATGCATGTTCAGGATGAAAGCTCCACGCTCTTACTTTGAAAAATCTCCAAAAAATCTTAAAACATGCACTCGTTTCCCCGAGCACCTTTTCATTCAGACACTATTTTGACAACAGGAGCATCAAAAACTCCAAAATACTTTTTTTAAATAATTTTTGAAGAAAACACGACGCGGTGACAGCAGGACGGTTTAATCCGTGTCTTATTTTTATCACGACTTATGTAACGTCTGTCTGGACTGCAGAGAGATTGTGTTTACCTCATCAGGAACAAGAAGAGCTACCTAACAAGTTTCACACCTGAGTGTTTTCATATTCAGCAAAGCATCTGTTAAACTGACGGCCCTCGACATTAATACACTGTTTGCTGAGATAAGGAACAGTCGCCCAATGACGTAAAACTATTCTTCTGTTTGTTTGTTGGTCTGAGTTATTTTAAAGTACATAGAATTAAAGTATTCAGATCTTTTATGAAAGTAAAAGTAGCAAAAATACTGCTGAATTTATTCTGCTGTACCAAAAGTTAAAGTACTCGTTATATTATTGGATAGTCATCTTAACGTGTACGTGACTTAAATGTTGCAGCTGCTAAAGTTAAATTACTTTATGAGAATTATGATATGTGATAATTGATCTAAATCTGCAAACTAATGTGCTTCAACATCTGGAAGTGTTACCTGGCCGGGCAGCGACGCTGATCCAGGTGTGGAGCCTCCAGAGTGGCTGGGAGAGTTGGGAAGAGACTTGCAGGCCTGCAGCGCCGCCTGTTTCTTCTGAGTTACAATCTTCTGGGCAGCTGGAAGAAACAGAACACAGCGGAGATTAAAAGCATTCAACCATCGGCGATAATCGTCATGTTGAGTCATCCTCACAGTCGGTGAACTCACCCTCTGCAAACACCCGGTCCACGTTGAACCCGTAGGTGGCACAGGTCTCATAAAACAGCGAGTGACGCACATCGATGCACAGCTGCCTGGCTCTCTGATCCTCGATCACACGGGGGTTGGTGCTGCTGATTTTATCTGACGGAATAAAAGAAGATCAATGAAGAGAAAACATCTGCAAAGAGGCTCATAGACCTTTATTACATGCTTATTTTAAAAATGTAATTAAATCAAAATATTCAGTTTGCTGTTATATGTGACAGAGAAAAGCTGCGTTCACACTACGTCTTCGACAGGAAATGCATTTTCTAGTTCTTGTGAAAGAGCTCCACTTCCACGGTTTAACATTTTCACAACTGATGAAACGTCACAACTTATTACTCAACTTTACTTCAGCTGATTCACGTTTGTAAGAGGGAAACTTGTGTGTTTTTAAAATGTCTTACAGTGTCCCGTCTTTGACTTTGGCCGTGATTCATGCGCTCACCTTGGGTGCCGACCACGATGACCGGGATGTCCGTGCGGTGTGCGCTCAGCTGGCTGTAGAGCTGGTAGAGCTCCTGGAAGCTGGCCTCGTTCTCCAGGCTGAAGACGAGGATCACTGCGTCAACCCAGCTGCTGAACTGCAGGGGGAAGAAGGATGAAGAATGATGGATGATGGAGTCTGCAGGTATTTCAGTTTTTGCATAGTCACTTTCACACACACACACACACACCTGTGCATCCGGTGGTCCGGCTTCCTCTCGGATCAGTAATAAGTGACTCTGTCCGTCCACCAGCACTTCCTTTTTATACCTGCCGCCTGAAAAGGACAGAGACGGACACGTTATTCAGCAGCTGGATGAGGCCACATCACACACCAGAAAATATGTTCAGACGTCTCTGCAGTTTAAATAAATAATTAAAGCAACATTTTGTAACACTGTGTAACTTTGGGAGAAGTACGTAACGCTTTACAGCACTAAGTCACAGAGCAGCAACTATTTCACTGATTCTGGAGAAACTGGATCATATTTTATGGAGGAAATGTTTTCTGGTTTTCCCTCTGATGTCCTCCGGCTGCTCCGCCTGAACTCTCTGTGATTTACAGAGTTTATGATGGACAGTGAAATAAACTGCTGACAGCTGTAGCTGCTGTTAGCTCACGTTAGCTGGGCTGTGAGCTCAGAGCACCGGCGTTTTAGACCACCGGGATAAGGAAGAGGAGGTTTACAGGGAATACTTATGGGGAGCTGAGCTGGTGTTGTGCCAGAACAGGAGCTGGGCAAGCAGGCAATGTAACCAGGCTCTATAAACATAATGGTAGAGGCGAAGAGAGCGAAGAGGACGCTGACAGAGGAAGTTAAGAAGCAAAAAGGAGAGAGTGAGCGAGCAAGAAGCCGCCGGACAAGAGTAAATGTGGGACAGACTTTTAGTGGTTGGTGAAATAAAAGGCTGAAAGACAGACGCCGAGCTGGGCTGACTGCTGCTGGACTAGTCGCTGATATCAGCTGCTGCTGGGTCTTGTGTTGTTCAGTAATATAATCAGAACAAATACTCAAGTACATTTGTCCATGTTTACTACAGTGGGATTACACTCAACAAAGCACAAAAATACAAATTTTACACAATGTTGCTTTAAAATTTTTTTGACAGAAACAGTTTTTAACGAGTTAAAAGTCGAAACGTTTTTTGCTTCTTACCATCGGGCTTCTCAACTGCAACATAACTGCCCGTGATGTATTTGTTCACCAGCGCTGACTTGCCACTTTTTAGACTTCCCAGAACTCCCTGAGAGAAAGAAGGAAAGAAACACGACACCACAAAGGGGGTGAGCACGAACACAGCATCGGTCTCAGTGTAGCGTGTCAAGTGTAAACTCTCAGACTGGTCAAAACATAACCTCTAAACTTTTGGTTCCTCCATCCAGCCTGTTTTTCTTCCCGTTAGCCGGGTTTGATTTGTCTGTCAGCGAATCAGTTTTACTCATCCGTGTACGGACACGCAGCCAGAGACAGAGGAAGCGTTCAGATGCAATGTGACATTATTAAAGTGAGTCAGCAAGATGTGCTGAAATGTTGAAAAGTAAAAGTATGTATAACTTTTTAACTCGGCCACTTTTTAAAGGTACACTTGTACAATTTAATGACGCAGCAGCTCTGCCATATATTATATCATATTCAGGTATGTATATGTATATTACTGCCATTATATAAGTATTATTAGTATTATTACCCTAAGGTACAGTCTGGATTACTTCAGCCTGCACAGGTGTACCTAATAAAGTGGCCTGGGTGTATATGATACATTATTAGTATTATTATTTTAAATGTGTCTTTGGTCAGTATGGAGCCAACATAAGCAGAGCTGATTCTCACCCTCTATGTTACATTAACACACCTTTCACCTTTTATTTAACATCCTCTTCTGCACACTGTGAAGCTTTGCACACTACCTGGCAAACACTTTATATGCTGTACATATATTTAGATTTTTTAGCACATTTAACACTTTTTATCTTCCTTATATTATTTATTTTCTGCATAATATTTGTTGTGCACCTTCGGTGTCAAAAAAATACTTAGTTTTAAACCTGATTCTGAAGTTCAAACACTGCTGGGTCATAATAATCTTTAGCAATTAATCATATTTTCCAAAACCGTGCATCCTTATCAGGGTCACAGGCGGCTGGAGCCAATCCCAGCTCACTTCATAAGCTTTGTATGTGAATAAATGTACTCAGTTACTTTTCAGCTCTTCATATAGTTCTTATTTCACACCCTAAGTGTGCATTGTAGAACTGCTGACACTCTTTACAGATTCAGTGACACAGTTATGAGTTAATGGATTCAATTCTTCTGTTTCTGACAGAGGTGTGAGTGTCGAGGGCTCACCAGTCTCAGCTCTGGGATGGATCTGCTCAGCGTCCACTCCTGGCTGTTGGCAATATTTACTAGAGAGAGAGACAGACAGAGACAAACAGTCAGCGAGGACGGAGGGATTCATCATTTGGATCATGTACAGTAAAAAAAAAAGGCCAGCCATCATAACGGCCTGTGGGAGAGCAATGAATCACGCAGCTGCTGCGTGACTGGTCGCCATAAGCACACGTGTGGCTTAGAAGGTCGTTTTAATGACTGTAACCTTTAAGGCACAACGGGAGATCCAACAAGGTGGAGCCACACCACTCGTTATCCACTTTACTCCTCCTGTGCCGTAAAAAATATCGTAATTTAAATAAATGTCAAAGACTATAAATTTACATTTTCAGTCAATGTTTTTACAGAGAAACTGTTATTTTACAGATTTTTTCCCATAAATTAGGTTACGGAGTTTGACTGTAAATATATGTATGTATGTATGTATGTATGTATGTATGTATGTATGTATGTATGTATGTATGTATGTATGTATGTATGTAATATATGTAAAATAATAATATTTACCGTAAAATTACAAATAAATCTTTGTGTTGGGCATAAACATTTATATAATGAGCCACATATTTGATACATATTATATATGTATAAATAATAAATATGAGAAATAACTGTAATTTGTTATAATGTTACGGCATACATAACACAAAACAGTTTGGTTGTTTTACGGATAAAGTCCGTGATTTACAGAGTTTCGTGTACGATCTTAAAAAACGGAAAACTACTGTAAAAATTAAATGTTACGTCTCGTAAATATACGACTTCTTTTTACAGCGTACGAATGTGTCGTGTCATCTGACCGACAATCCAAACTGAATTTTTCAGTTTAAGAAAAATGCAGTTCAGCACATTGTGGAAACTTCAGCTCAGTTAATTGACTGATTAATCCTCTCAGCTCTAAAATGTTGATGTGCTTTCTGTATAAAATGTGTTAGTCTGTGTGTGTGTGTGTGTGTGTGTGTGTGTGTGTGTGTGTGTGTCCTTAAGAGAAAGCACATGCATGTACAGTACAGCAGTCTCGAGGGGTTGGGTTGCACACAGCTGTGCCAACGTCCCTGCTGGGCAAAAGAGGTGGCATGCCCCAAATGTGATGTGACGCCAACAACCCGAACACCCAGCTGCAGCTTCAGAGGGACGAGAATAGAGCAAAAAAAAAAAGAAATAAAGAGAGCCCGAGGAGAAACTAAATCTGATTCAGAGAAGGGGAAAAAAACACCAGTTTATTAGGTACACCTAGCTGATGCAGAGGACGAAAACTCCAGCAGCATTTAGTTTGTGGAACAACTTCTTATGCTGGACCAACACGATGCAGCTTGTGGCCTTCGTCAGGGTCACACCTCAGCGCTAACTTCACGAAGGTTAGAATGTTTTAAACACTCTGGACGCTGCAGATCGATTTGCAGTCGCTTACTTTAGACTGACGCAGACGCGGTCCAACAGCACCTCACACTACATCCTCCAAAATCATCGTGCAGTTGCATCGACGCCTCTTAAAGCAGAAACTTGACGTTATTACATTCAGGATTTATTGTTTATTAGAATCCTTGAGCTGTCGTAAAACATGGATATGCTGCATGGGTGCTGTGGAACTGGGGTCCAAGTATAAGACATGAATCAGGAATGAATGTGGCTAACAAGGTGTTGTTGCTGGCTTTGTTTAAGTGGTGTACCAGCGGCTCTTTGAGGCTGCACTGACGTACACGGTGCTCAGGCTGGATTAGCAGATGAAAAGTGAGTGATGAAAAAATTGATGAAAACCGGCTCGTGGTGCCAGAGGAGCAGTGAGCGTTCAGAATACAGAGCTGAAACTGATTCAGAGTCAGAATAAACCACAAGGACGAATAGAGAAAGAGACCAGGAGGTTTTTGGCAGGCGAGGCTGACTGATATAACGCTCACTTTCCTGGGTGTGAATGTGTGATACGTCCTTCGAAGACTGATGATGATTAAAGCTCCAGCCTGCCTCTGAATCTACGGAGGCCAGCGCCGTGCAGATGCAGCCGGCTGACGATGATGATGCTTCAGCATGGGAAGAAAAGGGGGCTTACATATGAGCCACCACCATCACTGCCACCGCTGCTGCTGCTGCAGGCGGAGGGACAACTCCTACCACACACACAGAGACACACACACACACACACACACACACACACACACACACACACACACTCAAAGCTTTCTTTATGGCCTGCTCCTGTTGCCAAAAGTGATCAGACAGCGCGATCCTTCTGCTGCTTCGACACACACATTTCTACAGCCAATTATCCACACTGCCTGCTCCAAACCAACCAACCCCCATACACACACACACACACATATATATTGTATATATATATATATATATATATATATATATATATATATATATATATATATATATATATATATATATATATATATATATATATAAATAGACATTGCCTGGAGCTCACATCCAAAACTGCCAATTTTCTAACTTATGTCGGATTTTGTCAGAATCCTCTCAGCCTGAGTTAACGCACGGTCACACACACACACACACACAGACACACACACACACGCACACACACACACACACACACATAAAACCTCCTCCTCTTCCTCCACCCCTCTCGTTTCATCAGCAACAGCAGCAGCAGAAGCAGCAGTCCTGCCGGTTGCCATGGCAACACTTCCTCCTGCCCTGAGTATGTGTGTGTGTGCATACATGTGTATGTACGTATGTGTGTGTGTGTGTGTGTGTGTGTGTGTGTGTGTGTGTGTGTGTCTGTTTAACAGTCTGAATACACAATGAGTGAATGAATGCATAAAAAACACAGTTACACACAAGAGCGAGTGTGTGTGTGTGTGTGTGTGTGTGTGTGTGTGTGTGTGCTGGCTGACACTCGCTCTATTCTTTGAGCAAACATGTTTGTGAAAGAGACTCACTGTTGTACGGCTCCAGCCGTCAACACACACACACACACACACACACATACACACACATGGCGAGGAGGAGGTGGAGGAAAAACTCCAACCAACCAAACGACACTAAATCTTTAGATTTTGACATGACGGAGACAAAGACGAGCGTTTAAAAAAAAAAAAAAAAAGGCCTGTATGGCGGCAGGACATGGAAGTGGGTGGAATATGAAAAGACGGGATTATAAATTTTCCTGATTGGCCGTGATGGATCCACACTTCCCTTTTCTTTTTTTTTGACGTGGGTGAACAAATAACGCCTCGTGTCTTTTCTTCGCCTCTTCACGGGAATGAAGCCAACTGGGGCAGAGCATGCATCTGCGATCATGCCATCATGCTCCTCTCCTCTTTGGCTTCATTATGAGATTTAAACCCATGCTGGGGTACACTGCTTAAGTGTGTGTGTGTGTGTGTGTGTGTGTGTGTGTGTGTGTGTGTGAGAGAGATCACCCCTCCAGCGGTGTGAAATCTGCCCCGCGCTCTCTGAAGGGGGGGGGTTAGATTAAGACTGTCTGAGATGTTTCTATTGTCAGCCGTCAGATCAAAGAACTTCATCTGTCATCGATTTGTAGTTTGACGTGACGGCGCCTCAAAGCCTGTAAATGTATTCTGTGTAGGGGTTCAGATCAACCCCACCCAACCCCACCCACGCTTGGTTTAACGCCTGTGCACAGATAAAAAAAGGTTAAAGGTCCGATGTGGGTAAGATTTAGAGGCACCTAGAGGTGAAGCTGCAGATTGCAAACGGATGAATACACTCCCACGCCTCGTCCTCACATTAAAAAGCAAGAAGTCCAAATCTAGATCAGAGTCTGGTTTGTCTGTTCTGGGCTACAGACGATTCTTATTTTCAGGTGATTACACACTAATTAAAAAATAATATTATATTTCATCCCTGCCAATAAATACTGCTAAATCTGACACACTGGACCTTTAAGACTGCCCGAGATGTTTCTATTGGTCGTCGGATCAAAGAACTTCGATTTGTAGTTGGCTGCGTTTTAAAGCCTGTTGGGTTCAACCCCTCCCACACTCATTTAAAGGTTAAACCCTCCAGCTGTTAACTGGTTTGCTGTCTAGACGTGCTGATGGCGAAGACGACAGTGATGTTGCGTTTGTGACCTCCTACCTTCCTCCTCGCTGGAGTCTCTCTGTATATAAACAGGAGGCGCCGTGGAAGATGACCCTGCCGCCCCCGAGCTGCTCTTTGTGAAAATGCCGCTGATGAACTTGAGCATCTTTCTGTCTTTAGCGGAGCCTCGTTGGCCCTGCTGTGCTTGCTGGGCTTCCCTGGCCAGCCCGAGGTCTTCAGAGAGGCTGTTCAGGTCGCTGTTATCCAGCGTGCGGCTTTTACCTTTGCGTGCCGGCTTGGAGGCCTGCGTGGCGGGCGCAGGAAGGGAGGCCGAACCCGTCTTTAGTCTGTCCTTCCTGGGGATGTCTCTCATCACTGCAGCCATGCTACCTCCGATCTCTAGAGGTTGAGTTTCATCCCTCAGGTCCCTCCATCCGTCGGGCCTGCTCGCCTCGGCCCAGGAGGCCCTGCAGGGGCCTGGGGAGCGCGTTGGCATACGGCAGTCCTTGCGGTCCAGGCTCTGTGCCGAGGTAGGGCTTCGCTCTCTTCCCTCCCTGGAGTCTCGGCCTCGGGTGGTGGCGCTGCTGTGAGACTTGAGCAGACTCACCGGACGCTGTCCCACCGGCCGGATAGGGAGGCTGGTCCTGGTCGGGGTGCGGCTGGGCTCGATCACCTCTGTCGGTGGCGTTGTGGTCAGTGATGGTGACATTGGTGACATGGTACATTGCTTCGCGTCTGGGGTGGAGAGCGTCTTCTCGACCCGCGTCGAGTCGATGTCAGCAGACTTTGTCTTCTGGGTTGTCACTCTGTCAGCAGGTAAGGGGATTAAGAGGTTGCACGGCTGCTTTTCGGTCAGGACATCGACAGTGGAGGGCGGTTTATCCTTCACAGGGCTGAGGGGTTTCCTCTCTCCATCTTTGAGCTCACCCTCTTTCAAAATAGCAGCATCCTCAGCCCTTTGTGGTTGTCCTAAATCCACCCCGGCTCCATTCTCAGCCCGTGCAGGAGCTTCACCTTCACCCTCCGCTCTCGCCCCGGCCTCTTCACAACCACCTGCCCTTCCTCCTGACCCAGCCTCCACCTCCACCTCCTTCCCCTGGACGTTGCTCTTGTTGGCCTCCCCTCCATTCTCTCCCTCCACAGCCTCTACCTTGACCAGGGTGAGGGAGATGAGGTAGGTGGTGCGTTGCTGCAGGGCGCCGCCTCCGCTCATGTGGTCAGGCTTCAGTGGACACACAGTAGATGAATGAAACCAGACAGGGCGACATGAACGCCTGACAGTTTGCCAGCGTGTTGGGACGTGAAGGAATCCGGCGGCACGACAACTGTGACAAAAAACTTACGCGGAGGGAGATTAAGTTTCTCCTCGGAAGATACGGCAGCAGAGGGGCCGTTGCTTTCATCCATCCCCTAAAGATCCTCGCTTCTTTGTGTTTTTGGATGTTTAACGTCAGTCACAGGATACAGAAAAGAAATCCACTCTTCCTGACAACCTTCAGTGCAATCCAATCAGCTCTTTTGTTCCTAGAAAACACCCAATTAAAATCCATCCACTGCATATGCATGCAGCTACTGAGGCGAATACATCTTCATTCCGGTGTCTGATGCCTCATTCCTGATGGTAATTATTTACTTGACCTTATTTCTTAATGCAGCAGCACCCCCACATCTCATATGTTGCTATATGTCGCTCAGTCCACCCTCTTCAAATCTGGATTCAATTCAGAATAACAACTGCCCCGCATCATACGTCATCAAGGATGTGATCACCGGCAGCAGCAGCAGCAGCAGCTGTAACCTGAAAAGGTGAAGTCTTTAAAAATTCATCAGTGTCACCCCTAAAGCAGCATGGCACGCAGCACGCTCAGAGCTGTTAGGTCCAGATCATGGGCTCTCGTTGCAAGCCACACACACGCGCACACACATGTGTGTTGTGACAGCAGCATCCATTCATTCAGAGAGCGCAGCCTCACGGAGACGCAACGGGAAGGACACCGACGAGCGGCTCAGCCAAAAGGAGCCCGTGTGAAGGTGGAGGATATCTGGAGATGCATGACCGAGTCAGGGCGCGTCCGGGCCATCACGCCCCCCTCTCGCCTCTCGCCGTCTCCGTGTCCTCTGAGCGCATCAGGCGGCGTTGAGCATGACAACACACAGAAGAAGAAGAAGAAGGAGGAGAAGAGGAAGGAGAAGGCGCTGAGGCGAGTCACTGCTCACACAGCTCACCGTCGCACAGGTTCAACGAGTCCAATCACACGCACACACACACACACCCTCACACATCCTGATAGGAATCTCCAGCGTCCCTCCCTCTACATGCCCCTCCTTGTTCCAATCGGCAATCCATACAATGCAGAAGGATCCTTGCTTCTCTTATTTCGCTCCTTTATTCCCTCCCTCTCTCTCTCTCTCTGACTGTGTGCAGGGTCCCTGCTCTTTATTGCTCATCCCTCCCATCCCCATCCACATCCCCTCCCCTCCATCTTTCTCCCTGCGTGCCGGAGAAGAGGAGGAGGAGGGAAGGGAAAGGAAGGGAGGGGAAGGGAGGGGTGGAGGCATAACGGCTGGTGGTAAAAGCAGCAGTGCACACGCAAGCTGGACCCGCTAAATGAGGTGGAGACCGCAGGAGAAGAAGGAGGCAAGGAAGGAAGGAAGGATGGATGGATGGATGTTTGTGAAGGATGCAGGACACTCGTGCAGGGTCTCATTTATGCAGCTGCCAGCATAGTTTCATCAGGATCATCCATCTGTCTTCAGCTGTGTGTGTGTGTGTGGCTCTGTGTGGCTCCTCCTCGGTAGGAGGCTTGGCTTGTTTGTTGCTAAGGTGTTACAATCTTCCTGGCTCTGGTGGCACAATCATCTCCTCCATGTCCTCCCTCCTCCAGCTCCTCCTTCTCCTTTGGTACATTCTGTATCATAATCGCTCCCAGGATCTCTGTATTATCAAAATGGTGTTCCTGTATCTGTGTGTGTGTGTGTGTGTGTGTGTGTGTGTGTGTGTGTGTGTGTGTGTGTGTGTGTGGCGTACATGTGAGTCAAAGAGATTTCCTGTGAGTGTATTGATCTGTAGTCTATTGCCTACTACGGCATGTGTTCATTAGGAGAAGTGGGTAAGCTCTGGGCTCACAGCGTGAACCGAGCAATAGCCTGAGAGGATGAGAGCATATTGGACATCAATAATTAGACCACAGAAAAAAAAGAAGCACATATGCTTATTACACACATTTCCGTGTGAATAAAACATTTTTAAGTACGTGAGGAAATGTTTTCTACATGATTTGTGCCAGGAAATAATAACTTAACCATTTAATCTGCTCACTCTGAGATTATTTACTCAGTATGTCACTGAAAGTTCAAACAAATTCGGATTATTTTAATGCAAGGCGAATAAAAAGCAGCAAATTCTCGCATCAAAGAAGCTTTGAAGATTTGATTTCTCATCACTTAATGGACTAATCGTTATAAAGAAGCTAAAAGTAACAAGAGGAACTGCTGCAGTTATGCTCCGTGTGTGTAAATAAACATTTTTAGGTACATGAGGAAATGATTTCTTCATGATTTGTGCCAGGAAATACAGAATTACTAATAAAACACTTTCATTATCTGTGAATTTGCTGATTGTTTTCTAGATTTAAACACATCAAAGCGCAATTTCCTTGAAACAATGTCACTGAAAGTTCAACCTGCAGTTAAAAGTCCAAAATTATTCAGATTATATTATAGATTATTAATACACGACGTATAAAAGCAGCAAATCTTCATATTAAAGAAGCTGAAACCATCAAATATTTTAAATTTTAGCCTTAAAAATGAACATAAACAATTCATTAATTTGATTTCTCTTCATCAACTAATCATTTAATGAACTAATTATTATAATAATAGTAGTTAGTTTCTCGATTTAAAGACGTCACATCACGGTTTCCTTGAAGTGATGTCATTGAGAGTTTAACCAGCTCAAAGATATTCAAATTATTTTATCAAATTCTCACATTAAAGAAGCAGAAAGCATCAAATGTTTTGCTTTTTTTTTAAACGATTCACTGATTCGATTTCTCTTCATCGGCTAATCACTGAACGCACTAATCGTTACAATAAAGCTTAAAGTAACAAGAGGAGCTGCTGCAATTAAGCTCTGTGCAACAACAGAAAGCACTGCAGCAAACACGATAACGCATCCATCACTTGAATTATTACCGGGTGTAATTTCACGTTAATTACTCTCTGATTTAAAAAAAAAAACAGAGTCGGATGTCTTTCCCCACAGTGCACTGCTCCGAGCCTCCCACCATCATCTCATAACACACGATCTGACCGTCCACCTGCTCAGCCCGCTCTCCCCCCGCCTCCCATCCACACAGTCAGTGAGAGGGCAATAACTACTCCCTCTGAATACAAAAGACCCCCTGACAGCCGCCTTTGGCTCAAGGGGAAAACACACGACCTGAGAGCGGCGACCAACGCACAAGAAGAGGAAGAAGAAGAAGGAGAAACCTCACAGGAAGTGCTGAGGTGCTTTTAAAAAAAAAATCCAAACATTCAAGCAGGGAATGATGTGTGTGTGTGTGTGTGTGTGTGTGTGTGTGTGTGTGTGTGTGTGTGTATGTGTGTGTGTGTGTGTGTGTGTGTGTGTGTGTGTGTGTGTGTGTGTGTGTGTGAGGACGTGACACAAGTGTGTGAGCTAAAGTGCACGTCAGGTTGGAAGTGCTGCACGGTGAATCTAATTATTTGGAAATAGACACCCACGTAAAACGCAGGAAATCAGGTTGTCTTCAGGCAGACACTTTTCAGAAAACCTCCTCTCCTCTTTGGCACATGTATGCATGCAGACAAAGCAAACACACACACACACACACACGTTGACACCCACGGGCAGGCGCTGTCAGCTGGACGCTGGCCAAGGGCAGTGGTCATGCTGGGTGATTTTTCATTTCTCCTTCACTGCGAGCTGTCCTCTCTCCTCTCTCCTGCTCATCTCTCTCACTCTGCTGCCGTGCTGCAGCGAACACCTCGCATCAGATTCACATTTAAATGTCTTCTTCTCCCTCTCCTCCTCCTCCTCCATCCTTTCCTTGGCACGCAGCATCAGTCCACCAATCCATCTGAACTCTTTTATTTACCAGGCCCTGCAGAGGATACGCTACGTTTGATGCTCACTACAACGAGACGTTCCAGCAGCGTAATTATACAAAAAATAAAAAGAAGAAAAACCACACATCGGGGATTCCTTTCAGAGCATTTCAAGATCTGCCAGATCCTAAAAACACCTCAAAGCTCGCCAAAATCCATCCGGGAGCTGACTGACCTTCAATTTACAGGCAAACACTCACACTAATGAATAAATGGTTGTTTCCTGAGGTTATAGCACCCCAATCTGAGCTGTGTGCACTCACACATGATTGCAGAGTAGCAACATCCAAACTGCAGTTCATCAAACGTCCACTTGAGGCTGGCTCCAGAAGTGAGTCAGTCTCCACAAGTCCCCATGTTAGACAGCAGAAATAAACATGTTTACAGCCTGGTACAAAAAACAGTTTTGGTCTCTGTAGCTAATTTCCCCCTAAAGGGTGAATTTATATACAACTCATCTGTTCACATTATATTAAGGCTGAAAGTTATGCAGGATTAAGAGCGTGGACGCTTTGATTGACAGGTGGGTGCTGTTACAGGTGACTTGTTTGAGCAACCAGGCGTCATTCAGCGATCAGCGATCCAAGAGGCATGACTGCCAAGAGCCTCCACACTGAGCTTCAAAATGGCACAGTCAGCCTGAAACCTAAACTCTGATACTCGACCTGTTGTGTTTATTCATGTACCAGCCTCTAAATCTGAGTCTGACTAATATTTACGCTGTGAAATAGAGACACGAAGAAGTTTAATTTGGTTTGTGTTCGAGCATAATCAGGCTTTTCAACTCGTGAGAGAGGACAGCTGAAGACAGACACAGGGACCACGGGCTGGAGTCGGAACCGGGTCGCTTTTCATCCACGGTACCAGTTGAGCCACCAGGGCGCCACAGTTTATTATTATAGTATTTTCATATCCACCATATTGTGAACTCCAACTGTCAGATAAATGCAGTGTACAATGTTCCCCTCTGAAAACAAGTGTAGACGTGTAGATTAGAACAAAAAGTAACAGCACTGGCTCAAACTTTAGCACGTTTCATTTTGATACTTTAAGTCCATTTTCAGATCTTTGACTGGCAGGATGTTCATTGTCGTTGCTACTTAAACGATGTGAATCCTTCTTCCTCCTGCGGACGTCACCTACGCTGCCCTAACACACACATTTAAAAAAAAGTGAGACTGACGGTGACACATTGTGTCACTTTAACGAGAAAGGGTGGGAAGTCGAGATATGAGGAAATGATGTAAATGAACAAAAAAAAAAAAAAACTGATCGGCTGCTTCACATGTAAAAAGGCCCTGTTTGTCTGAAAGGAAGTGGCTTTGAGGGCAGTTGCAGTTTGGCAGACAGGAAGTAGGCCGCACAGCAGGTTTCATCCTGCTGCCATGGCGATGGCTGCTGAGGGATGTTGCCATTGGTTGACCGTGTCCAGAGGCCGACTGATAAATAAATGCCAGCGCATTTACACACATTTATTTATTTTTCTTGATCGCGGAACTGAAACTAGAATGAAAATCGTCTGCGGAGGAACGCACAGGAAGACATGCCGACAGTCACAGGAAGCACAGAGGAAGATATCAATCACATACGATCATGTTGCCCTTCACCCCAAACTCCCCCGACACCAATCGAGCAATCTACATGTGAAGTTTTTTCCTGTTTATCGTGTGCATTGAAGTGAGCATCCGTGCACACAAATGCTGCTTTCAAATAAAGGTTGATCACAAAGAGCATCTCGAAGCGTGAGCTTACCTTGAATACTGTGGAGGTAAACTTTAAGGCCCGAGCGCAGCTGCTGATCCGCGACTCTTTCGAACTGCTTGTAGAGTCTGTTGATTGCACTCTGGAGAGACTCATGCCTCTTGATTTCTGCTTTTATTGCAGTGGAGTTTACTGATTTGCTGCTGCTGTTCATCCTGACACATGGATCTGTCGTGTAACCTGAAGCTGTGAAGCGCTCGCTTCAGCCCATTTGAACTCCCGGGCCTGTTTGTTCCACGAGATGTTCTCCAACTTAAAGCACAGAAAAGAAAAAGAAGCGGCGGCAGGCTGGCTGGGTGTCTCACTCTTTCTCTCTCTCTCTTTCTCGCTTTCTCGCTCTCTCTCACTAGACCACAAAAGTCAGCTCACGACAACGTGTGTCTCAGTTTCCTCTGCAGGTTTGAACTGAACTGAACTCACTTCCTTATTTTAAACCATATACTTCACTATGCAGCAGTTCCGACTGCTGTGGTGGCCACACACCGTTGGAAAAGGCGTATGCGACTGCTGGTTACTGCACATGGCATGTTTTACATGTCATTAGCAAGACAATGACATGTAAATATAAGAATATGTAATATTTACATCACAATTCATGTGTTTGTGTCATCCTGGCTTTCGATTGGAAGACTGTCAGATGTGTACACATGGTGAAATGTGACGGTGTTAAATGATGTTTGGGTGTCACACCGTGCCGTCATCAATCCACTGTTCCCTCTCACAAGCAATATTTAATCTTTATGTGCCTTTAAACTTTACTGTCGCCCAAGCAAAGAGCAGGTATTCTGCACCTCGACCTGCCTTGTTTGCATTATGTCTCAAAACTGTATTAGCTATCTCCATCAGCTTCATCTCAATGCCATAAATCATGAGAAAGGTTTTAATGTTAGCTGACCTCATCTTAGCAAAAGCATCCAGTTTTGTCTATATGGAGATTAACTCGTTTTGGAACCAGCCTCAAGTTTTTTTCTGAGGAACTGCAGTTTTTTTTTTTTGGCGCTCCCACGTTGGCTTTATTGTTGTTGCTAGGTCATTAACAATTCAGACACCCGTCACTCTTTATTTTCAAAAAACGTTAACATTTGTCGTATATTCAGTGGCGATACAGTTGAAGATGTTTGAAGAAAAACTCTGCCGACACTGTCAAATTTATTACAATAAGTTCAGTATCGTAATCGAGTAAAACGTTAATTGGAGAGCCTCCAGCCGAATAATGAAACTCTCCTGAACTATGCGGGGCAAGCCCTTATATACAGACATGCAGTCAAAGTAAACTATAACTCTTGTGTAAGAGAGGGACAGAGGAAAAGAGAGGCCCCTCTCCAAGGATCCCACATGGCTCTTTTAACATACATTAACACACTTGACAGTGGCGCCATCCTGGCGGTTCTTTGGTACTCTTACCCAAATAACCTCAAATACCAGCTAGTGACACAGACAAGTATCTCAATATAAACCATTTGTATATAATAGTACTAGTATTAGTAGGTAACTATGCATCTATGTGCAGACACCTCAAGATTATTCATTCATATGCGATGAAAATATTCGCACACATTCTCTGGATACGAGCTATGACACGTTTGAAATGCTGTCCAGCATTACTGTCATTAGTACAGCATGCAAGACATTTTCAGTAAAGTTGTTTAGTGGTTGGTAGTTACACCAAAGGTGTGAAATATTACACCAGCATGTAGTAAAGAGCTTTGACCTGTGTGTGTGTGTTCAGAAGAGTGTGTGAAGTGCAAATCTAAAGATTTATCATCTTCGTTTTTTAAACTGCCGACCACTCCGACAGTCGAAAGTCTGCATAAACATTATATATATCTATTTTATATATATTGTTTTCAGGCCACACAATGTGTGAAGCATGAGATGCTTTCACCTCTTCAGGCCTCAAAAAATATTTAAACTAAAAGTAGCTTCTTTGGTTGAACAGCTCATAACCAAACATCCGCATTTAGGTCATAACCTGTGATGTGAGGTCACCAGTAGACGCCGCTTACAGTATAAATATGGACGCCATATGGACGATTGACGTCATCCAACAGGTGTTTATTGAACAGGTGACACACAGTACTATGGGGAAATTAGCTATAGAGACCAAAACTGTTTTTACTCAGTCCAATGATGCCTAAAACCAAAACTATGGAACAGCCTCCCCCTCCAGATCAGGTTGGCAACCTCGCTACAAGCCTTAAAATCTGGATTAAAAACACATTTATTCACGCTGGTGTTTAAGAGTTGATCAATTTTCATCTTTGTTACTGTCTACAGTATTTATGACTATCCATTACTCTATGTAATTGCTTGTTTTATTTATTTATTTATTTATTTATTTATTTATTTATTTATTTATTTATTTATTTATTTATTTATTTGTTTGTTTGTTTCTTTCTTCCTTTTAATGTATTGTATTTTTTTTTATGTTGTGCAGCACTTTGGGCAATGTCTTGTTGTGCTATATAAATAAATGGACTTATGACTTGTGCCAGAAACTCAATTAAACCATTTTTTGTGGAGGCACCTCATTTGGAATGTGTTTAATATTGTTTTTATTTTATTTTTTATTTCATTTACTTTATTTATTTATTTTATTTATTTACTTTTTATTATTATTTTATGTATTATTTTATTATTATTATTATCATTTAAAATCTATACCAGTAATTATCATCAATAACTTGATTAATAATAATTTATGGAAGCACCTCATTTGAAATGTGTTTAATATTGTTTTTATTTTATTTATTTTTCTATTTATTTGCTTTATTTATTTTTATTTATGTACTTTTTACTATTATTTTTTATTTTATTTATTATTCTTATATTATTATTATTATTATTATTAATAATAATAATAATAATAATAATAATAATAATAATAATAATAATAATAATAATAATAATAATAATAATAATAATAATAATATCTAAAATCTATACCAGTAATTATCATCATTAACTTGATTAATAATAATTTATGGAAGCACCTAATTTGAAATCTGTTTAATATTGTTTTTATTTTATTATTTTTTTATTTACTTTATTTATTTAATTTTATATATTTACTTTTTAATATTATTTTTTATTTTTTTTATTATTATTATTTGAAATCTATACCAGTAATTATCATCATTAACTTGATTAATAATAATTTATGGAAGCACCTAATTTGAAATCTGTTTAATATTGTTTTTATTTTATTTTTTATTTATTTACTTTATTTATTTAATTTCATATATTTACTTTTTAATATTATTTTTATTATTATTTGAAATCTATACCAGTAATTATCATCATTAACTTGATTATTAATCATAATTTATTATTCTCTTTGTTTATTTCCAGATAATTGTTTTTTTTTCTTTTTTTTCTTTTTTTACCGTAAAACGGTGACGTTTGTTGGCACCCCTGACGTCACATGCGGCGCTAACGTCACCGGACACGCCCTCACCGCTGACCGAAAACACACTGTGTGTGTGTGTGTGTGTGTGTGTGTGTGTGTGTGTGTGTGTGTGTGTGTGTGTGTGTGTGTGTGTGTGTGTGTGTGTGTGTGTGTGTGTGTGTGTGTGTCTGTTACACACAGAGACGTTAGCCTCCGCAGAGAGAGCCAGGCAGACAGCGGCACACTCTCCCTCCCTTCCCCGTGTTAAAGCCTTCTTCTGTCGGCCTTCCTGAGCTCGGATCCGCGCTCTCTGTGTGAAGATGGTGTGCGGCGGCTTCACCTGCTCCAAGAATGCGCTCTGCTCCCTGAACGTGGTTTACATGGTGAGTGCCACAAAATAGACCATCATGCTAACTAGCCTAGCCTAGCCTAGCCTAGCCTAGCCTTCAGTTTAATGATTTCACCCTTTTTTTTTTTTTACTTCACACGCCTCCGTCACCTCACAGACGATTACTGGTATAGACTCGGTTGTGTTTGTTACATAGTTATTATTATGTGTGTAGTGTACGTTAGCTAACTAGACTAAATATGTAGAAGGTAGCTTTTTTTTAAAAGGCATGCTAACCTCGCTAGCCTAGCCTAGCCTAGCTTAGTTAGCCAGCTGAGGCCAGCTGACCTAAAAGGTTTGAAATAACGGACACGGTCGGGTTGTTTATGCGGTGTATCATCTGATCATGGTGTCAACACGAGATGTGTGTGTGTGTGTGTGTGTGTGTGTGTGTGTGTGTGTGTGTGTGTGTGTTAGCAGTCATGTGAGCTGTGGTAGCTTTAGCTCGGCTAACTCTAATGACACCCAGCTGAAAGGTGAAACACACAGGTGAAACACACACACACACACAGGTAACACAGGTGAAACACACACAGTTAACACAGGTGAAACACACACACACAGGTAACACAGGTGAAACACACACAGTTAACACAGGTAACACAGGTGAAACACACACACACACACAGGTAACACACACACAGTTAACACAGGTGAAACACACACACACACACACAGGTAACGCAAGTGAAACAAACACACACACACACACAGGTAACACAGGTGAAACACACACAGTCTGTCTGAGAGCAGCTCACACCTGGTGGTGCTGGTTAGTTAAAGCTGTAGTTTGTTACTTTGCTCCGTCACGTCCGTGAATGAGGTTAAAATAACAATAATCCTTCAAACATGATCCAAAAGCAACATAACACCTGAAACACTGTCGGTGAACTCTGTTGTTGACGAGGAGGAGCTGCTGAAACACCTCTGACAAACCCAGTTTGTTAAATTATTGTTTTTTTTTATCATAATAAGCTGAATATCTTCGATTTTTTTTATGTTGGTCAGACCAGATTTATTGTTTCACTGAGGAGATTAACACAATAAATAGATCTTAAACATTTGTGGTCTGTAACTTTAATCTTGGCTTATTGTGATATCCTGATAAATAATATTAAATTAGATTTATTTACTTTATTCATCCCACCACGGGGAAATTTACTTGTTGCAGCAGCAGAGGAAAGTGAAGCAAACACTACAGAGTTAGAAAAACACAATAAACAGACAGAAGTATCTATAACCTACAATAAACACGGAAAAACAATCATCCTATATCCTATATATCCTGATGAATCATAAACGTTGTCGTCGTGCTGCACTGCAGTTAAATTTCACAATGTTCGGAGCTGATCTTATAACTGAAGAGGAGAGTGACTGTCTGTCTGTGTGTCATATTTACAGACCATAATATATCCATGTATATATATATATCTATATATATACTACTATTGTGTTTATTGCCGGGCTGTTGCATCACATCATCGTTTCTTTTGTTCTCGTCTGCTTCGTTTAACTGACGCGTTCACGAGCAGCTGCTGAAATACCTCCAATAGTTCCACCGGCCTCTCGCGTGTGTCGCCTTCTTTATTATAACAAACTGAACATGTTTGAGTTTAGAGATGTCATCCAGAGTTTTATATTTGTTGAGAAGAGTCTGATTTAATCAGTCGTCTTAATAGTTTCACTGGGGGCTTTTCGGTTTGTGAAATATCCTGATGAATCATAAATGTTGTTGTTGTCGTGCTGCACTGCAGTTAGGTTTGACAATATTCTGAGCTGATCTCATAAGTGAAGTGAAGAGTGAATGTCTGTCTGTGTGTGTGTCATATTTAGAGAGCCACACGTTACATAAACAATCCAGTAGCAGCATGAGACGCAGTAAACAAACATCCAGTTAACCTGTAGAGATACATTTGAGTTTAAATCAAATCTGTGCAGAGATACAAATAGAAAAGTGGATAAAAAAATAGACATAAAAACTATTTATCATTAAATTGGACTGTAGAAAACGAGTGAGTGTCTGTGCAGAGGTGTGAACTCGTCAGTTTGTCACATCTGAGATCTGTTGCTCAGTTTTATGTTCAGGAAAAGTTCCCGAGTGTCCGTGGAAGACTCCTCATCTCTCTGCCGGGTGTTCACAGTGCTTCATAGTTTGTTTGCTGTTGTGAAACAGGACAGTTAAGATCGAGAGAAACGCAACCCGCCCAGTGAGAAACCTTTGGAACGTGTGTGAACACGTTGGACGAACAGATCCATAAACTTTAAACTCAGCCTGTTTGTTTTTCTGTGCTCCGGCTGCGTTACACATCATCCCGAAGACGTAACCGGTGTTTATAAGACAACCTCTGTTTGCGCTGATCAGACCGCATGACGGCTTCACGCTGCCTCAGCTGATTCCCGTTAACTTCCTCCTCTCCCTTCTCTCTCTCTCTGCCTCCTCCAGCTCGTCGGCCTGCTGCTGATCGGAGTCGCAGCATGGGGGAAGGGGTTCGGCTTGGTGTCGAGCATCCACATCATCGGAGGGGTGATCGCGGTGGGCGTCTTCCTGCTGCTCATCGCCATCGTGGGCCTCATCGGCGCGATGCATCACCACCAAGTCATGCTCTTCTTTGTATCCTTTCTCCGCGATGCGCTCCGTTACGGTGGCGCGTGACACAACTGCCACGTTTTTTTGTTGTTTCTTTGACTCGCGCTCTCAGTACATGGTCATCCTTTTTATCGTTTTCCTGTTCCAGTTCGGAGTTTCTTGTTCCTGCTTGGCGATGAACCGCGGGCAGCAGGTGAGCATCCGTCTTAATACATTTCGTGATTTTCCTCGGACGTTAGCCTCTTTATTCATCCATTGTTTTGTTTTTTTGCTTTTTCAGGAGACGCTTCTGACCTCGGCGTGGGGAATTTTACAAAATAAGACCAAGATAGACCTGGAGGACCAGCTCAACTGTTGTGGGCTGATCAACTCCACCGACACCCGGCAACAGTTTGAACAAGACCTGCTACACTGCACCGCCGTAAGTCTTCCAGTCGGGTCTTTGATCGTTTCGAGATATTTCTGATCTGTAAATAAACTTCTCATCACGAAGAAATGCTGCATTTCCACTCACACAGCAGCACGCACTGAGAAAATGTTTTGGAGGCGTAATCCTGGTTTAGCTTGCAGACCGTTGGCTCATACCGCTGACGGACTTTTCCTCTTTTCTTTTTTTTTTTTTATGTTGCTTTCACTCCAGTCTTGTAAAACGCACCAAAAGGTCTGCCAGCGCTGCGGGGACCTGATGCTTAATCATGCTTCAGAAGCTCTGAAGATCCTCGGAGGCGTCGGACTCTTCTTCAGCTTCACAGAGGTGAGTGTTCGCTCCTACGTCTGCTAACATCCACTCGTTTAATCAGCGTGAGTTTAACGTGGCGCGCTAACTGGACTGACAGTCGTCACAGTCTGTGGACTTTCTCTCAGAGGTGAAGTATACACATGCAAACTTCGAGTTCAACTTGACCGTTGGCCAAACTGCAGCTGCTTCGACTGTGTTGACCTCTGAGGGAACGGAGAGTCAAAGACAGAAGAAGCTGTGGTAGCTCATTGGAGGGATAGTTCAGATTTTGTGAAGCGTGGTTGTATGAAGTACTGATCCATGGTCAGTGTATTACTCAGAGTAGATGGCCGTCGGCTGTAAACACAGGCAGTAACACCATGTTATTTTTTAGATGTCCCACAAACAGTTTACAGTCAGTTACTGCCTGAGCATGGAAAATGACACGGTCTGTTTAAACACAGGAGTCGATGACTCCTTAAAAAATAAAATCAGTCTTAGTGTACGGCTGATTTACAATATTTTCACCACCTCACCGTGCTGTCAGTCAGCAGGTCTGAAGTGTTTACATCCGTGTACGCTCTCCTCAAAGCCTCCAGACGTCACTGACAAGAAAACTTCAAATTTTACCTAAAAGAACGGGAGCTGGTGGTGTCATCGCGTGACTCATGTTACAGGGTTCCCACGGGTGCTTGAATTCCTTGAAAATGCTTGAATTTCAATTCAGTGTTTTCAAGGTTGTGAAAATGCTTGAAATTTCATAATTAGTTAAAAATCAAAATAGTCAATCTACCACCATATGAAATAATGCTAATTAGACCCATATTATTATGCCATACAGTGGCACCGCTGCGCTTCACATGACCATCATGGCAAACACAACTAGTAGGCTACCTATTTAAAGGTGCTGGAAAAATGGAAAAACTGGTGCTTGAAGGTGCTTGAAAAGTGCTTGAATTTGTTCATGAAAAAGGTGTGGGAACCCTGATGTTAATTCGGATCAGAATTCCCGTCAGTTGCTGCGTATCGAGGCAGCTGTAGACGAGCCACTCCAGTAGTTTGTGAGGTATAACTTACTTTTTTGTTTCGTGTCTGGGGGCAAATTAAGTGGTGATATTTTAAAAAAAACATTCATTCATTTGTCATGTTGGTTATCTTCTGTGTCACTGTGGGTTATCACCTCATACAGCTCCACTTCACGTCGCCCTCTAACTGTCGGAATACAAAATACCCGACGACAATTGAATCATTTTCGGTCAGGATGTTTTCAAGTGTGACTTCCACATAATGAATTGTCTTAAATTACTGAACACGATGAGACATTTTCCAGTACTCGAGGTCGTTTAATGAACCAACACGCAGCTAACACGTCTTCTTCTCTGTCCCCTGCTGTCCTAGGACGAGTACGATTATTTATAAAGGCAGCGCGGTTTACAGAGACGCTCTCGATCACGAGGCACTTTACAACATAATTACTGCCTGACCGTGAGGAACAGCAGCACAGCCTGTTAACACGGGCGTCGATGGTTTAATAAACCGTGTGAACTAATCGTCCTGTTAGCGACGGAGCGAGTGAAATGATACGACATGAGAGTGGATAGCTCTGCGACCTGTGTGGTCCACGGGCGTTTCCTTTAGTGTGTGTGTGTCATCCTTCATCTCTTCACCTCTGTTTTTCAACAGATCCTGGGAGTGTGGCTCGCCGTGCGCTACAGGAACCAGAAGGATCCACGCGCAAACCCAAGTGCTTTCCTATAGTCTGTCCCGCGTACGCAGCACGGCGCCGTTAGATGCAGTTTTTTTTTTTTTCAGACACACTGGTACACACACACACACACACACACACACACACACACACACACACACACACACACACACAGGCATTAGAATCATCTAGATGCAGACACTCAGGCATATTATACCCGAGCCACAACCGCACAGAATGGACGAGCGCACGTAGCACCCGACGACAAACACACACCTTCACCTGAGACTGAAACTACAGCAACAACAACAACAACAACAACAACAAACCCGTCACCACGTCCAGAAACCTTCACAATCTCCTCAAGCTGGAAGATCTGGATACTTATGTATGAAGGGATACGTTGGCATCACGACCATGCAGCCTTGATTTGAGTACCAGATAGATCTCCTGCTAGTTTCCAACTATGTAACAAGCGATGAGACATCTCTGCATGTGTCCTGCGCCTGCACAGACAGACAAACAAACAAGCGGCCTCTTTTTGTTGTTGATTTCATTCCCCACGCCAAACAAAATGACTGTGCAGTGTGTCAACGAGATAACTTGTATGCACCTTGAAATCTTTCCTCTCGTCTCTAACGTAGTGCCACAGCAAAATATATTCCTCTGGTCAGCGCTATCGGTGATGTGTACCCAAGCGTGTCCGGCGTGATGAGTTTGGTGTCAGCTGAGAGAGGGAGGGGAAAGAAGTACTGGACATGTGTTGTAAATGCGTTTTTTGAACTGTTTGTAAATGCTTTCGTTTTTTCCCCAGGTGCCACAAATGCCGGGATTTAGCAGGAGTTAGGAAGCAAGAGTAGATTTTTTTTTTTTTTTTTTTTAGGTAGTTGCTAGTCACTCGGGTTCAAATATTTATGAACTGTAACTGAGCCAACTAACTTTTAACAGTCAGAGATATTAGGATGCCAACGGACTGCAGCCTCGATGTTGTACATAATCTGTTAGAAGTCGTTCTCGGTGGGTTTGCCTCCTTCTCCGCCCCTTCAGTCGGGAGGTTTGCCTGCATATTTTGAGGTCTCTGACGGGGTGAGGGGGGGGAGCGGCACGATGATCCACACACAACTTCCTGTATTTACGATGTTCCCTTTGTGTTGCACAGTGATGTAGTGTAGATTCTGGTAGAAGAGACGTGGATTCAGGTACGTTATCGTTACCTCCTGTGTAACTGGAAGAAAAAAACACAAAAAAAAAATGAAAAAAATATAAATTTGATTTTAAATAATTGGGTAAATTTGGCCGAAACGTGTTTATCGCAAACCCAATGTTTTGTTTTTATAGTGTTAATTGTGAAAAAGTGCTTTTGGTTGCAACTTCTTCTTCTTTTTAAAAGATATTTTTGAGATGATTTTTGTGGATTTATTTAGTTCTCTGTTGCCATCTGCTCTTTTCATTCATCAGTGTTATAAAATGCTTTGTACAAAAAAAAAAAAAAAAGTAAAAACGTGTGAAATATTTTCAGGATCTATTTAAGTTCAAGTTCGATGTCGCACATTAGGCTTAAGTTATGTTGTAGTTTTGACGCTGAGCTCGAGGTCGGACGTTTCTGCGCAGTGATTTTCTCTTTTTTTTTTTTTGAATTGCTTTTAACTTAAAAGGACTAACACAAACCGTAATTACGTCTTACTTGAACCTGTCGACTTTGGCTGATTTATGGATTTCCTGCTGCTGATTTGGAGTTATCGCTGGTGTGTAAACAAAAACTTTCGAAACGGATCTTAAGCGTTATTATTATTATGCCATGTATCACACCTCACTTTGAAATTGTGTGCACTTGTTCAAATGTATCTTGAATTTTTGAGACTTAATTTTCCAAATAATAAAACCTCGAATTGGAAACTGCTTCCTCTCAGTCATTTCATTGTTTTTTAAGGCGCACTTAGTTTGGACCATCATGTAGATTATGTAAGGCATCAACTACATTTGTCCAAGGGCCAGAAATTTTCTCAGCAGACACTATCTGGGCCAGACGCTCTCGTAAAATTAAATTAATATTGTATCCTAAGTAATATAATATCTCATGTATCAGTTTGCCTTTGAAATGTATGTTATTTTTTAGCCTAACTCATATTACCTGTACGGTAGCGACCCAAAACGATATTTTAGGCTTCATATTCAAGAGGCTGTCAACTGCCAACGTGCGGAGCGTGATGCGGCCGATCAGATAACTGATTGACATCCAGGCTGCGGTGACATGAAGCCTGGTGCTGAACGCTTGAGCGCCTTTTGGGTGGCTCGTCTCCAGCAGAAGTACGAGGACACGCTGAGGACATTGGCCATGTATGTTCTCACGATGTTCGGATCAACATACACCTGTAAGGACACAAGCGCGAACGTGAGTATTTCACTCTTGTGATTTTCTTTTTTTATTTAGGCTTTTTTAATGTGATGTATCGTGTTTTGGGATGTGGGGGACTGTGGTGGGGTATATAGTGTTTCTTAAAGTCTGTCATTTAAGTAGACGCATGCAATGGTAATTTCTTCATCTCAAACAATGTACTGAAACAAAACAGTGGTGGGTTACCACAACAAAACATGTCAATGTCTCAGTAACTTGTCATGTGTCCTTGAGCATCGGTTTCACGCTGTTCACAAGTCGACTCATTCCTGTTATGGAGTTTTCTATCCTGAGGTTACACGAGGTCCCGTGTGGCCTTGAGGTCCTGTGTGGCCTTGAGGTCCTCAGCAGTATTAGTTGTTTGTCTCTGGTTGGGAACAGTAGGTGCCAGTCTATCTCCACACTGTGGTGTCCAGGGTCACAGAGACCTGTTGCTGCCTTCATAGACATCTTAGATAGCTTGTTGTTGTAAACAGACGTCTGTGTCTCCAGACTAGAACATGCTGACAGTAACACCTCCATGGGTAAAGACATTCTCTGTGACTCATTCTGGGCGTGTAGTATTTGTGCTGTTATCTTGGGGTTTAAAGTCGATCCACCAGGATGAGTTGGGCAGAATGTGAGACCGACTCAGGCACTTCTGATGAACTTTGACAGTGTCTCTAGTTCTCCTTGGCCACGCGTCAATAAATAATACAGCGTAAGACATCAGAGGCTCCTGAACTCCTGACCTCACCATTGACCTTTGACTTCAACAATTTCTCCACAACAACCTGTGACACTCTGAGCTCAGTGGCACTGACCAGGTCCACTGTTGACGGATTGTTAGGTGTTGTCCTTATGTGGTTCATTTATAGATCAGACCCGATCTTGATCTTGCTAGAGAACTAAGAACCAGAAGTACTGAAGTCATTCAAAAGTTCACCTGTTAGAGTTAGAGTGCATCTGAAAGCCGAATATCTCTCTAAGTTTTTGTGAGGAACAGCTTCAGGACTCTTGGAAAACCATTCAAGGTGACTGAGAGAACATCAAGTGCAATAATCTAAATCCCCACGATTCCTCATGTTCCTTCAATGTTAGTATCGTCTTTATTTCAGTTATGAAGCTTGGCTGCAGCCTCCTTTTGTATGAGTCGAAGGTGTGCCGACACCTTCCACCACACGATGGCAGTGCAGAGTCTGTGCAGATGCCTGCATCTCTCTGTGCACGCTGATCTGATTTTGAGCAAATACCTCAAGACGAGACGAGAATTCATAAACAGTGGTGACTGTTGTCTTACGTGAGTGACTGCGAGTTGAACGTGGCAGCTGTAAAATGAATTTACTCAAGCTGTATGTTTGGATTCCCTGATATTCCTTGAGAACGCCTTTAATCCGCTCAGCTGGGATGGGTCCAGTAACGTGGTGATGTGGTGGGCAGTGAGCAGAAGGAGAGCTCAAGTACACTCTGATAAAGGGATAAGAGACACACAAGGAAATGATCCTGATACCTTTCAACCAAGGTTGTCCTAAATGAGGATAAACTGCTCCTCTTGCCCTCGTCCTAATGGCCCATGGCAGACTGTCACCATCACCGCTACCCCCTCCCTTCAAGAAAGGCGTGACCTGATCTGTGGCGTTGGTGCGCCCTGCCAGGGAGCACCTGCAGATTCATTTTCCTGAGACGCAGGAACATTTATGTAAGTGAAATATGCCTGGTAAGGGCTTTGGGTCTTGAGTGTTTCCAGTGGCTGGGTACCAGAGATATTTGGAAAGACTGCACCACACATATCGCATCCCCTCTATCCTGTCAGCGTGTTCTCCTGAGGGCCCAATGCCAGTACCCACCCTGTGATGCATGTCCATATGCCGGGTGTATTAGCTCGGAGAAGCTGTGGAGAATCGCACCAACAGGGATGGCCATCTGTCCTTTTACAGATATAGCATGGACTCTCTGCGAGCGCATGAAGGCAGGATCTTAAAACATTTGGTCCATTATATCACAGTGCTATGATGAATGGGTCTTTACAAAGGCTTGTCCTATAGGCAGAACTAATTGTGTATGTATTTTCAGCATGGGGGCAGGATGAGGCAGCATCCAGATCAGTGGGGACCAATAAAGTGTTTCTATAATAGGACATGTTTCGAGTGCTGGAAGAAGAATTCAGATTTTGTAGTACTATGCTGCAAAAAATACTCCTACCGCAAGTTAAAAAGCTACATGGGTAGTTTACCTTACATACATCACAGCTATACTCACATATTATATTTTAATCTTTAAAAAATTGGACATGGGGAAATAAAAACACCTAAAGTAACTCCTGACAAATCAAGGATAAAAAAAAAACCATAAATTCATCATGTATAATAGAAAAACAACTGGGAGATATATGAAGGCACAGTCAATCTAATTCAGATGAATGTTTATACAATAAAAGGTTTTTTCTGTAGAGGTATTGAATTATTTTGTGTATCTCAAAGCTAAATTTAAAAAAAAATAGAAAATTTAGGGTTAAAAAAATCTGAAATGATCAATAATTTTAAAGATTTTTTAATACAAATACGTCACCTTGGATTTATTTCTACAAATATACTTGAAGTGTATATGTAGGAATGTTATGCATGATTGCATTTTTTCATGTAATCTTCATGTATTATGTAGAAAAATGGGCCCTGTGACTAAATTTTAATTCATCAAGCTCTCACCAACGACTAAAACTCCCCAGATTTACTCTTGTACTTTACTCTCTTTCCTTTTCTCTTCTTGGCTTCCTCCGTCAACGTCCTCCTCAGTCTCCTCTCCTCTGTTATTATGTCCATAGAGGCTGCTGAGCCTATTTACATTGCCTTGCTTGTCTAGCTCCTGTTCTGGCACGACACTGTCTCTGCTCCTGAAAACCTCCTCTTCTTCCCTGTGCTCCAAAACGCCTGAAACAAACAAACAAACAAACACTCCCCGGTGCTAGTTAGTAAGTTACAGTGTTGCTTTAATAGCATCTTAATGTTGTAGCTGGTTGAGATGAAGCTACTGGAGTTTGAACTCCTTCATATTCAGTTTGGTATTTTAGTACAGTGAGACGGCGATGGAGATGAGATGGAGCCTCTCTAAAGTGTGGGGTCGTGAGATGATTAATGGGAAATAAAATTAGGGGAAAATAAAGTTTTTCAGCACAGTTTAGAGTAAAGTTGTGTTGCTGTGTCAGCAGTGGGAGTTTCCTCCGACAAACAGGACTAAACAGGATTTGCTGTTGCGGTTTCACTGGGTCTGGATCTGGATCTAGATTCTTCTCACAGCTCTGCGACGGCAAACAGGAAGGCAAATCATTCTCATCAGTGGGAAGAGACAAACAGGTCAATACGGCCTATCAATAATGAAACAGAGCGAGGATGCATGCTGTTAGTACTCAGATGGAAGGGCGGCGGGTTACGTAGGGAGTTAATCAGATCATTCAAGTCTGAAAGTGGCACTTCATATCTCCGATATCTTCACCTGAGTTAAAGGACAGTTACCAGTATATGCAAATCAGGAATTTGGACTTGTGCTGACAGGTTTTTTTTTTTTAACAATCTTTATTTATTTTTCAATTTAAACAATACAACATTAAATATGTAACGAAAAAGAAAAGAAAACAAACAGCCTGTGTGAATTACATTAATGTTAAGCCAGTCCAGTTAATTATGTCTTCCCTTGTATGACAACCATTTTTCACTCCGTTTTAGAAAAACAACCTCTTTCAATCTCAGTTTATATGTAAGGTGCTCCATCTGTAGTATATCATCTATAATGGACATCCATTGTTTGTGACTTGGAGTGTCAGGCTTAAGCCAGTTCTTAGTGATGGTCTTCTTCCCAGCAACCAAAAGAATCCTGGTTAAATATTGATCACCCGCATGTACCATGCCCTCCAAATGACCAAGGTATAGAACTGAACAAGATTTGGGAATCACATACCCCAGAACATCACAAATAACCAAATGAACATTGTGCTGACAGGTTTTAACGACACCTCAAGGATTGTTTTCTGTCTCTGGGCAAAGCCGACAAAGCATGGATTAACTAAATAGTTAAAATAAGCGATAGCCGCTTATAAACTGGATTTATAATTAGTTAATTAATTGTATATATTCCTACTATTGTCCCTTATTTATGTGGTAGTTTGTTTAAAGAAGAAAATATTACCTCCCATCAATCAGTCAGTTGGGTTGTCTATTAAAACTAATATTAGTTAGCATTGAAAATACAATCCACTTTTATATAATTAGTATTGTTAACTGACACCCGGGGTTAAAGTCACTGGAGGAAACACATTCATCACACGGCTGGTGGAGTTGATATGGTTTATTTGAGCTCGTCTGATAGCGTCGTGGGGGGTGCGTCACACAAGAAGGAAACCCGGCGCTTTGGATGATGAGGAAAATTAAGAAAATGGTTTGAAAAAGAAGTTTGGGTGAAATGGAGGAGAAGAAAATGGAGGAGAAGAAAATGGAGGAGAAGGGGGGACGGGATCAGATTTACAGAACATTAAACATAAACGTGAGCAGATGTTCGTCTTATAAAAAGCAGGATGTTCAGACACCGTTACATACAGACTTTTTTTTTTTTAATGATCACCTCATTAGCATTTACCATCACCCTCTCCCCCCTCACACAGGATCATCATAAAACAACCCTCCCACACAATGTACCATCATGTAGGCTAATCGTACATTACATACACTCGCAGGACACATTTTATGATAATGCACGTTGGTCAAATCATCATTAATACAGCAGAAACATACTCTGTGTTACAAAATACAACAAGACCGTGCCGTGTGCTTTAACTAGTGTGGTGTGTAGTGTGTTACAAACCATTTACAGTAGTGTACTTTAACATGTATTGCAGTATCTAAAATTAAACTCGTTGTTTAGTCGTAGTTTGTAAAATCATTTTGAATTAAGGCAACATAGCACTTTATATGTAGCCTGGGAACAATAAATGTAGTTTAAAAAGAGTTCAACTCTTTAAATCTTTTTTGGAAACTGTTTGGATGTTCAGTAGCTTTTCTTTTTTTTTTTGCTGGTGTTATTTCTTGATACGGACTTCTGATCTCCAACATTTGTCTGTTGGCAGGATTACATGATTTAGAGCCACCACACCTGACTCTTGACGCCCATTCTTTATACTGTCAGTGGTGCATAACAACAAAAACTGGGAAGATAAAATACTAGGAGCATGCAAAGTATTAAACATGCACGTTTTGTTATGTTGTCAACCAAAGTGAGCAGCATACGAATACTGCCGTGCTGTTAAGATGGTGAAAAGTATATAAACAAACAATCACGCTGCTTTTATTGCCCCCTATATGATCATTACAACAACAACACAGCTCAGTATGGTATATTTATATATATTTATCTATAAGGGAACGATGCATGGTGGCTAAGGTAAGGCATCTCAAATCAAGTGTTATGTTTAAAATGAATCCATATCTGTAACAAGCAGAGTGAAAAATCAATCAAGATCAATGTGACAGGGGATTTTGTGGGAAGTGTTGCCATGGAGAAGAATGCAGAGTGTGTGAGAGACAGAGAGGTAATCAGGTATCTTCTTCTGTAACCTGCAGATTAAAGTGACCTCTGTACTCAGGGCCTCTGATGTTTCCCTAATTACCTTGTCTCGCTCATCTTGATAAACGGCGCTGAGACAGTTTCCAGCTCTGCCGTTTACGGCTTCATTTACAACTTCAATTTTCTGACTTCCTCGTGGAGTGCATGCTGAAGTTTCAGGAGACGCATCGTACACGGTGCCACTACACTGCTGTTTGCACAACAAGAAACATAGATCGGTCTCAGCCTGGAGGTTTGTGTGATGACAAGGAGACGAGGGATTCCTCGATACCTCACCTCAGGATGCAGCTGATACCAAACCAATAACCAGATTTTTATTTATTTAAGTGTCCTTAGCAAAGATCCTGCATCACAGATTCAATACCCGGCCCTATTATCTATATACTAAAAATATAAACAGACATAATTAAGTTGTGTTGTAGCACTGGAGGGACTTCAACCCATGATCTTCGACTTTATAAAATCTGGACTATGGCCCCGCAGATAGAGTGACGTTATCAGGGCTTCAGTTTTAAAGGAAGGGTGCAGCAGGAAATATTCTGTCATGGAGCCAAAGTGGAAAGTACTTCTACTCGAGTATTTAAGTACAATGTTGACCTGTATGTGTGTGTTTTACAGTTTAACAGGGAAGGTACTTTTCACTCCACTACATAACATTTTGCTTGCAATTGTGCACTAATGCTTTTGAACTGTGTGCTGACAACAACAACAACAACAACAACAACAACAACAACAAGTGATGTGCCAAAAAAACTGCAGTTCATCAAACGTCCACTTGAGGCTGGCTCCAGAAGTGAGTCAGTCTCCATAAGTCCCCATGTTAGACAGCAGAAATAAACATGTTTACAGCCTGGTACAAAAAACAGTTTTGGTCTCTGTAGCTAATTTCCCCGTTCATGACAACTGTACTGAGGGTGAATTTATATACAACTCACCTGTTCACATTATATTAAGGCTTAAAGTTATGCAGGATTAAGAGCGTGGACGCTTTGATTGACAGGTGGCTTGTTTGTGCAGATTTGGATGTTTTGAACTGTCGTTTGTGGATGCAGCAACAAACTGTGTCACATTTTGTTTCTTTGCCAACTTCTTCGGAAACAGGGTTAAGTTGTTAAAATAGCTCCATCTCGAGCAGCTACGACGCTAAAATGCTGCATACGTGTTGATCCGAGCATCAGTATTAACGCTCCGTCACGTGTTTCAGTGCTGCCTCTCCCTTCTCCCCGTGTTCCCCCCCTCCTCGTGTTTCATTTCTGTTCCCAGCTGTCCGTGGCTTCCTGGTTTCACCTGCAGTCGATCATCTAATCAGCTCATCAGACCCGTGCGGTATTTAAACCCGGCTCACTCATCCAGACTCCGCCAGATCCGTTCAGTCTCCCTTGTGGTACAAACAGTATGTCCTACTTCTCAGTCTGCCAATTGTTCTTTTGTGCTTTGCCCTGCTTCGTGTTACTAACTCTGTGCTCTGCTTCAGATTTCATCGCACCAACCAGCCGGTCTACGGTACCTGCCACGTCCAGCCCAGTCTTTGTCTCCTACGGCCTGTTTGGATTTAAAGGTTCACGCCCAGTCCCTCTAACCTCACCACGTCTCGGACAAACCTCAGCATTTACCACCTTTGTTCTTAACAGACTTCCTTTTTTCCCGGCTCCTGATCTGAGTTTACATTTGAGTCCAAAACTAACATCACAGGACATGTCTTGCTCATGGTGGGACTTGTTGGGTCTCTGTCAGTAATATTGTAAAGAGGCCTAGACCTATGCCTGCTTTATATAGACTATAACGTCATGAGTTCTCTGGCTTTAAACCTCAACATGTTGGTCTAACCATTACATCATTCTACCTGAACTAGATCCTCCCTTTATGAAGGCGTTTCTATTATTTTGGCCACCCCCTTTTATAACAACGAGGGTGAGGCTGAATAACAGAAACACACAGTCCTGCAATAAATCATCCCTTCATGTAGGTTATCATGTTCAGCTTTTAACGAAGCTGTTTAAAGAGGCCGTGATTCAACTGCATGATAATTTCGGAGGATTTAGTTTGTGATGAACTGTTGTTTGTGATCATCGCTGACATGAAGGAACAAACTGCAGCCTCCAAAATAAACATTTAGTTCAATAAAACCTCTAAACGTCATTATAACCTTTACTAGTCCAGCAGCAGTCAGCCCAGCTCGGCGTCTGTCTTTCAGCCTTTTATTTCACCAACCACTAAAAGTCAGTCCCACATTTACTCTTGTCCATTGCTCGCTCACTCTCTCATTTTCTCTTCTTAGCTTCTTCTTCAGCCTCTTCTTCCTCTGCCATTATGTCCTTACAGACTGCACCCCAACAGCATTCCCCGACACCCCAGGCCTGTAAACCTCCTCTTCTTATTCCTCCCGGTGATCCAAATCACCTGTGGTACAAACACTAACCCCCGGTGCTCTGAGCTCACCGCCCCGGCTAACAAACTGAGCTAACAGCAGCTACAGCTGTCAGCGGTTTACTTCACTGTCCATCATAAACTCTGTAAATCACAGAGAGTTGAGGCGGAGCAGCCGGAGGACGTCAGAGGGAAAACCAGAAAACATTTCCTCCATAAAATATGATCCAGTTTCGCTTCCTCCATCAACGTCCTCTTCAGTCTCTTCTCCTCTGCCATTATGTCCATAGAGGCTGCCGTGCCTACGCAGCTCCGGTTCTGGCACGAAACAGACAAGAGAAGATGCGTCCAGACTGCTGAACACGTTCTGAACTCCTGACCTCACCATTGACCTTTGACTTTCTGACTAGCAATTTCTCCACAACAACCAAAACAAATACACATGAACAACTGTTCATATTTACCACTTTTAAACTGGGCGTGCCACATCCCTATTTCTATGTAACATAGTAGGGAGTAGGTTTACAGGCCCAGGGTGGCCTGACAGGGGGAAACAGAGCCAGCGTCGTGCCAGAACAGGAGCTGGGCAATTGGGCAATGTAACCAGGCTCAGCAGTCTCTATGGAGATAATATGAGGTGTCTGCACATAGATGCATAGTCACATATTAATGCTGATGCTGTTACAGACATGTGGTTTATTTGGAGATATTTGTTTAGTCATGGGATGTTACCTTGACCATTCCTGGGTCAGAGGTTATTAGGAGAGGGGAGCCAGAGGGCCGCCAGGTCGGCGCCACTGCTAGATCATTAGTTAGAACAAAGACTTTTTTAGATGGATTGATAAAGTAAGGTATGGTTATGGTAGGTTTGGTTTGGGGGCTTAAACTACCTATATAAGGGCTTGTCCTGCATAGGTCGAGAGAGTCTCTCATCATTCGGCCAGGAGCTCTCCAAGTAACATTTTACTTGTTGCGATACTGAACTTGTTGTAATAAACTTGTTCTACGACTAAGACAGTGTCGGCGGAGTTTCTCTTCAAACATCTTCAACTGCATCACCACCGGATACACTACAATAATGACAGAGGAGAAGAGAAATAAAACGCTGAAAGACAATAACTTATATTATCTGGCTGCTATGTCTCGTGTTGAAACTCGAGGGGGCGCTAAATCCTACTTTAAATGAATAATAAAACACGGTGTTTCTTTAACAGGGGAGGTCCGGTTCGTACTTCGCGGGCTCCCGGTGCATGTGGCCGCAGCGTACACGTCAGCAGCGGCAGCAGCAGCAGCGGCGGCAGCAGCGAGGAGATCAGCACCGTGGACAGCGGCGGCTGGTCAATAACAAAGCAGCCGGAGCTCCGTCCCTGCCCAGCGGCTCGGGAACGCGGGGAAGAGGCGCATCACCCACGGGAGGAGGAGGAGGAGGACACGGACGGATGGATGTATGGATGGATGGATGACTTGTTTACAGGATGACAACCTTTTCTTCTTCTTCTTCTTCTCCATATTCCGGAAGTGGCTGCGTGCGTTGGTTCAATCTCCAAGCCGACCATTTCGAGGAGGAAAATCAGCGCCAGCAGCAGAATCATCACCTCCATCTCTCCGAGCCAATAATCAATGCCATTACTGCTGTGTAATGCGAAGACAGCTCCACACCGTCTTCCTCCATCTCTAATTAGAAAGGGTGCCTTCATTATTATTTTTTATTAATATTATTATTATCATCACTCCGCCTCTCTTTGGGGATTTTTTTCTCCTTCCCTTTTTTCTTTTTTTTTTTGGCTGATGGACATCGAGCTGGGAAACATGGGTTGTTTTTGTGTTGTGTCCATGTTCGCAGCTATAGGATCCTGAAAGGAGAAAGAGAGGAAGGGAGGAAGAAGGAGAAGGAGGTAGAAAAATGCAAATGAAAAAGGAGGATTGTGTTTTTTTTTCTGATGTCGACGTGGACTGAAGAGAGGTGAATGGGCACCGAGTGTTCGTGGAATAGATGAAATAAAAGAGGAAAGGGAAATGGACCATGATCTGACGCCACAGTGAAGGAGGAGGAGGACAATAAAATAATATTATATCAGTAATATTTCCATTTTCATCTTGTTTTCTCTCGGGTTCCATTTTTGGATTATGATTCTTGACAAGAGTCCCAGATGTGACTGTGTGGATGGCATGTCGTTGTGTTTTACATCCCATCCTCTGTTTCCTGCCTCCGTGTTGCTCTCTCTTCCCCTCGTCCACTCTCTCGCAGTCTTCTGCTTTGGGTAGCAAAACATGTAGGTTGCTGCAAGCTCAGTGCATCTGAAGAGAGAAAGAGAAAGGAAGAAAGAGGGAGGAGGAGGAGGAGGAAGAGGAGGAGGAGAAAGAGGAATGGACCGTGCAAAAACATCAAATATAATACAAGTTGTTGTGTTTTCTAAGGGTGCGGTGGAAGATGCATCTCCACGCAGCGTTTGCTGAGTTGTTTGAGTGATGAATATTGAAGGAGTGTGTCGGCCAGCTGAAAGGGAAAATCTTTCATCCGCATTGGCTTAGACACACATGCCATCAGTGGGGCGAGAGCCTTTATTTCTCTGGATTTCCAAATAATAAGCTACAAGAAACATGAACACATCAAGTGTATGAATAACAATAATAATAATAATTATAATAATACTAATAATAATAATAGGAGGAGGAGGAGGAGCAGAGAAGACAAAAACACTTCATTTATTTATTCCAGTCTGGCTGATTCTGTATGTAGCCAAACATGTTCAAGTATCGGATCCGCATGTTTTTCAATGAACTGAAGGTCCTGGTGTTTATGCGATCCGATTCAAGACAGTCCAGCTCAGACACAGATAGACGGTCCACCACCAACAACACCACCACCACCAACAACAACACCTCCACCTCCTCCTCCACCGCCGCCGCCGCCGCCACCACCGCCATGCGAGGTCTGGGGATGGGCGGCTGCGGTTGGCCGCCTTTCGTCGACTGCCATTCCCGGGATGATGAGGAGGAGTACTACGGCAGCGACCCGAGGCCCCGGAGCTTGGCGTTTGAAGACAAGGAGCCCAAACTGCAAGTGGGCCTGGATGCTGTGTCTCTTGCAAGCACCGCCAGCAGCCTGCGGACCCCCCAGTGCCGGATCTGTTTCCAAGGCCCAGAGCAGGTAGACGTGCGGCAGAGAGTGTATAGTGCTGATGTGGCTGACAAGGCTGCAGCACGCACACACACACACACACACACACACACACACACACACACACACACACACGCACGCACACACACACACACACACACACACTTTGTGGTGCATGGATTGTGTCTTTAAGTTGTTTTAACACACACACTTTTCTGTGTTGTAATCTGCCATTTTGATTCAGTGGAGCTACTACAACCATCCTGTCCTATATTCTCTCTCTCTCTCTCTCTCTCTCTCTCTCTCTCTCTCTCTCTCTCTCTCTCTCTCTCTCTCTCTCTTTCTCCCACCCACCTCCCCCTCAGCAAAAAAAAAAATCCAGGATGGAGCCTATTGTAATCATGTAAAAATAGTCAAGTCAGGTTTATTTATAAGGCTCCAAATCTCTGCCTCACATGCCCGACACCTTCTGTCCTCATGCTTTACATAAAACAAAAAGGAGGGGAGGTGATCGCTGAGTGATCTGGTCATCTGAAATAACAAAATGTTTTCATAGCTAAGCTAATCATCAGTGGTTGGAGAGGCAGCAGCAGCAGCAGCAGCAGCAGCAGCAGTTTCCCACACATCTGAAACCCGGCCAGCATAGCAACAAAGAAAGTTAGCCAATTAGGTCTGCAGGATGACAAATGAAGTGAGAAGAGGGACTGAATATGCATGAGTCACAATCATTCTGTAAATCAACCTCGCCTGCATGTGTCACCGGACAGCATGATCGACTGGTGATGAGACAATGGTGACCATAAAGTTCAATTTGTATTTTTTTGGGGGGGGTTTCTCTTTGTGTGTCTGTTTTTTTATTTTTTTCCTGGAGCCCCCAAACAAAACAATAAGTATCTGTTTGGTCCGTGGCCAAATGTTGATCTCACCAGATGTGCAGAAACCTGTGCCGCCTGGCTCAGCAGGTAGTCCTGAAGTCTGAGATAATTAGAAACACTGTAAATCCTGTAGGAGCACAGATGGATATTACCATTTAGTCACTTCCCTAAGATAGGCGTATAGTGTTATTACAGCCCATGTGCTAATTTATGACATCTGCCTTAGAGTTTCTATTGTGAGACGTAGTAAAAACCGGAGAGGATAAATCAGTTCGGGCTTGCTGTTACAGACGGGGATCAACCCCAGGTTGCTGTGTTGCCCACTCGAACACCTTCCCTGTAATAAAAGGTTGATGTTCTGGGCTCTCCGGCAAGGTGACTCATCGTGCAACATGGCTCTGAGCTGGCTTCTTTTAGCTACAGACAAAGAGCAAGCAAACAAAGCACAGAGGGAAAACCCTGAGACTACACTACTACATCAGCTCCTCACTCTGATTTTTTTATTTTTTTATTTTTTGCCTCCACAGCACTCAATTTTCCAGCTTGTGCAAAGTGCCTTATACCGCCTTGGGTGCAGGGTGGAGGTGGAAGAGAGGGGGAAGCACACGTTTGCCATTTTATTGTTATTTCATTATTCAAACAGGTCACAACAGGAGCCGGGATCATGTCGCTGTCAGCGGGCCAATTACCTACAGACGTAATCACTATGCTCTGTGGGCTGCATTGAGTATGAATCCTTATTAACTGTCTGTCAAAGGCGTCAGTACAGTACAGAAGCCGGCGCTCCACTTAACACTGTCTGGATTCACAGGAGTCGTGCCAGGGCCTGCTTGGAGAGGAGTGTTGTGTTAGCATGGAGATACAGAGTGGAGGAGGTGGAGGAGGTGGAGCAGGATCACCCCTGCTTGCCCAGCAGCGTATTTCCACAGTGACACAGCTCAGGACGCTGTTTTTCTGTTAAAGGTTACAGCTGAGGAGGAACACCATTTTCTTAGTCATAGAAGTGACACAACAAATTAACACCTTCGTGCTCAGTGAAGTGGCCTTGAGGGAGGAAGTGTGTTTATTAGTGTGTGTGTGTGTGTGTGTGTTCGTAGGTAAGGTGCCTATTGTTGTCGTCTGTTTATTGTCGATGAATCGCATGAAAAGACCCAAAAAAAAAACAACCCAACAACAATGAACTGATTCTTGTGACAAGTATTGTGTTTGTAATCGAAGGCTGTCTCTGCCGTGGAGCTTCGTTATCGTCCAGAAACAATTAAAAACACAAATTAGATGACAAAGTGACAAAGCAGGGAGGCGTTTTCTGACCATAGACTGTATGAAACATGGACGTAGTATCCGTGGTAACAGGTTTCTGAAGAGCCGTTGAAAATGGGCAAACACGTGTGATCATTGGTGGAGCTGAATGTTGCCTGGTTGCTCAAACAAGCCACCACCTGTCAATCAAAGCATCCACGCTCTTAACCCTGCATAACTTTAAGCCTTAATATAATGTGAACAGGTGAGTTGTATATAAATTCACCCTCAGTACAGTTGTCATAAACGGGGAAATTAGCTACAGAGACCAAAACTGTTTTTTGTACCAGGCTGTAAACATGTTTATTTCTGCTGTCTAACATGGGGACTTATGGAGACTGACTCACTTCTGGAGCCAGCCTCAAGTGGACGTTTGAGGGAACTGCAGTTTTTTGGGGGCACTTCATGTTGGCAGTCTCTAAAATATTAAAAAGCAACCTTTCATTGCAGTGAATGTTTAGTTTATTTTGATTAAATCCCACGTATGCCGTCGCGCTGCTGGAAATACAAATTGTATTAATCACCGGGTGAAAATAGTTCCCAACAAACGCGATGTTAACTTCTGTTTGAGTAACGTTTGCTGAAAAATACAGCGCCCAGCTGTTTTAGGATATTATTTAAATCACTCTATATATTTGTGAACTTTGTTGTTGTTGTTTTACAGGATTAGTTGAAAACAAAAGTAAAAAAAAAAACTCTGGGTTTGTCCTTTAAAATGTGGAAGTAGGTTATTATAAAGTGGGATGTTTGTTTATTGTTGACATGTTCTAGTTTTATTTTAGTTCATCCTGCTCGTCCAGATTTGAACATTTAGTCTCGTTCTGTGTTTTTTATTCTGCGTGTTGCCTTCAGGTGCGTATGGTTTACTCTGAGATAGCGTTCATAGATTTTTATTTACCTCTCAGGATCTTTAATATTAAAGTATTCCTATAAAACTTTAGTATATTATATTTAATCTGTAATAAACATGTTTTTTACTTTCTAGTTCAAAACTAGGTTGATTTCCAGGAGTTATTTTTATGTTCAGTCATTGTTCATCTTCCGTATATTTCACACGTTCACTTCTGGTTTCCTAAATCTAAATTCACTTGTGTACGTCCTGTGATTTTCCTCCCAAAAGTTCAAATCTTTAACATTATTTTAGGATTAATTCAGCCAATTACAAACTGCAGCTTTTACAAAAGCTGCAGTTCCTCAAACGTCCACTTGAGGCTGGCTCCAGCAGTGAGTCAGTCTCCATAAGTCCCCATGTTTCACAGCAGAAATAAACATGTTTACAGCCTGGTACAAAAAACAGTTTTGGTCTCTGTAGCTAATTTCATGTCAGTGATTATCTGTAATAATTGGACGCGTGCACAGAGAAAATCCCTTTTGGGTGCCACATTAAAATATGGTCTCTTATTCATCGTTAGTGGAGCGGCTCCAGAAAATGCTCGACTTGATTTTAGATTTAGATGAGACATAAATTCAGACACAATTACCCGTCGTCACCGGTATCACATATTCAGCTTCTGTTGGAGGGTTTTAAAATCATAATCACGGCTTTTAAAGGTCTTTGTTTTTATTTTGTTCTGGCCGATCGTGACATTTAAACATTTAAATACAAACCTGGAAACGTTTCCTCATATTACACACGCACACACTTCTCCAACGACGGCTTGACATTTTAGAAATGTTTGCTCTCATATGGCTTTTATTTAGTTTCTCATATACTCCTGACCTTCTCTGCGTTATCTTTATAATGTCAGCAGGCAAGTTATTTTAAAGTTTATGAGTGGCATGTGGCTCATCTGCCAAACTCAATCTTTTATGCGTTGGGACACTCAAAGTTTTATTATAAGTGGGAAGGTCAAATGAGCCAGATGGAGGGAAACGACAGAGTGCAGACGGACGGAGAATAAAAAAAATGAAGCATTATTTGTGTCAACGCGGTTCTCTGCTGCATAAAACCTGCAGTGATTAAACCAGTACATGAAAGTCTGAGCCACCATTTGTAAATGAAAGACTTTGATGAGCACTCTTGTTAATTAATTTATATCATTTTTGAAGTCATGACAAAGGAAACAAAAACTTAAACTTATGCATGAAGCCACTTCACTCAGATAAAGAGCGGATGACGTATCCGTGACGTCACCCACAGGTCTCTGAAGCTCTGGCAGCTTCTTCCACCTCCAGGCTCGTCTAAAATAAATCAGCAAAGAAAATAATTCACGTTAAACCTCCGACAAATGTGGAGAAATCCGACTTCTGCTGATGTCACGTTAACATCTGTGATCGTTTTACTGTGAAGTTACAAGAGCTTGTAATTACAAATATCTGAGATTTCTGACACTGATCGGACTTTTGATTTCCATGAACTTGTCCAACACCGCTAATAAGATGAAGTCACTCTGCATTGCCTCTTTTGGAGATGCTCGTGCTCTTTCTTGTAGGTGAGAGGTTTGATAACTTCATACTAACTAGCAGGTTGAGGTGGGGAAAGAATATATGTTTTACTTTCATTTGTATTTATTTAATTGCATTTGGATTTTGGTTGGATTTAAATAAAATTTAAAGGCGTTTTTTTTTTTTGGTGTTACGTTGCTCTTTACTGAAAATAAGACTCGAGCTGTAACACAGAATTGATTGACAATTTATATTATATGCTATAAATAAAAGGTAAATCCAGACAGAGAAGATTGATACGACTCTCACAACTGTTGAGAGGCTGGACGATAAACGACATAAATACTAGAAACAGAGAAAAACAGCAAGTGTCCAAAGATAAAAATCCATCTACAGCTCCTCTAAAGATCACACATGATAGTTTGTTTTATAAATTGTGGTTTTTATTTGATGTTACATGTTGGATTAATTCTCGGTTGGGCACAGTGAAAGAAACAAGATGTACAGTAACAACTTAATTAATGTTTTGTTCCCTTTGGACAAAGCCAAGGTCGCTGGCTCCACCATGATCTCAAGGTTTCTTTCTTGCCACTGTTGCCAAGTGCTTGCTCTTGGTGGGGATTGTTGGGTAAATAATACTGATAGAGACCTGCTTTATACAGAAAGTATCACGAGATAACTTCTGTATGTAATTAAAAAACAGACAGGAGAGCGGTGTTTATGCCTTTTTAAGCTCCCACCTTTTGACTCGAGCGCACTGAGGTGAACCCTCCACCTTCCCCACCCGTGCTGTGTTTGATGTCTCCTGGATCTGTTCGGGTTAGCGCAGAGATGTAAGTTTGTCATGAGGTTGGCTGAGTTCACTCAGCGTCGCTGTGAATCGTTGTCAGGCTTCAGCGGCTCGTCTCTCCTTCACCTGCCTTGCCCTTGAAGCCCCACAGATCCCTGCTGTTGCTGCAGAGTGCCAACATGCCCCCTTCACCAACCGAGCCCCGCACCAAGCTGAGCCCGTTCATTGATTTACCGACGCCTCACGCTGATAGTCTTCACCGACATTGTTGTTTTTAAAAGCTTTTATTCAAGTGTGAAACCTGTTTTTTTCTTAGACAAAAAACATCCCATCACATGGATGTTTGACGTTGAATAGTGTTGACAGCCTGAACGCGTTCACCGTTAATGTGGCAAATATGCCGACAGACGTCAGGTGCTGAAGAGTCGGTGGATTTGGTCCAAAAGCTACATTACGGACACGATGAGGAGAGGACGGGGTGGTCGGAAAAAGGAGGAGAGTAATGCAGTTTTTTATTTCAGCTGAAAGGAGTAGTAGTCTGCACATCCTATGTGACATTTATCACAGTTACATGTTTATATCAAGAAGATATGACACAGGTATGAGGGCCTTATTTCCCCATAAGAAACCAACTAACAGGGCCGATGTGTGTGGATTTTATTAGTGATTGATCTGAACCTGTGCAGAGCTGCAGTAACATTAAATGTGTCATATAAAGTTAGCCTGTAACGCAGGTTCAGCACCACGTCTGGTTACAGTTTGCACCACGTCTTCCATTTCCAGCCAGTTACACTCTTAGTTTATGCTTATAAAGACATTTAATGCTTTGTTTATACGTGCATCACCTTGCATGTGAAACTAAATTCATGCATGTATAAAATTAGCCTTTTGCTTTAAAAAAAAAATAGTTGTTTGCCTTAAATTTGACTTGTAATCTGTGTCTAAAAGTGCAGATTGTGAAAAATAATGTTATATTAGGACACTAAATGTTTTAATCAGGATACATCACCTTCAGTTATCCATGCTTTGCTTCTTTTTTTTATTAATGGTTAAAAGAATTTAAAATTTTTTTTGAAAAGAAGTCTGCTTCTTTGATTTCTCTTGAGGTTTAACACCGGCCTCATGTCTGTCAGTGTAATATGAAGCAACAGACAGAAATTAGCTTAACTTAACATCCAGCCATCCATTTTCCTGCGGGGCTAGTGCCGGTACCAGCTGGCACTGGGCGAGGCCTTGGCATCGGGGCAGAGGCGGGGTTCATCCCGGACAAGTTGCCAGTTCATCACATGGCTGACAAACAACCATTCATGCTCACATACACACCTACGGACACCAGTTAACCTGCATGTTTCTGGACCCAGTTTGTAGCTTTATGGTGGCTCATACTAGTTTGATACTGTTATATTATTTGGAATGGAGGGTCCAAAGAAAATATTTATAAAAATATAGCCCTGATACTTTACATACAGTCCCTCAGGGCTAACTCAATCTCTTAAACTGTGAATTTAAACTTAAGGATAAACTCTAAACATTCATGTATATCAGCAACAGAAATTAGATCAGAAAACATCTTTTAATATATATATAAAAGGTCCCATATTGTTAAAAATATGTAAGAAAATTACTTTTTTATTACTGAAATCAGGTCTATGTGCTGTAGAAATACTGTAAATCCTTTAAAACACTCCCTGTAGTCAATGAAGAAACACAGAATGCAGAAACTGTATTTTTAACAAGCCGTACGGATTTCTATAAGGTTTTGATGTCACAACTGTCCAGCCAATCAGAAGAGAGGCTCATTAATATTAAGGAGACACCTGTATCTTTTTATAAAAACATCAAATTAAGTGTAAGTGTGTCTCTTTGTTTGTCCCGCAGGGCGAGCTGCTGAGCCCCTGCCGCTGCGACGGCTCGGTGCGCTGCACCCATCAGCCCTGCCTCATCCGCTGGATCAGCGAGAGAGGCTCCTGGAGCTGCGAGCTGTGCTACTTCAAGTACCAGGTCCTGGCCATCAGCACCAAGAACCCTCTGCAGGTAACAGGACGGGAGTATGCAGCACAAACACAGCAACTAGTGTCACCAGGAGGGATGAAAATGATGTGAAGTGAGATTTAACTCTTGAACCGGCTCAGTTCAGTTTGACATTCTGCTAAACACAAACACTGACCTGGCGTAATTTATTCCTTTTTATTTTGTTTTATATTCATGAGTGAATCATGCGGCGATCTTACTGCTGACAGAGACGTTTCATAATAATAACATCACATGTATACAACATACAAACACTGCTGCATCAGACCCAACAGCCTTTGCTAGAACAAATCTTGGGCCGTCGCTGTGGTGTTGAGGACTGTTTGCCATATTGTGCTGACACATTTTCCCTCTGCGTCACTGTCCTTCTGCCCTTCGTTTCAGAGGCGGCCAATGGATCTAAAACCTATTGAGAGGGTGCCATGTGTGTGTGTGTGTGACATATTCATCTATGTAGATATGTAGATTTCACCTTAATACTTTTATATCTTTGTTGTTTTCACCCTTAGCTTCTTCTGTTAGGCTCTTTTCGCCTCTGTCGTTATGTCCATAGAGGCTGCTGAGCCCCAGCTCCTGTTCTGGCACGACACTGGCACCACTCCCCGTCTGAAAACCTCAGACACCATTCACCTATATGTTATATTTATACGTCATTTAGCATTAAATCAATCGCATTTTATGGTAGACGAGTTTCACAATGTTCCTTTAAATCTTAATTCTGTTTGTGCTTGTCTGTCGAAGCACCTTGTAAACAGTTTTTAAAGGTGCTACAGAAATCTATTTATTATTATTATTATTATTATTATTATTATTATTATTATTATTATTATTATTATTATTATTATTATTATTATTATTATTATTACTGCAGTTAAAAGGGGCCGGCACAGTGGTGCAGTGGTTTTGAACTTTGGCTACTCTGGCTTCCTGCCACAGTCCAAAGTCGTGCACTTCATAGGTTAATTGGTGACTCTAAATTGTGAGTGTGAATGAACCAATAAATGGTTGACTCGTCCAGGGCGTACCCCGCCTCTCGACTCCAACCCCGTGACCCTGAGAAAATGAGTCACTCTCAAACCTTTTAGCCCATTTTGGCTACAAATTAGTCTCTGATCATTGTTTCGTTTTTTTCTCTTTCCTCTTCCGTCACTCATCTCACGACCCCTCAGATTTATATTATAACCCTATAAAGGTTTTGAAGCTCTGGACTAAACTAACTAATTATTAATTATTACTTTTTTAAATAACATGCAAAGACTTTCAGTGAAAAGGCACAAAAGCACAACAATGTTTTTTAAAACCTTGAACTGAAATGTTTTGACTGGCACTAAAGATTTGAACATTTTTAATTGGAGCTACGTCATCTTTCTTGTATTTTATGTTCCTGGCGACTTTATTAGTTTGTTAAATTAACGAAATCGTAATTATTATTATGAGTTTGTGCTAAATAAAAGATACCGTGCACATGGAGACAGGAAGGACGGTTTGAACGCTTCTAACCAAAGACAAAAAATGAACAAAGGTCTGTAAAATGTAACAAAATGAGCCGTTGAATGCAGTTTGTTCGTAACAGAGTAAGTCTACATTGTGCATTTGTACTTTTTTTTAAGTAAAGGGCACGAAAACTCGTTCCACACTGCTGACTTAGATGTTCTCCTCTTACAGTGGCAGGCCATCTCTCTGACGGTGATCGAGAAGGTGCAGATCGCGGCCATTATCCTGGGTTCCCTTTTCCTCATCGCCAGCATCTCCTGGCTCATCTGGTCCTCCCTCAGCCCGTCGGCCAAGTGGCAACGTCAGGACCTGCTCTTCCAAATCTGCTACGGCATGTACGGCTTCATGGACATCGTCTGCATAGGTACGCCAAAAAACCAAAAAGAAATATGTTAATAAACATAGGCTGCGTCATGCGAGGACAAAATAACATGGTGATGAAAAACATGTATTCGGTTCACGTCGTGTTGTTTGCTAAGGTCACGCAAAATGAAAAACAGGAACCGAACTAAAGGAGCAGATGGTTTATAGGTAGGAGATGACAACTACAATGAAAGCGAAGCAAATTTTGATGATGGCGCAGAGAACAAGAGATTCTGTTTTTCTCGAGGCAACCTGGTAGACTGTTCTCGTGTAATTGTGAGTTGCCCGTGTAAAGCAGCACTGAGAACAGATGGCATCAGATATCTGCACTGTGATTACTGCCAACTGTCTATTCTCATCCACGCAGGCGAGATGGAAAGTTTCTACCTATGATGCTGATTACAAACCGTCCTTTAGCATAACATTTGATGTAAAGCAGTGGGAATTCATGCCCTGTCCTTCACCCGGCTCCTTCTTCTTCTTCCAGGCCTCATCATCCACGAGGGATCGTCGGTGTATCGAATCTTCAAACGATGGCAGGCTGTCAATCAGCAGTGGAAAGTACTGAACTATGAGAAATCAAAGGACTTGGGCGACCCGGTGAGTTCGAGCAGTAAGGCGGGGGGTCGCGGCTCGCGCGGCAACCCTCACGGCTTGGCCAGCAGCAGCGGCGGGCGACAGAGCAGGAGGTTAAGAACTATTCTGAACCACCACTGTGGATACACCATCTTGCACATCTTGAGCCAACTGCGGCCCAACGACCCGCGGATCAGCGCCGCCGCCAACCGGGAGGTGGTGATGAGGGTCACCACCGTATGAGGCACCGGAAAGATGGGAATGACCTCGTCTTTGTGTCCAGATGTAAATGAGAGGACGGACTTATGGACCTGTTATTAAAATACTAAAGACTCATGTGGGCAACAGGAGCCTCACAGACAGCACACGCTCGAGGATTTCTCCTCTTTTTGTTTCGTACAACAAAAGGAAGCCAGATCCTCCTTTTCAATAATTAAAGAACCTTAAAGAAAACAAAGAAGAAGAAGCGTTGAAAGACAAACATGAAACATGAGGGGGGATAAAAGTGTAAACAGGCTTTATAACCGAATCCAAGATGATGAGACGTTTTTTCCAGTTCAATATCAGGATGCACAGAGACTTTTTTCTTTGGTTTGATTTGTTCTTTTTGGGTTTTTTTGTTGTTGTTTTGGTTGTTGTTTTTTTTACTCACTTTGATTTTGTACGGATGTATGATTTTAAATGAAATCATGTAACTCCATACATGCCAAGCATTTACATTTCCAACTATGTATAATGATCTTAAAAATTTCTACAAGCGAAACCAATGCTGGGAAATAAGACCGAAAACTGAAACAAACAAACAAACAAACGTGAGTTTGGCGGGAAACACAGAGGTGACAACTGAATAATAAACAGTTTAAAAAATAATAATAATAATAATAATAATAAAGAAAACAATAAGATTTCAGTGACACTTAAACCTTTCTGCAATAAAGATACATATGTACATTTCACAGGGAATTTTGCATGGGTATATAATTTTATTCTTCATCACATAACATAAGCACATGACAAATTTGCTCTATTTCGAATGGTGCTTGCCAAAATAAACACTTTAAAAACATCTGATTTCATTGCACCAACTTTTTGTCAACGTGACAAACGGGCAGTGTGTTACGGCTCTTTCAGCTAAAATACAGATTGTTGCTGCTGTGTGCTGATTCAGATTTGATAATAAGTAAACTATTGGATTAAAAATGGGGATCAGACGATCTCTTACTACTCAGCCTTGCTCAGTCTCTTCTTTACTCCACCTGAAGCTTAAATCGTGCAGCGAGCGTGTCGGGATTTTTCTGGTGCAAACGCAGTTTTTCTTTAATGGACTCTCCCTCCGGTCAAATAAAATCACTCGCAAGTGAATCCTACAGATACAGATGAGAATAGAGCTGCAACAAGTCGCTTAATTACACTGTAAGAAAAGAAAAAAAAGCCATAAACCATAAAAAGTAAAGTGAAATTAAAAACTATAAGTAAAATAAAAAGTAAAAAGTAAAATATCATAATGCAAATAAATGTCAAAACATACAAATTTATTGTAATTTTTCTATCTGTTTGTTTTTGTTGTTGTTGTTGTTTTTTTTTTTTTACAGATTTTTACCTTCAAAGTAATAACACTATTTACAAAGAAAAAACTAATTACAGATCATTTTACATACGGTAATTTAAGAAAACAGAAAAATACTGTATAAATTATATAGTACATTATTACATTATTTTCATAATACTAGTAGTTTGGTTGTTAATTTACAAATAATGTCTGTAATTTTTTTGAGTTTTGTACAGAATAAAAAAACAAAAACAGAAAACGACTGTAAGTTTTCCCCAAATTTACTATTTGTTTTTACAGTGTAGTTAACTGGCGGAAGATTAATTGGTTAACTTTTCTTTTTTTATATTTACATGTTTATAAACTGAAGATTTTGAGGCGTTTTGGAACGTTTGTCAGCTTTATTTTGGGCTAAATGATCTAATTTTCATTCTAAGGTAACACAAACGCAACAAGTCTCATTCTCAGGTGATTATACACTAATAAAAACATAGTTATATGTAATATTAGAATATTAGAATAGAATATTTTATTCAAAGTCAGGGGAGCATCAAAGTCCTGAGGGCTCATCCTCTGGGAACCATGAATCTCTGTACAAAATTGAATTTAAATCTATCCAGTACTGTCCATGGAGCCATGCTGACAGCGAGGGGTCGAGCCACGCTCCTGTACACCCCACAGTGATGACAGCAGCTGCTTTTATTGCAGATATGTTGACATGTTTCATTCAGAAAATCACAGATCAGATCAGCTGCTTCACATTCAGTTCCGGTTTTACTGACTAACTGGGACACCTGAAGAGAACGCAGCCACTGTTCATGAGATTCATCAGGTATGACAAGTCAAAACATCTGCTGTGGAGACTCAGGATCACACAGTGGTCAATGGTTTGTGTTCAGGTACTGCAGTTTGCTATCAGCTCTCATTGTGCAGACACAGATATAAAACAAAGAGCTCAGCAGGTAATCATAAATATTAAACCTATGCACAGGTTAAAATCTGCATTTCTTCTTCTGTGGTGTTTATTCCAGACTCTTTGTGTAACTAAAGTGTGTCAGCACAGAAACCTGTGAGTGTCTGTCGCCCTCCAGTGGCTGTTTCGGCTCTTCAACATGAAACCATTTCATGTCTCTGAAGCACAAAAAAAAACTAAACCTGCAGCAGGAAAGAGATCCTGAGATGTCTGGTAAGTCTTTAAACCTTTCTTTATATGTTTGTTTGTATAAATATGTTGTATTCTCTCCTTTCTGACCTTATAGAGGGAATAAAATATTGGTGACTCAAGTGGAACATGGTTTAAAAATAAAAGGCTGTGATAGACACTTAACAGAAAGACTTAAATTACAATATATATTTTATTTATTATTCTAACCATTCATGTATTATTGGTATAATGTGAATTTATTTGCACTATTTGTCTTATTTACAACAAAACAGAAACACTTGACTAGTGTGTAGACATTGTATTATTATATATTTATTTATTGAGTGATATAGAATCTTTAAAAACAGACAATGAAAGATAAGGACGATGAGAGCAATAAAGAAACATAACCATATAAAGAGCAATAAAGGCCATGAAAGCAGTAAGATAAAATAAACACACACATTCTAAATAATCAATAAATTGTTAAATCTGCTGCAAAGTAACTACAGATGTTAAATAAATGTAGTGCAGAGTAAAAAGTACAACAATAAAAGACAAAAGAATATTAAATAAAATCTTTATTTTTCTATCTTTATCTATTTTTTAATGTCGTATGTTTGTTGTTGGACTGTGTTACTTTTTATATTTATATTTACATATTCTTCACATTTATCTTTGTTGATAATTTCAATTTAAAACTGGAGACATTTTTTTTAATAGACTTTTTTTAAAGGACTTTTATTTTGAAAGACCACCCACACACACACACACACACACACACACACACACACACACAGACACACACACACTTTAATAAAGAAACAAATAAACTTTTAATAACAGATTTATTTATTTTTTACTTTTTTTTACTTTTATTTTATTTTTATAGTCTGTCGTTTCCGCACGGTTATGTATGAAATCAGGGTCACGTGACAGAAACAGGACACAACGGGTTTGCTTGTTACAACACCTGAGTCTTTGGCTGTGTCCGAAATCACTCACTCATTCCCTACTCCCTACTCCCTACATAGGGAACTAAATGTAGTGGACTATATAGTGAGCTTAACAGAAGAAATGTTCGGACACTTTCGGACACTTCTCTTGGCGCCGGTAATTACGTCATTGCTGTCGCATAATTAAAACGTACCACATTAATGTCGTCTCACGTAATACTTGTCCATTTACTACTGCATTGTTATTAAATTACAGTCTTTTGATTACTGTCCTGTACGTTTTATTTTTGTGTTTTGTTTTCTATATTTGCATATTTTTATATTTTGGCTCTTTAGTAACAGAAAGTTACAGTGTAATCTACTGCAATGTTTAATTATATGCTGTTCGTTTTACACTTTTTTTTAAATGAACGTAGAAAGCAATTTTGCCTAGTTTTGAAATGTGTAATAAAATAAACAATATAAAATAAAATAGTTTGTGTTTAATCAATAATTAAATTATTGATGATCAGGAGGAGAACTAGAATAGTGAGAGGGAGAGAGAAAGGAGAAGATGCGCTGCTCTTCTAAGACTAGCAAGACGTCGTCAAATTAGCGCCTTTTTAATTAGAGTAGATATCATTTTCTTTAATTAATTTAATAAACCATCCTCCGTCAAACTACACCCCCTGCTGACTCCCGTCCATCTGCCATATTTATGTTCCTTTCCGCGCCCAGAGAACTTCTGGCAATGCATGATGGGATATCTTGCTTCGGTTAGTGACCATCGGATGTTCACTACATTTCGCGGTGAATTGTGGGATACATTCAGTGCACTATATAGTGGACACTAAACATTCGGACACCACTACAAAATGGCGTGGTCACTATATAGTGCACTACATAGTGGTTAGGGAGTGATTTCGGACACAGCCTATGTGACTTTGTCCTCAGGTAGTTTCCTCCTCCGCCTCCTTCCGCCTCACCTGACAGGTTAGTCAACACCTCCACCTTCACCGGAAAACAGCGTCAGAAACGTCGTTATGAGCTGAACGTGGCGCTCAGGTGAGAGTCTGACACGCTTTGAGGAGGTTTGAACCACCACAGAGGAAGAAGATGATCAGGTTCCTGCGCTCAGGTGAGTCCTCCGCAGGTAAACAAATCAAAAGAAAGTTTAAAGAACATTTTAACCCGTGCTGGGAAGTTACTGAGTACATTCACTTCAATACTCGAGTACTTTTCACTTGTTTTAAACATGTAGTTACTTCACAGGGTCTGAAAATATAATAAATAATTAAATAATTATATATTATTAGTGACAAAAACACACTTTATTCATCCTTTGGTGAAGCTGCCTCTGTATCTACAGTGAAATCAGCTTTAATGCATCAGTAATTATGTTTGTTATGTAATAATACAGATTTAAATTCACTCTCATGCTGCGTATTGAGCTTTAACAGAGTTCATGCAATCACATAATCATCGTTTCCTGTGCTGTAATATAATAATATAATATCCTCAAACTGTTTGTGAAATACAAGCGGTGACCTACATGGCTCACATGAAGTGAAGCCAAAAAAATAAAAAATACTGCAGTTCCTCAAACGTCCACTTGAGGCTGGCTCCAGAAGTGAGTCATTCTCCATAAGTCCCCATGTTAGACAGCAGAAATAAACATGTTTACAGCCTGGTACAAAAAACAGTTTTGGTCTCTGTAGCTAATTTCCCCGTTCATGACAACTGTACTGAGGGTGAATTTATATACAACTCACCTGTTCACATTATATTAAGGCTTAAAGTTATGCAGGATTAAGAGCGTGGATGCTTTGATTGACAGGTGGGTGTGGTTACAGGTGACTTGTTCGAGCAACCAGGCGTCATTCAGCCTGAATCAGGCCAGCGCCACAGCTACTCAGAAACCTGTGGGTGACGTCACGCAAACGTCTGTCCGTTCTTTTTACCGTCAGTGGTCAATTATCGAGTGTGTGCTCGAGGCAGAGCATTTTGTACCTCGCTGAACAATGACACGAGATGCTTCTCAAACTTCCACGTTGGCTCAGCTTTAATATGAAATCTAACGTACCTGAGCTGAGCTGAGTTACATCCAGACTGTGGAGCTACTGGTGCTCTCACAGGTTTCTGATTTTTGTAGTTGCACATGTTGCATGTTCGTTATTTCTTTTTTTAACGATTTTTTTTGGCCTTTTATGATAGTACAGCTGAAGATAGACAGGAAGCAGGGGGCAGAGACTTGTAGTAAATGGCCGTCCGATGCGGGATTCGAACCGGGGTCAGCTGCAGCGAGGACTATACCCTTCACACACGGGGCGGCCGCTTAACCCACTACTCTACATGTTCGTTATTTCAAAGATCGGTGGTTCAATCTCTGGCTCCTCCAGTCTGCATGTTGAAGTGTCCAAGATACTGAAGAGCTACGAGATACTGCGAGCTAACATGCTGGTTAAATGTGCACTTCTTCTCTCATGGCTTTCTGTGTGTGCAGGATTTAGTTTTGTGTGCGCTGTGATGTGACTGTAAGAAGCTTTAATCCTGATATAATTACCTGTTTGCTTCCAGTCAGAGAGCCGCCCCAGGAGAACATCCACATCTCCTCGCTGCCTCCCAGCGTTCCCACAGATCAGGAGCCACAACAAAACGGAGCCCGAGGTACAGATGTTTGTTTCATACACAGATTTCTTTCATCTATACGTCCACCTTGGACGTATAAGTGGATTTGTAAGTTTACTCTGGTTGCGTCATACCTTCAGCAGGTGACCGGGCGGAGGAGAGAGCGGTGATCCAGACCACACACACTCACAGGGTCTCCACCCCGTCCGTCTTCCTCCAGAAACAGAACGATGAAACCGCCTCCAGTACTTACTTTGACCAGCGGGTCCCTGTTCCCGAGGAGGGCAGCGAGGTTAGACCACGGGCCCACGAGAGGTGTCGGATAAAACATGTGATCATTTGATTTGCATGTCAGATTGTTAGTGCAAGTTTGACCTAATCCGTTTGTGTCTGTGTCTCCTGTAGAGCTGCTTCAGCTTCCGGAAGCTGTGGGCCTTCACCGGCCCGGGCTTCCTGATGAGCATAGCCTACCTGGACCCGGGTAACATCGAGTCCGACCTGCAGTCTGGTGCTAAAGCTGGCTTCAAGGTAACGATTACTTACATTATTGATGACTTGTTCTTAATATTTAGAAGGATCTGTTGACAGAATATGTTAGGAATGTGAATTAATGTTCAATAACTGTGTTTTCATCACCTGGAAATAAGAATAATTCTGTGTTTGTTACCTTGGAATGAGACTTTTATGTCTACAGACAGATTGGAGACATTATTTTATCATGAAGTAACACTTCATGTTTGTCCGGGACGAGGAGGAGGAGAAAAAAAAGTTTGTAGACGTTATTAGAGACGAGTAAAATCTGGGGCAGCTCATCCAAGAAGCTTCATCAGTTCTGAGTCGAGTTAACTGGTCTCAAAGAGAGACGACTGAGAAATGTCCACCTGTTGTCCTGACGGTCTCTGTCCCTCCATTTAAACTCAGTCTGATGATCCTGGTTATCATCTCCTGCCTCCTGAGTTTTACAGCTTGTTAACTGCTGCTTAATGAGAATCATAAATTAAATATTAAGAAAGTAAATAACATAATCACATCACTAGAAAAACTAGAAATCATCTCCAAATATTCAAAGTAAGGCTCAAAATAAGAGACTTTAATATAAGAGTTAAGACAAAATATTGATAATAAGCTGCATGTAAACAGCATCCATATATCTGGTGGTCCTTATTATAATAACATTATTATAAACTCCTGTAGGACTGATCTGATTGGTCAGTGGTCTGTCTGTTGACCCGCTTTGATATAATATCCTGTAGTGTCATATACAGACCAGATACTGGGTTTAAAGTGTACTTGTACTTCATTTGTGTATCTGTTGCTCCCTCCTCACTCCCAGCATGTTATACAATGCTGCAGGTCAGCAAAGGTGAGCTTTGACCTGCAGGCTGGAAACGCATACCTGAATTTAAAGTGTTGGAAGCGAATGAGAGGCGGGGTGAATATTCACAGAGTGACCGAGCCCTGAACCCGAAGCACAGCAAGTCAGTCCAGTTCCTCCTCCTGCTGACCAAATCTATGTGAAATACTTTAAAACACATGAGAGGATGAGCTGATCATCGAGTTTGAAACTGAAATCTGAACCACACGAATCTTCTATCGGGGTATAAATAGGACATGGACTCATCATCCAGCTCAACAGACAATCGGAGAGGCGGGCGTGGGTGCAAACATAACCTCTCTGGCAGCGTGATATAACAAATAAACTGCACTTCCTTTATCATTTTTAGATTTTTGTTCCACATAAAAATGAAGCATGAAGTCGATGCAGATGGTGCGGTATCAGTACGGGGCCAACGCCTGCGAGAGTAAATCTCCTTCAAGTTGTTGAATGTGAAGATTTGTAGCGCGTGGCTCAGAGCGTGTGGAACTTTTTTCTGCACAGATTAAAGATAAAGACTCGGTAAGCTGTGGAGCGTGTGTGAAAACGGGTCATTCAAACGTTTTCAGCGGACGTCAGAGGAGTGCAAAGTCTGACATCAGAAACTTTGATTGATTCTCTGTCGGTCTGGTTTCACCAAACACGATCTTTAACAACTGAAATAAAACTTTCTGAACCGTCTCTGACACGACACACGACAACAACACAACGTTTGGAGGAGACAGAGCTCATCGACTAACAGATGATTCTCTGCTCTCGCCCCCGTCAGCTCCTCTGGGTGCTGCTGGGAGCCACCATCATCGGCCTGCTGCTGCAGCGCCTGGCGGCTCGGCTCGGCGTGGTCACCGGGATGCACCTGGCTGAAGTCTGCAAGCAGCAGTACCACACGGTGAGTTATCGCCACACTCGGCTGCAGATCGGAGACGTGGTTTTACTGTAACTGTCCTGATTGCACAACCAGCAGCAGGCTGTAATCTCTCAGATTAAACGATCAAGAATTGAACTGTGAGTAAAGTTATTAAAAACCGAGAGAACGTTTACATTTCAATCTGAGTGAATTATTCATGTGAGTTTATTTCTAAACCCGGCTCTCTGTTTCTCTAATACCTGAAGAGGGAAAAGCAGCTGTGAACCACATGGTTAGAGTCACGTGACCGGGCCTTTTGTTCTCTCGAGCATGCCGACTGCTGGGCATGTTTTTAAGAGGCTGCAGAAATATGAAAGGAGCCACATGAATGGAACAAATCCTTTAGCTTTGCGACTGGCCTGGGCAGTTTGCAGTTTGCATTTCAAATGTTTTAAAGGAGCAGAGTCGGGACACGTGGGCCTTCATGGCAAGAAGGTTCTGGGTTCAAACCCACCTGCAGTGGGTTCTCTCTGGCCTCCTCCCACAGCACAAACACATGCAGGTTAATCTGTAACTGTAAGTCTCGTCCGTCCAGGTGCCTCGTGTCATCCTGTGGCTGATGGTGGAGCTGGCGATCATCGGCTCCGACATGCAGGAGGTCATCGGCTGTGCCATCGCCTTCAACCTTCTCTCCGCTGGCAGGTGATGTGATCTGTGCTAATACCACACTGTAGGAATACTCTGTTACAAGTCAATGCAAATGTTACTCAATTAAAAATATCTGCTAACAGATTATTTGTGTGTGTGCTGATAGGATCAAGCTGTGGGCCGGTGTCCTCATCACCATCATCGACACGTTTGTCTTCCTCTTCTTGGATAAGTACGGTAGGTTTGGTGCCACTACAACAACAATATGTAATATTATTGTTATTATACATAATATACAGGGTTCCCACGGGTGCTTGAATTCCTTGAAAATGCTTGAATTTCAATTCAGTGTTTTCAAGGTTGTGAAAATGCTTGAATTTTTTGTGAAGTGCTTGAAAATGCTTGAAATTTCACAATTAGTTAAAAATGAAAACAGTCAATCTACCACCATATGAAATAATGCTAATTAGACCCATATTATTATGCCATACAGTGGCACCGCTGCGCTTCCCATGACCATCATGGCAAACACAACTAGTAGGCTACCTATTTAAAGGTGCTGGAAAAATGGAAAAACTGGTGCTTGAAGGTGCTTGAAAAGTGCTTGAATTTGTTCATGAAAAAGGTGTGGGAACCCTAAATATAACAATAAAACTTCTTCAATTCTTTGTGCAGGTCTCAGGAAGCTGGAAGCCTTCTTTGGTTTTCTCATCACCATCATGGCCATCACCTTTGGATATGAGGTATAAAACGCCTTTAACTCTCCCCTCTGCGCTCTGAGCTCACCGCCCCGACTAACAAACTGAGCTAACAGCAGCTACAGCTGTCAGCAGTTTACTTCCCTGTCCATCATAAACTCTCATTTACTCTTGTCCGACGGCTTCTTGCTCGCTCACTCTCTACTTTTCTCTTCTTAGCTTCCTCCGTCAGCGTCCTCTTCACTCTCTTCTCCTCTGCCATTATGTCCATAGAGGCTGCTGAGCCTGGTTATCTCCTCTTCTTCTTCCTGGTAGTCTATAACGCCTGTTGGTACAAACACTCAGTTCGTCAGCTTGGCGGTGAGCTCAGAGCGACGGGTACCCGCTCACCGACTGAGCTAACAGCAGCTACAGCTGTCAGCAGTTTACTTCACTGTCCATCATAAACTCTGTAAATCACAGAGAGTTGAGGCGGAGCAGCCGGAGGACATCAGAGGGAAAACCAGGAAACATTTCCTCCATAAAATATGATCCAGTTTCTCCAGAATCGGTTGCTGCCGTGTGACCGCACGGGGTCTAATTTTATGTGTTTTTCCTGAACCTGAACTTGTTTCCTGTCTTTCAGTACGTGACAGTGAGTCCAGACCAAGGCGAGCTGTTAAAGGGGATGTTTGTACCGTACTGCGAGGGCTGCGGACCCGTCCAGCTGGGTCAAGCCGTCGGCATCGTGGGAGCCGTCATCATGCCTCACAACATCTACCTCCACTCTGCTCTCGTCAAGGTGCGATGGACGGATACAACATCCCTTCCTTTTTTAAATTTCCAATCGGTTGTCTTAAACTGTGCGAACGTTCTCCTCTCAGTCTCGAGAAGTGGATCGGTCGAACAAGAGGGAAGTTAAAGAAGCCAACAAATATTTCCTCATCGAGGCGACCGTCGCGCTGTTCGTCTCGTTCCTCATCAACGTGTTTGTGGTGGCTGTCTTCGCCGAGGCTTTTTACGACCGCACGAACGAGGAGGTGGTGAGTGTCCGTGCGGCGAGCTGAACAAAAGAGATGTGTGTGTTCTTTGGCTGCTGTGCTACAGATATGTGTGTGTGTGTGTGTGTGTGTGTTCTTATATTTCAGTACACGGTCTGCAACCAGTCAGGGACTCCTCATTTAGATCTGTTCCCTCTGAACAATGAAACTCTGCAGGTGGACATCTACAGAGGAGTACGTACAGATGCCACTGTTACCACAGCTTATTCGTGATGGTGAATCTGATGATGAGCTCTGTCTGGGTGTCTGTTGCAGGGAGTGGTGTTGGGCTGCTTCTTCGGCCCGGCAGCTCTCTACATCTGGGCCGTGGGGATCCTCGCAGCGGGTCAGAGCTCCACCATGACCGGGACGTACTCTGGTCAGTTTGTGATGGAGGTCAGTGACGCTTTAAAACGTCTGAATCAGTCATTTATGTCACGCTGCGCTGATCACTTTGGGGACCTCGGATTTCTTGAGATTTCTTTTCCCGCCCTCAGGGTTTTTTGGACTTACGCTGGTCCCGTTTCGCTCGGGTGTTGTTAACCCGCTCCCTCGCCATCACTCCCACCCTGCTGGTCGCCATCTTCCAGGACATCCAACACCTGACAGGCATGAACGACTTCCTGAACGTGCTGCAGAGCATGCAGGTGACAAGCATTCACCAACATCTCTCCACCTTCGCCTGTTTTTATCGGCTCTGCATCGTCTCATAGCACGTAACATGAAGGGCTTTTCAGGTTATCATGACCTGTGATGCATCAATATGATTAAAATATAAATAAAATAAAATATGAATATACAGGCAAGAAGGATTTGGTCATTAACCAGAAGCTGGAACCACAAATAGGTAAAATAACCAAAATCTTAATCTCACTCTCTAATAACAAAGTTTTTTATCACAATTAGTCATTCAATCAAATTTTATTGTTTACACACAGATAACACAGAGCTTCACACGGTAGAAGAGAACCCACCCAACACCGTCTAATCACTTTGTAGTGAGGAAACACTGGAGGAAGTAAAAAAATAAAAAATAAAACACTGATTATTAATAATAATAATAATAATAATAAAAAAATACTGTGATGATTGGAATAAAACATTTTGAATATAGATAGACAAAAACGAATAAATAAATAAAAACTGTAATCTGAGTGAGGTGCTTCACATATTTTTATTGTATTTATAATTTTATGAACCACTTGTAATATTTTTTTTGTATGTTTGCTGAAGAATTTAATTAAAAAGATAATTATAAAAGAGATAAAATGAATATTAAAGTAGACAAATGATAATAATAACATCTATCTGTCAGACTGTCTTTATTTCTATTTCTCAGACGTAAAAACTCTCTGATGGAAACCCGTTAAATAAATATCCAAATTTAAAAACACAGCTCTGCTTGGACAGATGACGGACTGTAAACACGAGAGAAGAGACAAACTCAAACATCGAGACGTGACTCTTTATTAAAGTATAAATGTAAAAATCATCCTGTACTAACTGTGGAAATTATAAATAATGTCACATTTAATAATTGTAATGTATCATAATCCGTCTTATTTTTCTCTCCCAGTTGCCATTCGCCCTCATCCCCATCCTCACCTTCACCAGTCTGCCATCTCTCATGCACGAGTTTGCCAACGGATTGTAAGTTTATCTGAATTAATAAGACAGAGAAATTAATAAGAAAGCTCATTGTTTCTCCTTTTTAAACAAACTTCTTCTCCTCTTCCTGCAGGGTGTTTAAGATCGGAGGAGGACTGGTGATCCTGTTGGTGTGTGGCATCAACATGTACTTTGTCGTGGTCTACGTGAGCGCCCTTCACAGCGTGTGGCTGTACGTGTTGGCAGCGTTCTTCTCCATAGCGTACCTGACGTTCATTGGATACTTGGTAGGTAACATCGTTACAGCGCTCGTGTCCTTTACATCACGTCACGTGTCTTTTTTAGCGTCATGTTAGGAATGAGAGGGTGAGACGAGGTGGTTACAATCAGATGATAGATGCCTCTAAATCCGACACACTGGACCTTTTAAATGATGGTTTTATGTAAACAAAAGAAAAATCAGATGAGATTTTGTTTTAAAGAAATGTGGACATGCTTTATATCTTTATGTTCCATGGTCACTGGGATAAAAATAATTAGAGTAGAGCTGAAATAATTCATTGATTTAAGCCACTTTTTATGCAAAAATGCAAATACTGCTCAGTCCAAGTCTAGTGATTGGAGTCTGTGAGTAATAGAGACACAGAAACCGACTGACTCGTTGTTCGTCTGTCTGCAGGTGTGGTTGTGTCTGATCGCTCTCGGCGTGTCCTGCCTCGATCCGACCACCAGGAAAGAGAACGACACGACCGTCCTGATCGAGCGGCAGCCCGAGTTCGACTCCTGAAATTAAAAGTATGTTTGAGCGGACGTTCAAGTCGAAGATGCAGCTGTGAGCAGCCCGACCAGCCTTTTATTTATACTGACTATACAACACTGGTTTGACCGGTTTACAGGTGTGAATGAAGGATGACGCATAATAAGAAAACACTGTCAGGGTTCCTTACATTACATTGATTTTCTAAGAGTTTAATGCCACATTGAATGCAATTTAATGTGAATATGAATATAGAGTAGAACACTAAGTTTTGACAATGAGCTTCCTAAGCTGCTGCAGCTGTAGTAGTGACAGTGTTTGCTGCAGGTTGCACAGCGTGTGCGTGACACTGCAGCTCACTGTGCTGCCTCTGCCACCTCACGATCAATCTAAAAACTGGCAAAGACGTGGATGTAACAACACCCACCTGAGCGTCCACGCTCTTAATCCTGCATCATTTTAAGCCTTAGAGACCAAAACTGTTTTTTGTACCAGGCTGTAAACATGTTTATTTCTGCTGTCTAACATGGGGACTTATGGAGACTGACTCACTTCTGGAGCCAGCCTCAAGTGGACGTTTGAGGAACGTCAGTTTTTTGGCACTTCACACGCTTGGTTGAAACGTCACCAAAAAGCCTCGGACAGTTTCTTGCAGCACAAATCTACAAAAACAAGAAGTGTGTCCCATCTCCTGACAACCGTCCAGAGAAAATATTAACAAGTTATATTAAATTAAGACTTTTTTTGTTGTTGTTGTTGTTGTTGAGTAAACTGAATTCAGTGTTTTTTGCAGGCCCTCTGTGCAGTTTCTCTTTAGGCCACAGGGGGGCAGTACAGGCCACAGAGGAGACTCCTCAGATACAGTAAATGTCTCCTCACCACCAGAGCTGTTCAACATAACACAACACAATAAATAACACGGTGCGTTACATCATGTTTTACGCGTTGATGCGGCCGCACAGAACAGAGACGGCGTTACCGTCTCAAACTGAACCACACACAAACAGAGCAGAGCCACGCAGAGCTGGGCAAGCAGAGATCATGTTTGACTGGTGTGTTCATTCAGAGGTGGCTGCTGTCTGACATGCCTGTGGTGTTGGTATGTCTGAAGACTTGCAACTATTGTGTAACTGCAAGCGAGCACTGCTGGTTTCAGTGTTGCTCGAATTCCAGGCCTTGAAATGTTTCAGCCTTTTTTTCTTTTTTTTTGCGAGGCGAGGAAGGAGAGGCGGATGGACAGGTTTTTCTTTGCATTGTGGCGGGGAACTTTTTTTTTTTTTTCCTGTCATGGAGGGAGAGTTATGTAAGAGGGGAGAGTCTTCCCACCTCCCCTCTCTGTTTTTGTTTTTCTCAATGAGCCAATGTCTCCCTGCCTAGGCCTCACAGCCTGTCCAGTAGGCCCCTTTCCTGGAAACATAGCCTAGCAGAGGCCACTCAGGGGCAGGCCTGCGAGGTGGGAGGGTAAGGGGAAGGAGTGGAGGGGAAGGAAAGGAAAGGAAAGGAAAGGAGGGGGGGGCTCTTCCAGCAAATCACATGATTGTAGACCCTTTACAGTCTCAGCCCTTACATGAGCCTCAGATGCTGCGAGCACATTTCAGCAGCTAGTTTGTCATCAACATGATGGGATGTAGCTAATGCATGAGGCTGTAAGAAGACGCTGTGGATTCCCAGGTGTGAGATGTAGAAATAGAACCACAACGCCTGATGGATGGTGTGTGTGTGTGTGTGTGTGTGCGTGTGTGTGTGCGTGTGTGTGTGCGTGTGTGTGTGCGTGTGTGTGTGCGTGTGTGTGTGCGCGCATGTGGAAGAGGTTAATTATTAATTATTGCTTTTTCTAGCCATTAATGTCAACAACACTGCAGATTTTTACCGTAATATGAAGAGTGTTGTATATAATTGTATTTTAGGGTCTTTTTTAGCCTCATTAATGTGATTTATATTTGTATATTTGGATGATTTATTGTTGATATCCGTGATATATTTGTCGTTTAAGAGTTGTAATGAGAAAAAAACAAACAATCAGTGTGTTATTGGATTGTAAACAAACACAATAAACCACAGTGTGGATTATTCAAGGATAACCGCTCGTCTTCTCCTCATGTGATGTTTATTCCCCCTCTTCTCACCTCATGTTGTGTTTTTTGTTTTGCTCTGTACTCCTGTTGGCAGACGTAAGACGGATGTAGCTGTAACTTGTATCTGATGTTCTGAGGGTCACATGTTTTTTGGATGGGTTCAACCCTCCATCCAACCCCGGGGCCTCAACACCAGTTTAGCCCCCTTTTTTTTTCTTTGTTGCTCCGTCTATCTGTCTGCTTTCTCAGGAGAGGAATGCAACAGAAGAAGAAGAAGAAGCAGCAGAGAGAGAGAGAGAGAGCGCGAGAAGATAATGAAGTTGATTTAGTAAACAGTGGCATCAGCTGTAAACCACATGACATTCTCCAGCTGTGCGGTCCATACTTATTTTGTATATATTTTTACACAGATCTGTCAGTGCTGCCTTAAAATGTCCGACACCAGGAATGCTAACAGCGGGGCCATTCTTGTTTATGTCTTGCATTGTGGCCACTGTGGGCACTGGCTCTAGCTTGTGGTGTAATTGGCCCACATGTGTTTGGAAAGGGTCGACTGACTTACTTCAACTGTGCACTTATTCCTTTTATTAGCACGTTTTGTTTTATTGTTAGTCGTCTGTCTTATGCGTGCGTGCGTGCATGCATGCAGCTTGTGTCCTCTGCATCACATCACATGTGTTTTTTAGCTGCTTAAATATAGCAGTTATTCTGTGTGTGTGTGTGTGTGTGTGTGTGTTTACAGCGATCACTGAGGTTTCTCAGAGGATAAGGAGGCACTGCAGAGGCTCTGTGCTGTAAATATAAATATCTGGGGACCCACAGGTTGACCACATTGCCTAACATGATGACAAACCCACTTCTGTTTATTTGAACAAGGTGAAATGTTTTAGCTCGAGCTGCTCGCTGTACTCAGGAAAGTGAGAAATGATTTGTCTGCAGCTGAGAGCAACTTATTTTCTATCAAAGTGTTTTTTTTCTTGATTAATATCTGGATTCAGACTTGAATAAATGCTAAATAAGTCTTAACAGAGATGCGATGTTTTGTACGTGTTTGATGATCAGCAGTCTAAACTGCATCAGAGAGCGATGTTCTCTTAAGCAAAACAAGTTAGTTTCATTTTACAGTTGTCAGTAAAGGGAAGCAAAAGCAAGAGAGAAAATGAAAGGAGCTTGGGTCATGGGTTTCACTGTGCCCTCTGTTACCCTCATAAAACCCTCCTACTGCTGAGGGACAGTCCCCGTGTAGCCCTGCATGCAGTCAAATCCACCTAGAGAGACTCAGGGTGCATCAGATGAAGACTAGACTGCTGCAGACTCTACAGGTACTGTATAACCCATATTATATGTACAGATTCATTATGAGTAATGCAGTATATGCACTGTAGGCTGAGAGTTTCTGACTGTTTATATGTTAAATAGATTCATAGGTGGAGATGATTGAGTCAACACTGGTATTATTATGATATGATGTTTTGAAGCACGGGTTTACATGTGTAAACAGGGCTGTATGTTTATTTCCACTGCAAGGAAACATGAAACTGGCAACTACAATCTAAAAATAATCCACAAATCAAACATACCAGGTAACTGCAGTGCAGTAGGATACGTTTATTGGGAGATTAGTGCAATCAACAAGTTAAAAAAACACATAAAATGGAGATTACTCATCCAAAAATCATTAGTTTAGTGCATTATTGTAGCTATTACTGAATAAAATCACAATCTACAACTCTTTTTTTTAACATTTATGAAGTTAAAAAACACCTTAAATGCAGATTATTCATCCAAAAATCAAACATAACAGGTAACTATAGTGCAATAGGATATTTTTACTGGGAGATTAGTGTAATATTTAAGCTTTTAATGAATAATATAACAATCTAGAACTTCTCTTTAATGTTTATGAGGTTAAAAAACATGTAAAATGACAACAAATCAAACATAACAGGTAACAGTAGTGCAGTAGAATACCTTTCTTGGGAGATAATTGCAATAGTTTATCTTATAATGAATAATATCACTATCTAGAACTTCTATTTAACGTTTATGAGGTTAAAAAACATGTAATATGAAGATTATTCAACCACAAATCAAACATAACAGGTAACAATAGTGCAGTAGGATACCTTTCTTGGGAGATAATTGCAATAGTTTATCTTATAATGAATAATATCACAATCTAGAACGTTTATGAGGTTAAAAAACACCTAAAATGCAGATTATTCATCCAAAAATCAAACAAAACAGGTAACTATAGTGCAGTAGGATACTTTTACTGGGAGATTAGTGTAATATTTAAGCTTTTAATGAATAATATAACAATCTAGAACTTCTCTTTAATGTTTATGGGGTTAAAAAAAACATGTAAAATGAAGATTATTCTACCACAAATCAAACATAACAGGTAACAATAGTGCAGTAGGATACCTTTCTTGGGAGATAATTGCAATAGTTTATCTTATAATGAATAATATCACAATCTAGAACGTTCATGAGGTTAAAAAAAACACCTAAAATGCAGATTATTCATCCAAAAATCAAACATAACAGGTAACTATAGTGCAATAGGATATTTTTACTGGGAGATTAGTGTAATATTTAAGCTTTTAATGAATAATATAACAATCTAGAACTTCTCTTTAATGTTTATGAGGTTAAAAAACATGTAAAATGACAACAAATCAAACATAACAGGTAACAATAGTGCAGTAGGATACCTTTCTTGGGAGATAATTGCAATAGTTTATCTTATAATTAATAATATCACAATCTAGAACATTTATGAGGTTAAAAAACACCTTAAATGCAGATTATTCATCCAAAAATCAAACATAACAGGTAACTATAGTGCAGTAGGATACTTTTACTGGGAGATTAGTGTAATATTTAAGCTTTTAATGAATAATATAACAATCTAGAACTTCTCTTTAATGTTTATGGGGTTAAAAAAACATGTAAAATGAAGATTATTCTACCACAAAAAATCAAACATAACAGGTAACAATAGTGCAGTAGGATACCTTTCTTGGGAGATAATTGCAATAGTTTATCTTATAATGAATAATATCACAATCTAGAACGTTTGAGGTTAAAAAACACCTAAAATGCAGATAATTAATCCAAAAAACAGACAACGACAGCACAACAAGATCATTTTTGGGGGGATTAAAGTGCAACATTTTATTTTTATAATTAATAAAATTCCAATAATTAAAGTTAAAAAACAAATGAAATGCATTAAATTGATAATAAATAAATACATTTGTATAAAATAACATATAAAAAAATAGAAAATCCCGCCTTTATAACACGCTCTGTGTTCATTTTCAACAACAACAATAATTTACAAACAAACGTGATGCCGTTTTTTTTTTTTTTTTTTGTTTTTTTTTTGCACGAGCACCGCTGGAATGTGTCTCGTTGCGGGAGCGTGCGGGACTTTCGCGGGGCAGGAATGCCTTTGGTCCACGCCCCCTCTCCTCCGGTGGGCGTCCAATCAGAGCGCGGGGACGGTTTCAAGGCGCCCGCGGAGTCCCAACCGTAGAAAAACAAAAGCCCCGCATCACAACAAAACGCAGATTTTACACCAAACTACGTGCGGGGATGTAGTTTTACACGCGGGAGACGAACCCGGCGAATCGTTCTCGGTCTTTTCCGTCGCTCGCTCGGGTCTTTCCGGCGATGTTGTTTATCTGTAGTAAGGGGGGGCTTGAAACCGACGTCCCCTTGCCCCATTTCCTCGGTTGTTTTCCTCCCGCCTGGATTCTCCATGTTGTTGCTGCGAGAGTGAAGACTTCGGCGGCCACGGAGAGACACACAGAGCGGGGGGCTCCGCGGCGGGGAACACGGAGAACAAGACGCGGTGAGAATAATAATAACAACAAGAAGAAGAAATAAAAACAAAAAAAGAGAGACGGACAAGAGTCTCGAAGAGAAGAGAGGAAAAAACACAAAGTGCCTCCTTGCCTCCTCCCTTAGGCGGCGGCGGACCTCCTGAAAGAAGAGGAGCACCGAGAAGGAGGCGAGCAAGAAAGAAAGAGCACCGAGGATTGTTTATATTTATATATATTTATATTTATATATATTAAACAGAGGCGGGACGTGCTGCTGGTTACCTCGCTCGTTTTAATTGTGTGAATAAAAACCCAATGAGGGATGCCCATCCGTGCTCGGGGACAGGATTTGAGGATTTTGCGGGCTCCGTGATTGTCAGATGGAAAGTTCTGTTATCACCCAAGTGCAGAAAGAAGAAGTGTCACCGAAAACAGGTGAGACACACACACACACTAACACAACAACACCACCTTCCTCCACCTCTGCGCGTGTGCCTGTGTCACACACCTGTATTCTGCATTTTGAAGTGTGTTTGTTTGCCTGTTGTTGTTGTTGTTGTTGTTGTTGTTGTCGTCCCTCTGACAGTTGAGCGCTGCGGACGCTGCTTTGCTTTCAGGCGCATTGCATTGCATTGCAACCCCCCCATCCCTCCTCCTCCTCCTCCTCCTTTTCTCTGCACGTCCACCAATCCAGACATAAGCCTTTAAAAAAAAAAAAATCATACTAATGTTGTTTATTGAGGATCTGTTTGCAGGGCTCCACCTGCTGATGCACAGAGACACACATCTGTTTGCAGGACATCAGATGAAATGTATAAAAACATAAGCCGCTGACTTATACATTGAATATAAGGTGGAGTATGAGTGCAGCACAGAGCCTCTTTAACATGTGGTGTTGTGATTATCTCCACTGAGTTTCCCTCAGTTGCTGGTGGAGGTGGAGGTGGAGATCATGAAGCTGTATTTATGTCGATCAGGTTCCAGCTTGTTTGGCACCGTCCCCATTATCCTCTACTCTACTACCAACCAGGTACGAGCGTTTGGGGGGAGCTCGTCTGTCACCGCGGGCAGCGCCACAGTACAGTGGAAAAACCAAGCTGTTCAATTTATAACAGTGTTTTGTTCATATTCAGGAGGAGGGTGGTGGAGGAGGAGGGTGGTGGTGGTGGTGGTGGTCACAGATCAGTGCTGCTGCTGCTGCTGCTGCACCGTGCCCACTTTTATTAGACAAACAGGTTCTGTATTAAATCATGTTTTATGCTTGTAGGTGTTTAAAAAAAAAAAAAAAAGAAGAAGGTGGAGAGGGGGGGGGGGGGCGATGTGGATTAACAGGGTGGAGAAGGAGGTGGTGGAGGAGGAGGAGGAGGAGGGGAGGTGTACAGAAACACCAGGTGCCGCGGTGTTGACAGCAGAATGCACAAACACACACACACCCCTCTGCACACGCCCCATTGTAGCGCCGTTTCAAAGATTTGGTTTGTTTGCACGCTCCGCTCATTGATTCTGTGTGATCGCAGGTAGATGCTGTGAAAAATAAATCCACTGTTTTTGGAGTGATATATCACTTTCTATCCTTGCACACCGTGTGTGTGTGTTATGTCACACACACACGGTGTGGTGTTTGGATCGATCGTTGTGTCTTTTTAATGTTTTCAGCAGAGTGAAGGACATGTGAGGGATTAAAGCTCCTTTGTGTTGTTGTGTAACATGCTCACTGGCGTGTGTCTGCAGTGTGTGTGTGCGTGTGTGTGTGTGTGTACTCTTACCAACAGTTTCTGAGTGTGTGTTTACGTTGTGTGTATCAATGGGTATAAATTCTGCATCTGTTTGCAAGTCCTCACACGACAACACACCAGAGGAGACTTGCAGGAATGTTTTCCTCCTTCCTTCCTTCCTTCCTTCCTTCCTTCCTTCCTCCCTTTTTCCTTCAGTACGAGTCTCGTAACGCCGCCTCTGCTGCTGCTGCTGGGACACTCATCGTCACAGCGGCCGATCAAAGACCTGCACGGCGCACCGAGGTGTGACTGCTTGTCCGAGCAGCAGCAGCAGCTTGCTGGCTGACTGTTTTGTCCCGTCTGTTTTCTGGCTCGCCTTTTTAAGGAGGCCGCCCCCCCCTCTGAAGAAAACGTCTCGGGGAGTTTTTAAAATGGTTGGAATGTTTTCTGTCTGTGTTTTCTGTTGAAGGTACTGCTGAAAAAGTGTGGGTTTTCCCGCCCTCTGTGATTATATAACATGTACCAGCCATTTCCAGTAGCGGCAGCAGCGGCGGCAGCAGAGGCAGGCGCATTAAAAACAGATTTCATGTGCCATCCCTGTGCACAGATGGATGCAGCTCTCTGCTCTTGTGCAGATTTTACCTTTATGGATTGATTAAAATAATCTGTTTTCAAGCTTTGTTTTGTGTGTGCAATAAAAAAAAAAACAACATTACGTGTATCTGACGTGAGTTGCGGTGTCTGTGTGTGTGTGTGTGTGTGTGTGATTCAAGGCCCTCACTTAGTATTTCCATGTCACTGCTCCGCGGCAGCTCTCCTCATGAAAGTCTCTCTTTCTCTTTCTCCGGCGACCGAACAGGCCAGGTGAGCCGCTCGGCCCTGAAACAGCCTCGGAGTTGTAACATCTTCAAAGCGCTCTTCTGTTGCCTCCAAGCTCAGGATGGCCCCAAACCACCACCACCGTTACCACCGCCTTCCCAGCAGGCCTTGCTGGAGTCACAGGAAAATGGGACGGTTGTCAAGGTAACACTATTCTTATTTCCAGGCAGCATTTTCACACACACACACACATTTGAAGACCTCGCTTCAGTCTTTATTTTTGTTTATTTAAGATTTTTTACTTCCTCGTGTCACACACACACACACACACACACACACACACACACACACACACACACACACACACACACTGTTGCCATAAAGAAGGAGGAGGAGGTGTTTGAATAGTTGGACCATCTGTAGAAATAAACTCAACATGCTGTAGTAAAAATCTGCTTATTAGTGTCTTCAAGCATTTTTTATTTTTTCATTTTTACAACTACGCACTGTAAAAAAACCCAAAGAAACGCACACCGCTGCACCTGCTCTGAACATCTTGAAAGCTAAACCGCAACTGTCTGCGGATATGGAAGCACTTTGATGTTCACACTCCTCCGCTCCTCCAAGGAAAGATAAGAACGACAGAGCGACTATCAATCCTTTAGGCGAGAAGGAGAAGGAGAATGGTGTATTGTGCGCCTCGTAATTTGCTGAGGTGGAGGAAAAAAAAAATAAAGCCTCGAAGCGTCCGGCGGCCACGCTGTCAGCCTGATTAGAGCCTCGGCGCCGTGTTAAAGGGGCTTTTTAATGAGATGCCATGTTTGTTCACACTGAGGAGTGTCCTCAAACAGGAAGCAGCATCTGTAAGGGCCTTGGTTATTGTCTCGAAGGCCGCCGCCGAAATGAAACCGAATTAAACTCCGGCGTCTGTAGGGTCGTGGCAGCGTTCAGGTTTATTGTGATGAGAGAAGATCGTCGTCGCTCGTGGATATTATGTTCCTCTGTCTTAATTTGCCTTCCACAATGGATGAGCCGTTCACGTTATGTAACATATTAATAATTAATGTCGAGCCCAGGAAGAGGCTTGACTGAAACAAAACGAATAAAAAGGTGCAAAAGAAAAACGAGCTCATGTGACGGTAACGTGTTCTCCAGCTTTTTAATGAAATCATAAATATGCAAAGAAGCTGTTACGGTAAATAACGACGCCGGTTCACGCCCCTCCAAAAGTGAGTCTCTTCTAATTTCCCCCGAGGTCGAATCAAATGGCAGCAGAGCGACTGCACCATGAGGACTCATCATAGCTCTAACCAGATCACAAGACAAATGATATGTGTGTTTTCTGTGTGTCTCCTCAGCAATATGAACACAGCCTGCTGCCTGAGGTGAACGCCCAGGACCAAGGGAAGATCTGCGTGGTCATAGACCTGGATGAGACCCTGGTGCACAGCTCGTTCAAGGTGCCGCGTCTGCTGTGATTTGGTTTTAGGTTTTTCATTAGAGAGACGGTCGCTTTGTGTCGCTGTGTGAGTTACAGCAGCGAGCGCTCGGCTGTTATGTAATGCCATGTGAACGTACACAGAGCGACTCATGTGAACGAGCATCTCCCTCTGTGTTCCCCCTCCAGCCTATTAGCAATGCAGACTTCATCGTGCCTGTGGAGATAGAGGGGACCACACACCAGGTAAACTACTGTGTGTGTGTGTGTGCGTGTGTGTGTGGAGGTGGGGGTTGTGTTTGTGTGAGTGTATGTTGATGTGTTTGCAGCGGTTGCTGAGCTGAAGAGGGATGGGTCTTGTAACTGATCAGCGTGTGTGTGTGTGTGTGTGTGTGTGTGTGTGTGTGTGTGTGTGTGTGTGTGTGTGTGTGTGTGTGTGTGTGTGTGTGTGTGTGTGTGATGACCGGCGCACGGAGCCCTCTACTGACCAGATGTTGAACAAGTTGGATGTGAGAATGCATCAGCAAGAAAATGAGTCATTTCTGCCCCCGTTTGTCTTTTTTTTTTTTTAAACTTCATTAATAAGTGATACATATTACTGCGAAGATGTCGGAAACACACACCCCCTCCTCCCCATCGCCTCTGTTTGTCCGTCTTGGGATTTGAGCTTCTCGCTGTCGGACATGTGGAAATGTAATTAACAGAAATGTGAGTCCTGGGACCCCGTGTGCTGCTACGTGAGTCCTCCACGGGCCTCTGCCTGGTTCAAGTAATCCAGGATAGGCTGGTTAACGCTGGCACGGCCTATTCTTGATTACTTGTTTCAGGAACTGGCCACTAGCAGCAACAACAGATGGAAATAAGAAGCCGAGTGTGCAAATATATAAAGATCTGCAAAGTGACTCATCTTGTAGGTCGGACTGCTTCCTTGACAGTCTGTGTTGTTGTTGTTTATTTTGAACAGGTCTATGTCCTGAAGAGGCCGTACGTGGACGAGTTCCTGCAGAGAATGGGGGAGTTGTTTGAATGTGTGCTGTTTACAGCCAGTCTCGCAAAGGTACCCCACAAACAAATATGTATATTTCACACATTTAGGTGGATGTCTGATCTGTCGGATGTTCTGCTTCCTCTCGCCTTGTTTTACTTCTCCTTTTACTGCCTAACACGCGGTTAGCAGACACTCTCCTTTACATTTAGAGCTGTAGCTTGTTTTGGTTGCACCGGCTCTGCATAAGTTCAAACTGAAGCGTAGGAGTCAGATTTTATTCAGGTTGCAGCATGCACACTGAACCAGCTGATACAGCTCCTGTTAGCTTCATTAATATTGTGCGATCGACATGCCTGACGTCATATTTGATACATTTCTGCTTTAACAATGACAGAAACCTGCAAGATTTTAAATTATTGCAACAACTTAATGCTAATAATGGCAAAATTACTGCAAATTGATGCATATTTGTGAATACTACTAACTCTGAAACACGTGTAACGTCTGTATTTATGAATGAGACCGTGTTGCTGTTATTTTTGGCAAGTTTGTAAGTGCAGCCCGGTTCAGTGAGTGAGTTTGACAAACGTAGGAATTAGAGTTGTCACGATACTAAAATGAGTAACCACGATACTATACCAGACAAAGTATCACGGTTCCGGGTAATACCGCGATACTGCGGCCTTTTTTTATTATTATTATCTTTATAAACTGCAATGTATTTGTACAAGTTAGTTTGAAACAACAACGTTTGTTTTTTAAGCAAAATTAGTGTTGCCACTGACAAAGACGCCACAGCAGACTCGCTGCTCGGGCCCGGTGCTTCTGCCACGGTGAGTGTGTTGTCTCGTGTCTGGGCGAGACAGAACTTTAGCTCGTTGTTTGTTTTGAAGCGAGTTTCTATCGAAGCGGAGCTGTCTTCATGGAGTTCATGCTTGCCGGCAGAAACACGCGAACAGCCAATCAGCTAACAGACGGGCGGACCCAGCGTGCAACAGCCTATCACATCCCTGGACGTCACCAGTAACAGGCAAACAGCCAATCATTCAGCAGCTGTGTAGTTCGGTTGCAGCGCATGCCATGTTTTTTTTTTACGAGTGAGTAGCATGCAGTGAGAAGCCGGGAGGAGGGCAGGGGCGGCCGCTATGTAGCGGAGACTGGCACCGGTAGTATAGTAATCCACGGTAGTACCGTCGTGTAAAATTTCTAGTATAGTAGCGACGGGTATGATTTGGTACCGCGGGGTACCGGGTATACCGTGGGTATCGTGCAACTCTAGTAGGAATCAATGTACAAACAGCCGGTGCAACCAATCAGATAAAGATGCGTCACCGTCACTAGTCCAACCTTACACATCCCTGCTTTTCCCTCCTCCTCCTCCACCACCCGCTGGCCTCCTCCCATCAGTATGCAGACCCAGTGACGGACCTGCTGGATCAGTGTGGCGTATTCCGGACCCGGTTGTTCCGGGAATCTTGCGTATTCCACCAGGGCTGCTACGTCAAAGATTTGAGCCGCCTGGGCAGAGACCTCCATAAAACTCTAATCCTGGATAACTCTCCCGCCTCCTACATCTTCCACCCAAATAATGCTGTGAGTTCTGTTAATATGCGCCTTCTCGTGTTGAATATTTTTCATATCCGGCTCGTAGAGCTTACGGGGTCTTAAACACTGGGGACGTTATCAGATTCAGTCCCCGGTGTTTTGACATTAAATGTTCAGCGTGTTTCTGGTTTGATCCCGATTAGGGCTTCAGCTAATCTTTGATAAATCTGCAGTTTGTAATATCGGACTAAATACTTATAGTTATAATAATCAAACAAAGTCCAAAACCCGACAACATTCAGTTTACTTTCATAAATGATGAAGAAAAGCAGCAAATTCTCACATTTGAGAAGCTGAAATCGCCTCATAATTGGCATTTTTTGCTTTATTGATTATCGTAATAGTTGCTCGTAAATAATCTGTGAATTGAAAAATAGTTTTTATCCTGAATTATAGGAAAATTCAGGGCTGATTTCAAACTGCACACCTCTGACTAACTCACACAGATCTTGTATGATTGAGCTGCCGGGTGTCGTTTTGGGTTCCTGTGTTTTAATCTGAGCTGTCTGTCTGTCTCTCCAGGTTCCCGTGGTGTCATGGTTTGACGACGTGGACGACGCCGAGCTGCTCAACCTTCTGCCTGTGTTTGAAGAACTTAGCCAAGCTGATAATGTTTACACCCGGCTGGACCAGCTTCGTGGACATTAAAAAGCTCTCCGCGGACTCTGCTCAGCACAGAGCTCCGACTTCGAACCTTCTTCTTCTTCTTCTTTCTTCGACTACAACAGAACCCGTATATATCGAGAATATAGATAGTTTTCTGCACAAAAAAAAAAAATTCTCTGTTTAGAAAAAATGGTATTATCACGAGAGAGGGTTAAGGAAATTCCAAGCCTGGGAAAACACAATGTGTTTGGCTCAAGCGTGACTTTAGATTGCGATCTGAGGCGTTTTCCTCAGCTGAACCTCGGCGCTGACGTTATTGACAAACCACTATGAGAAAAGAGAGTTGGGGAACGACGACCAAAGCAGTCCCGTCACAATCACACTCCAGTTAGTATGAATATTAAAGTGGTTCTTTTGCCAAAGCAGAAGCCTGCCTGCCCTGACTTGACTTTTGGACATTGTTGTTTTGTTTTTTTTTAATTATTGTGCCTTTCAAGGAACAACAACAACAACAAAAAAGAAAACATCAGCTCTTTTTTGAAATTTTCCACCAGATTTTTATACATTTATCGATTTCTTTTTATAGGTTGTTTTATACGGAAATCTATTTTTAAACAACAGTGAACGTGGTTTCTTCTATGCAACCCGGTTCTTTGCGATCACGCGGACAGTACCTCCTTTAAAGTAGCTGGTCAATAATTGCATTCAGCAGATGTAAACATTACTGTAGCCTTATTTACCTGCACACGCGCAGCAAAACAAAAAGTGTATTTTACTTATTTGTACTATAAAAACATCATTTCTACATCATGAGTGCTCAGATTGATATTAGATATATGGGTTATAAGTAAACAGGGTGAAATCTTTTTGTCTTTCACGGACACACTGGAGTATGTTGGCACATAGGATGACCCGTACAATGCCACCGTTTTCAGTCAAGGTTTTTTTTTTGATAATAGTTCATTTGTTACTCTTTTTCTTTTATGGCTTTATGACAAACAACTTGCACTTGTTTTATATTGACAGTGCTGAAAGTAAAAAAAAACAACGAACTGTGCCTTTTTGAAATTCGGACAGAGAATGGTGTTCTGCCTGAAAAGAGATTTGTAGGCCTACACAGTCTGATGTGTCATGCTGAGCGTGAGAAAACACTGTCAAGAGCAAGTGTAATGCCATGTGGCTCTGGTACTTGCAGTGCAACACTTGAAAAATATCAAATTTGATTTTTTTTTTTAAGCATGTGTGAGTTTTTAAGAAAAAAATATATTTATTGGCCAAAAAAAAAACTGTTATTGTCCAGTACTTCTTCTTAATGCTTAACATTTTGTATTGTAATCCATTTGCCTACTTTTGAGGCTGGCCTTGTGTTTTTATCTGTGCCTAAATAACATTTTACACATTTTTGCTATCGAAGATAAATCCAAGATTCAATCATGTTTTCTGTTGTTTTTTTTTTTTCATTTTAAATTCAAGATATTTTGTAGGGGTTTGTTTTGTTTCCTGGGTAATATGGTTTTTCTATGATGTTTTTAATGTCTGATGCAATTATTGCCTGCATGTTATAACTAAGTGAAAACACGACAATGAATTTGTACCAGTTGTGATGACCAAAAGTATTTGTTAAGACAGTCACAATTTGTCTTTGTGTATCAGAATAAATCAGAAAAACTCGTTCTGTCTACCTGATCTGACCAAAACGCTAAAAGACAAGGTGCTACCAGTTTTTATTTCACAATAAAAATTGGTTATACTGTACTATTTTTGTGTGTATTTTTTTTTTTACTCCACTTAACATATAAACATGTCCAGAATTTGATTTGGGATTGGCTGCAGCCTGTGTGACCCTGATGAGGATAAACAGTTACAGATAATAGATATTTAATATTTTTAACACATAACCTGCTGTAATTTACTCAAGTATTGTACTTGAGTTACTTTATACTTCTACACTGCTACATTTAGGAGGAAACTATTACTTTTTTTACTCTGTTACATTTGTCTGACGGTTATAGTTACTAGTTACATTTCAGATTAAGATTTTTAATATGAATAAAAGTCAACAGTCCAGTAAAGTAGCTCACATTATTAGACTGTATTTAGTTATTTTATATACATATAGGACTATTCTGCATAATTACTTTTAACCATATGTTATTATTTAAAAACACGCTCAAGTTACCTCTGACATGCCGAGTACACAAGTAAAGTTACAGACAGTAGAAATGCAAGAAAGCACTTTAAATATTTTACATATTTTATATCTCACCGTGTGATGAACTAAATCAGCCTGTGTCCCTGATGAGGATAAGCGATTACAGATATTTTATATTTTTACCATAAATTAGTGGAATTTACTCGAGTACTGTACTTCAGAGCACTTGCAAAGTACTTTAGTTATCTTATACTTGTAATAGTTACAAGTTACATTTCAAAATTAAGCTTTTTAACATGAATAAAAGTCAACAGTCCAATAAAGTAGCTCAAATTATTAGACTGTATTTACTAATTAAATATATTAAGGACTATTCTGCATAATTACTTTTAACTTTGATGCATTTTATTGATATTTTGTAATAAATGACATCTTTTTCTGGTATATTTACATCGTGATATTACTTATTTTACTCAAAAGTACTTCGTGTGTTAACATTTATAGTTTATAAGCGTAAACATAAAGAAAGATGTTGGTGTTATTTCAGTGTTGCCCGCAGTTGCACCATGTCTTTTACACTCCTGCGTAGAAATTTACATCAGCCTTGATTGTTTATGTGGTTTCAAACGTTGGTACATTAACGTGGAGACTGTTCGCTGTTTGTTTCGTTAGTAAACGTTTCGTCTCGAAGACGTTTGAAACGTTTAACCGTCGTCGAGGCTCGTTAAAGTTTGTTTCGGTTGTTTTCTGTTGTGACCGTTGATGATGGTGCAGCTGGATTTACGAGTCGGCCATTTTAGGTGTACCGGGGACGTTAGTGGGTGACACCAGTTTCCGTCTTCATGCCCTCTCTGTAAAGAATAACTCATTTATTTTAAAGTGAATTAATTTAAAAACACACTAATTGTTTATCGATGTTCCTTAACAACAAGTATAATTAGTTTATTATTGTTTTTCTATTATTATTATTATTTTATTTTTTACCGTTGGGAACGGGGACTACAACTTTCTGGGCGTTTCCATGGTGACATCATGTGAGCTGACTGACACGTACTGTTTAGCAGGAAGAAGAAGAAGAAGAAGAACAGGCAGTCAAACAGAAAGCTCACGCTAAAAAAAAGGCCAGGTGTGCTAACAGGTAAGGTAGGTAAGGCGCTTTAACGCTCACACACGGTGTCCTCGTAACGTTCGCGGTGTGTTATATTAACGTTGGTGTAACGTTAGCAAGCGGTGCGTAGCTGAAAAAAAACTGGGCGACGAATCCGGGATGAGCGAACGTTAGCTAACAGGAGTGTTTCGGGTTAACAAGCGACCGTGTTAACTGGTGACCCTCCAAGCCCGAATGTGTATATGTGGTTTGCGTAGTTACAAAAACATACGTAACTGCCCTCGTGAATACCTTCCTATTTTTTTTATTTACGTTACAACCTAACTACGACAACCACAGGATGCATTCTGGCGGATGGTCACCAGTTAACACGGTCGCCCGTTACACCGCGTCGTACGTTTTTAGCAGCGTTAGCTATAAATAATATGACAGTCACAGGCGTCAAACTCTGTGTTTGGCTGACTACTGACTTTCTAATTAAAACATCGTGTTTATTTATTAATAAACGTGTCTATTGATTAACCAACGAGCCGGTTTAGACAAACTTTTAACGATAGCTAGCATGAGTTAGCTTCAGTGAACGCTAACATGACATTTAGCGTTAACCTGTTGTGTAATTTAACACTGGCTAACTAAACTACACACTGCGTGCGGCAGGCTGTCACGTTACTCAGTAACTATATTACCAGCAGGCTGTCACGTTACTTAGTAACTATATTACCAGCAGGCTGTCACGTTACTCAGTAACTGTATTACCAGGAAACACAGATACAACATGCGGCTTTAAATGCTGCTTTTAAGCGAAAGTTCACAAATAAAAGTAATTTAAAAGTAATTTTATTTAATCATGTAAAATATCTTCATGTTACCTTCATGTCACAGGACTGTTTATATTTACCACGTGTTATTATTTAAAAATATGATGTGAAAAGTAGCAAAACACGCTCAAGTTACCTCTGACATAGAGTAAAGTATAAAGAGTAAAGTTACACACAGTAGAAATGCAAGAAAGCACTTTAAATATATTTATGTACATGTTTTATATCTCACCCTGTGATCAACTAAACCAGCCCGATGAGGATAATTATTACAGATATTTTAATTTAATTTTAACACATAAATTAGTGTAATTTACTCGAGTACTGTACTTCAGAGCAACTGTAAAGTACTTGAGTTACCTTATAAATAGTTAATAGTTACAAGTTACATTTCAAAATTAAGATTTTTAATATATGAATAACAGGCCAATAAAGTAGCTCAAATAATTTGATTTAGTAATTAAATATATTAAGTTCTTCAGGTACAGATTGTTTAATATTTTTAACGCATAAATTGCTGTAATTTACTCAAGTATTGTACTTGAGTTACTTTATACTTGTACATTTAAGAGGGAACTATTATTTTTTTACTCTGTTACATTTGTCTGACAGCTATAGTTACTAGTTACATTTCAGATTAAGATTTTTAATATGAAAAAAAGTCAACAGCCCAATAAAGTAGCTCAAAGTATTAGACTGTATTTAGTTATTTTATAGGACTATTCTGCATAATTACTTTTAATTTGATGCATTTTATTGATATCTTGTAATAAATTACATCTTTTTATAATATAGTTACATTGTGGCGTTGCTTATTTTACTTCCATGACTGACAGGTAATAATTTAACGCACGTTTATTGTTTGTGATTGACGTTATGAGTCTGAACGTGTTGTTTCAGTGTTGATGTGCTCGGCCGCTGCACCGCGGGTCACAGTACATGAGTAAATGTTGAACTCTGTGTTTCTCTTCAGAGGAGACATCGTCATCATGAACGTCTTTGACCGCAACATCAACTTCGACGCCCTCTTCAAGTTCTCCCAGATGTGAGTGACATCATCACACTTTCCAGCTGCGCTCACTGTAATCTAATTTCTCATTGTAATCTGATTTGTTTTTCTTTCGTTGCAGATCTCACTCCACCCAGGTGCACTTGAAGAATGTGTACTCCAGCCTGGCGGTCTGCATGTTTGTGGCCGCGGCCGGCTCATACGTGCACGTCGTCACGCGCCTCTTTCAGGTAACGATCTAATCTGACCTCGTTTGTACATGATGTCACCTGAACTCACCGCAGATACATTTGATGCGATATCAGGAATGTTGTAGATAATCTGTTTTGAAGCTCGGCTTTATCAAAGTCCAATATTTGTGTCGCAAAATTCTCGTGTTTCACGTGATAACCGTGTAGAAGACTGAGCTAAACAAAGCGTGTGTGTGCGATATCCTGCAGCCTGAGGTTCACACCTGTAGAAGACACTGATCATGGATGAAGACGAATGATGTCAACCAAAAAAGATCGTCCTGTGTTTGTGTAATCACAGGTAGCACAGGTCTCTCTTATGTAAACTGATCAGGGTCCCGTTAACTCAGCAACATTAAAAGTTTATTTTATTTTCAGTCGTCAGACAAAGAGAGCAGAATAATCTAAAGATATCAGGATCCATTAAAGGGTACAAATAAGTGTCCTGCTCCGTCCTGACCTCGTGTCCTTGTGTCCTCGCTCTCAGGGCGGCGTGCTGTCTGCGCTCATCTCTCTGGGGATGATGTTCTGGCTCGCCATGACACCACACAACTACGAGACAGAGAAGAAGAGGCTGGCTATCCTCGCTGGGTTTGCCTTCTTCACAGGTGAAGACGAAGCATGTGACCTGAGCTCGTCTCTGTTCGTTTAAAGTCACTAAGAGTCTGAACGTTTTCCGTCCTCTCTCTCTGTCTCTGCAGGCGTCGGCCTCTGCCCCACCATGGACTTTGTCATCGCCGTCAACCCGAGGTGTGTGAAAGGTCGCTCAGCTGAGTTAAACATTAGAACTGTGGAGTTGTGTGACGCTGACTGAGTTTGTCTCTCCTTAGCATCATCGTGACAGCGTTCATGGGAACCTCCGTGATCTTCGTCTGCTTCACTCTGAGCGCGCTCTACGCCAAACGCAGGAGCTACCTGTTCCTCGGAGGTGATTCCTCTTCCTCAGCACACACACACACACACACACACACACACACACACACACACACACACACTTCCACCTCCTCTAACGAAGCTTTTTTTAACCCGTACGTTAACTCTTGTCCTCAGGCACGCTGATGTCCGGCCTCTCCCTCCTCTTCCTCATGTCCATCATGAACATGTTCTTTGGATCCATGATGCTGTTTAAGGCACACATGTACCTCGGGCTGCTCATCATGTGCGGCTTCGTCCTGTTCGACACTCAGCTCATCATCGAGAAAGCCGAGAACGGAGACAAGGATTACGTCTGGTGAATAACCAAACGACATGCAAATACTACGTGCAGCGCAGCATGACTTCCTGAAACAAGAACAGACTGACTGCTCTTTATTTCAGAGACCTGGAACATCAGCCGATGTTTTCACCGTCATACTTTTTGTTTTTCAGGCACTGCGTCGACCTGTTCCTGGACTTCATCACCATCTTCAGGAAACTGATGGTCATCCTCGCCATGAACGATAAGGTACAGCGAGTGTTCTGCTTTTAAAAGTGTCAACAGAAAGTCTAACAGTATCGGTGTGTCCGAAGCAGATGCATCGTTCTGCTCTGTGTCCAAAAACTATTAAAAACTCGTCAGCGAGCTGCCAAACTGTCGCTCCTCCCTCGTTACGATGAACATGGACAGCTGGAGAGACTCAGCGACGACACAAACACGAGGCTGCGTTCACTGTTTCCACGTGTTTGTTGAAGCTTTAAAATAATATATATTTTAATCTTCCTACAAGACAAACAGCTTCAGTCGTTTAAAACTCAAACAGCATTTACTCATCTAGCTCGAGCAGAATCGTGCTTTTGGTTTTCAGATGTCTGAGACTTCTGCCAACACCACCACCAACACCACCACACTACGATGGTGATGAGGGGGGTTTAGCTGGTGGTGCAAAAAAAACGTTTAAGTGACTCAGCAGCAACGAATCTTTAGAAACCTTGTTACGGTTAAAAATAATCGTCTGTCAACAGAAATACATAATTTATACGTTTCATTCACCTCCACTGTAACTAAGTATATTTACTCAAATACTCAGGTACTTCACTTAAGTGTGTTTTCACTTAATGCAGATTTCTGCTCCAACTGTATTTCTACATCACCCTCTACAAACACGCAGCAGAAAGGGCCTCACAGTGGCAGTAAATGTAAAATATAAAAAATATATGTATATACATATACATGCAGCTCGCAGGATTCAGGTGAACTGAGGTGATGCTGATGGAGGAGTGGTGGAGGACACATCACGGTCGTAGAAGGGTGGAGGAGTTCACAGACGAACCACCGTCTTTGTTCTGTTCGTGAACCTCGTTCTAAAACTTGATGATACATCAGGACGAGAACTTTGACCTTCTGACACTTGAAGTAGATTTAGTTTGTGATATTTTCCCTGACTTTATTTTGAAACATGAACGTCTGTCACGGATCTGCTCTGTGTGTTCGTCTGTTTCAGGACAAGAAGAAGGAGAAGAAGTAAAGAAAGTTCAAGTCTGCGGAATGAAAAACAACAATCTCGTCAGACAAAGGCACAACTTGCGACGCACTTGGTGCTTTTTTTTTTTCTTTTCCACTTTCAGTCTTCATTTATCGATTAACTCCTTTGTGGTCTTATTATATTATCGATTCTTCTTCTTCTGGTTTGTTTTTCCGAGGCCGTGAGCTCGGACTGACGCTGTAGTCCCGTGGTGGCTGTGAATGGAAGTTAGACTAACGCTGCAGTGAACATGCTTGGCCTGTAGAGGGGAGCGTTGCCCCGTGGAGGTTTTCACATTACTGTCATTTAGTGCCATAAATTAACATCATACGCTCCTTCTTCTTTTTAATTTAGCGGGTCATGTGAGCTTCTGAGACTGATCGTCGTTCATTTGAAGTTTGTAATTACAGTCGTTGATTTGCTTATTTATAGTTTTCCTCGTTAAGACATGATTTCTGACAACAGATGATGATGTGATCGTTTCCCCTCCCCGTCAATCTTTTGGTTGTTTAGTGAGTTTGAAACACGCTCACGCTGATCTACACAAACCAACTCCAGTCAGGACTTTTGGACTTTTGGCCGGTGACGACTTTATTCAGATTCATTCTCCATCCGCCCCCGTGTAAATTTCTCTAAAGTTTCTCTGTTGTCTGTAAATTTAGTTTGCCAAATGATCTGAAGTTAACCGTATGATTTTTTTTTTTTTTTTTGGAAGTGTAAACTGTGAAGAATTTATTTTATTGATGTAAAATTGAAACTAATAATTTGATACATTTGCTCAAATAAATGTGTTGAACGTACCGAGACCAGCTGATGTCGTCTGCCCTCACTTCAGCTCAAAGTACAAAATAAAAGTGTCTTTCAATCTTTTTAGTCATTTTTTAAACGGATGTCAAACATTTGTTGGGTTCAGCTCACAGGTGACCATCGGTGTTGACGTCACCTCCGTCAGGTGTTCCCCTCAAACCTCAGAGGCAGGTCATACGTCTTTAGTTTTTATCTGCTGGACGTCTCTACAATCACGATGTTTGACAAAAAGTCATTTTAGTTTTTAAAAGTATCAATCGTGGTTTAAATCCTCCAAACTCTTCAACCAGATCACATCTGTGGAGCTTCACCTCTCACTTTGAAAAACCTCTGAACAATTCATCAAAAAACTTAATTAGATTAATCGATAATAAAAAAGTTAGTTGCAGCCTCAAAAGTGTCATTTTAAGATTAAGAACTTTTAGTGTAACATCAGCAAAATGTCAAAATACTAAAGTTAACGTTCGTCAACATGGAGCTAATTTAACTTTTTATAAGTTAAATCATTTTATAAATCAGTTTTAGATGTTTCATCTGTAAATAAATCACCTGTCAGGTAAATTAAAAAGTATTAAAGGAGAATTTCACATCAGAGTTTATAAAGTCTTTTGTGTCGTCATGACGACGTGAACGAGCAGGTAAACACATTAAAGTCAAACTGCTGTGGAAAAAAAAAAAGGTGTACTGCCTTCGACCAGAATAATTGTCGCACACGTCGAGATAAATCAAAACATTTTAATTAGAAAGTTGAAAAACGGCAGTAGGTACAGACGACCTCTATCGGCTAGGGGAGGATGAACAGCAACAGAGATGTGAACATAAGATCTACTGAAGCGAGGAGCAGATTTCACAGAAAGATTACAAAAAAAAAAGATGATGTACATTTAAAATAAATAAATAATAGAAATACATATTCATTGAATAGTGTAGCCATTTCTCTTATCTATGTTATTGCTGGTATATATTACCTTTAAATGTATCATGGCGTCTTCTGACGGCCGCAGAGAAACAATATCAACATGGTCGATAAAATCGTTTATACATTTAAAATGAGTTTAGCGATAAAGAATCACAGACATGAACATTCACTTTTTTTTTTGTTTGTTTGTTTGCTTTTTTTTTTTTTTGATACATTATGTGATGAAACGACGTCGTGACGTGTCGCTCGGCGCCGCCTCGGAAACCAACGTCCGAGATTTAGAAACAAAAACAAAACAAATGAGACTACCGGGAGTGATGACTGTTTGTGCTAATCGTTCAGCTTAGCCATGCGTTCTGTTGTCCTGTATACATGAATCAACGAAGAAGAAGGAGAGGAGTCCACAGTCTGATCGCGAAAAACAAGTGAACAACCGAGAGTCTGGGTGTCTTTTGGCTTCGTGTTTATTGGAAATCCTGAGGAGAAGTCTCTTTCCAGTTGCAAGTAGCTCATCGTCATCGTGGCGCAGTTCGTTTCCTCAAAACGTGGCGGCGGGTCAGCGGCGTCACCCCTGGCTGCCGCAGGACGACAGGCTGTCGTACAGAGAGTCGCTGAGCGACTCGGGCGTCTCCAGGACCTGAGGCCGGCTCGGGGACAGCGCCTCCTCCGGACGCTCCCTAAGCAGCTCCAGCCCGGCTTCCCGGCTCATCTCGGGGACGCTGGGAGTGCGAGTCTTCCCCCTGCGGCTCATCCCCGACTGGGCAGGGACGGGCAGGCTGCCCGGGTCGACCACCCGGCTGGAGGAGGAGGGACCGCCGGCCTTCACGCTCTGAAAGGACGCAGAGAAACATCTTTAATATTCAGCCGATTAATAATTTGTGTTTTCACATTATGTAAGCCGAGCGCAGATTTAAAAATGTATCTTTACTTCACTGAGTGACCCAGATAACTCCTCGACACACCAGCTACTGTTTTAAATCTGAACCTTGACGTTCATCAGCTCGGCTTTCATAGTTTGGACGGACGGACACAAACACACCAGGAGACGCTGGCCTCGTGTGAAATCTCTGAGTTTTGCTTGAGTTGTCCTAAAGTCTTTTTCTTGTCTCGTTTCAAACTGTCTGAGGTTTTTAAACCTGCAGATCTGAGCGTGAAAGCCAGAAAACGTCAGATTAATTCACTCGATAACTCACGACTATCTCACCCCTCTGAACGGAGATCCAAAGGACACCGCCTCCTCCTCTTCCTCCTCCACCGCCAGGTAAACCTCTGCAGGTCCGGCTGGAGTCTTCAGGTTGGGGAAGGTCCAGGTCTTTGAGCGCGGGGAGAACATGTTCGGCCCGTGAGTCTCTTTGTCTGCGAAGGAAAGTTCCAGATTACACCAGAGTCCCAACGTGACAAACGTGTGAAGCTTTCAAAAAGGAAGCGACCTCTCACCTTCACGGATGACGGCGGCGGGGCTCCGGCCCTCCAGCATGGCGCCGTACTGAATGGTGGGAATCAGCTGTTTGTGCGGCGCGTAGCACTCGTCCTGCGACGGCAGATCTCGGTCCAGAGTGCGAGCCCGTCGGCCGGCTCTGCCCGGGGAGCCGGAGGAGTGATGCTCGGCTCCAGCCCTCGTCTTGGACAGACCTCGTCCTGCCGCTCCGCTGCTGCAGTCGGGCAGCGGGAACGTACCGATGCCGCTGTCGAGGGTGTAGGTGGACGCACCGGATCCTGCAGAGGACGAAGACGGAGACGAGGTGAAACAAACGGCTTCATTTGTTTGTTTGACGTCTCACTGCATCGACCTCCTCGGCGGAGTGGCCTCATTTATTTATTTCATATGCTAATTAAAGATAATTTATTTTCCTTCAATATGCAAATTAAGTTTCAGTGAAACCTTCATGGATCAACACAAAGCTGGAAGAACAAAGAACGTGCGCTTCCTTTTATTTATATTAAATTATTGATGTTTATTGTCATAATCGGCTCCTTAGTGTCTTCTTATAAGTTTGATGTTTATATGAGAGAATATGTATAACAACTCTTTATGAAGCTCATGATGTTTCAGAGGAATGAATTAACTTTATTGACTGAGGTCGTAGTTTGCAGGCATGTTAAAGTGGAAAGCATCATACTGAGAGATGTTTGAACGTTTTGTTCCAAAATTAATTCATGCTAAAAATGGACCCGAACCCTCGATACATGTTTGAATGTTTGAGTGATGTTTGGATAAACGAGATCACCACGTTCTGTGTTGGAGAGAATGACTTATACATTTTTAATTTAATTTTATTTAATTTTTTATTTTATTTAAAAGTATATTTATTAATTTGTTTTCTAATTTTATTATTTCATTTCCTTCTTTAAAACTTTTTAATTTCGTTTGTCTTATTTTATATATTTAAATTTTATTTTATTCCCTTTTCTTAAATTCTTTTAGTTTTTCTTTATTTATTAGCTTTTAAATATTTTAATTTCATTTTCTTTATTTTTTACTTTATTTTTTATAAAAAAAACATTTAAATTAATTCATTTGTTAAACGTTTCTTGATCGTTTTGGACTCTCGTGTGTTTTAATTTGCAGTTCTGAGGAAACTTTAAAGATCAGTGTGAAAACATAAAACATAGAAATCTGTTTGAAATCATTTTTATCTGTGAGGATTCATTATTTTAACGGATTTGTAAACTGACACTGATTTATTTGGATTTATTCATGTGAACATTATTTATCCGTTTCCCTCTTAAACACGTCTGATCTTTCTTCGGACTCGTCTTACCTGCGAAGTGCTGCGAGTGGACGGAGTCCGCCAGGTTTTCGTCTGATGTGATCTTTCCCATTCTGTCTGATCCCTGCATGAAGAGAGCGAAGCGGCAGGTTAGAGGCTGAACGTACCGAGAGCAGCAGAGCTGAGCGAACGTAACGTAACGAACCTTCTCCATGTCGTCGCGGCTGCCTGTGTGACTGATGATGTCGCTCTGCTGCGTGAACATCGGCTTCGACGTCTTGCAGTCGAACGAGAGTCGCCGCTGAGGCACGCTGATCATCTCCTTCCCGTCCACTCTGCATCAGACAGTCACAGATTTATGAATATTATGTCGAGCAGTTCCTCTGAACGTGACACACTGAACATTTAAAGCGTCAAACCGGTCCAGCTACAAATTTAAACAAATGTCAGCTCTGCACAGTCTGCCATGTGTTCAGCCTGTTTTCCATAATGTTACAGGACTCACACAGATAAACCATAAAACTACTAAACTAAACGAGCATTCTTTATTTTATTTTATTTATTTTTTAAATTGTGTAAAATGTTTCGTGGAAATTGTGACTTCATATTTGATGGTTCAATTTAGTTTTTAAAAATTAATTATTATTGTTGGTTGTCTATTTGTATCTGTTAAATATGAATATATAATAATAATAATAATAATAATAATAATAATTGTGAAAAATTCTATAGAAATAGTAAAAAAAAAAATATATAAATAAAAAAATTAAAAGGAAAAAGAATTCATTATATAAATATTTTATATATATAAAATATTTGAATGTTTCCTGTATAAAAGTCTCATCATTTTAATTTTTGTAGCTCTATAAAAAAGTTATTTGTATTTTCATTATATTCAGTTTATGTGTTTTTGCTTCAGGGTTACAGCTCGATGAGCGAATGATTATTTTCGTTAAACGTTTTATTAAACAGCCTGAGGTCTGAGGTCTGTAACCAGACTCGCGTCTTTGAATCTTTTCCTTCAAACTTTATTCCAGGTTTTCCGTCTCGTCGTCCTCACCTGTTCAGCAGCTGCTGCATGAAGTTATCGGAGCGCGCTCCTCTGTACATGACAGCCAGCTGTCCCTGAGCTTGGTCCATCACCACCTCGCAGGAGTGACCTCGGCCCGACCTCTCCACGTACGCCCTCTCCTCCTCCAGCGCCCTCCTCAGGCCCTCCGCCTTCTCCATCAGCGTCGAGATGTTCAGACCTTCCACTCCTTCTTTACACCTGGAGGCCATCTTCACCGAGTCCCGGCCGACCGACGGGATGTTGATCTTCCACTCCTTCTTCTCGTCTTTCGCTTTGGCGGCGTCGGCCTTGCGGCTCAGCGCGGGCAGTTTGCTCTTCTTCAGGCCGAACCAGCTGGCGATGCCGTTGGAGGCTTTCTGCTTCACCTCGCTGCTCTGGCCTCCTCGGTCCTGCTCCTGCAGCTTCAGCATGTTCTCCTCGATGCCCTTCATCACCTTCTGCTCGATGGCTGATTGCGGGCTGGGGACCGGCTGCAGCGGCTTCTCCCCCTCGGTGGTCGGGGGTCTCGGAGGCGGTGGCGGGAGGCTGTCTCCGTACATCGGGTTCTTCTTCCCCTTCCCGCTGATCTTGGTCCTCTCCTCTGATTTGGACGAGTAACGTGGCGCCTCGGCGGGCTTCCCCCCTCTGTGGACGGACGGGGCTTGACAAGGTTTGGACGGCGACTTCGGGGGGATTTTGTGCGGGCTGTTGCTACTGTGAGGACCGACTCCTGGTTTAAGGTTGTAGGCGAGGTTCAGGGAGCCGGGACACTTGATGTTGTTGCGTAAAACCTGCGGAGCGTCGGTGTTGGGCGACGGCAGGCCGATTTTGCTCTTGGAGCCGTCGGTCTTGGTCACACAGAGTTCTTGTTTCACCACAGACTGAGACTTCACCGCCTGCTCGTTCAGCTGAGACAAGCCCGGATACTTCAAACCGCTCACGCTCCCTTTGGGTTTCCCGTCCAGAGAGTCTGTGTACTTTGAATGTCTCTGCTCCTCTTTGTGGAGCTCCATCGGCCTCTCCGCCGTCTTACTCCTCTCCTCCCCGTAGGTGGCTTCGTTTACGGCGTCCACCGGCCTCAGACCAACTTGTAAATCCTCGGAGCTCCTCAGTTTACCCAGCGCGGCCAGCCTGTCTTTGAAAGCGTGGTGACTGGAGTCAGCCTGAGGCCTCGCTGCCCCGGCCACCGCGGGCCTCTTGGGGATGGAAGAGGAGTCGCTCCTCCTGGCTGGAGGTGGCGGCGGCACCTGGGCGACCTCGGAGCGCTGCGCAGTGATCTCGCTTACGTCGGCCTCCGGTTTGTCTCTGGCCTGCGAGTAGCTCACTCTGCTCTGAGCTTTGCTGAGGGCCGAGTTGGGCAGGCTGTGATGGTTCACCCACACTGGACTGTCCGAGTCCTCTTCGTCGTCTGACGTCGACTCTGACGTGGACGAGGACGACTGCTTCCGTTGAGGCGGCGGGTTGAGGACGCTTTCGGGTAGCGATTTGACGAGCTTCCTCTCGCCTACGCTGGCCTTCGTTTGGGATGGGAGTGTGGTTCTTTTCTCGAGGCTCTGCGTCGGCTCCTCCTCTCTCGACATGTTGCAGATGTTTTCGTAATGAGGCACCCGCTGAGATACTTTAGGGGACGACGACGGAGCGGCCACCTTTGAACCGGCGCTGGCTTTAGGTGCAGAGAGGCTGCTGTAGCTTATTTCTTTAGCAGGCGGGGAGCAGATGTCTTCGGGCTGTGGCGGGGAGGTCGGTGCTGAGTGTGTGGCGGGGTACGACTCCGACCTGGATGGCGGCGGAGGCGGCTGCCTGCACCGCTCTGTGGTGGTGGCTCTGCGCGTGGGAACAGGGGAGTGGTACACCTCGTAGTTGTTGGTGCGACACGGGATCCTGGAGCTGCGTGTGAGTTGCGGGCTCAGTCGGACGGCGGCGGTCGACGGCTGAGACTTCTCTCCCATCGCGGGAATCTTCAAGAACTTGAGCAGCTTGGATGGAGAGTTGATGGCAGCGGATTTGACGTCGGTGAGGCAGGACGGGCTCGGGCTGACGGAGGCGCCGGCTGTCACGGAAGAAGCCTCCTGATCTGTGACATCTTTCTCGGGGACGGCTGAGGGGTCATTGGAGGAGAGAACTAAGCCGTTGTGGACGCCGTCGCTCGTCTCCGTGTCACAGTGGGAGCTCTGCTTCACGGAGGCGGGACAGAAACCGGTGAGCTCTTCAGAGGCTGCGCCGTTTAGACAACCCTCTGCGCTCTCCTGGTCTTGCTCCGCTCGCAGCACCTCCTGGTCGGCTGTGTCTGCGTTGGCGGGGTGGGTGGCGGCGGCGGCGGCAGCTGTGGCGGCGGCTGGTTGCTGGTGGGCTTCATTCTTGGTGCATTGTTTTGACGGGGAAGCGGACTCCGCCGTCCTGCTCTTACCGTGACATTCGCTGATAGCAGCTGCGGGAACTACATGGCTCTGGGTGGCGGCTTTTGAAGGACTACAGACGTGGTTGCATGGCTTCGGCGGGCTGTCCGGGCTCCTCTTGCAGTGTAGACAGCAGGTGTTCCCTCCCTCGCACTTCACCGCCCCGTCCCCGTTGACGTGCTGATGCGTGTCGGCGTCGGAGCACGAGCAGTGGCAGTGTGTGTGGTGGGGTTTGCACTGTAGCGGGAGGGGGTCGGCGGTGGTGGCTAACACGGCCTCGGTGGACATGAGCACCTGGCTGTAGTCGCAGAAAGACAAGCTCGTGGTGGACGGGTGGAACTTGAGCGGGTCCGTCTCCTCCATCTTGCGCAGGACCTCCAGGATGTGTGCTTTCTTTTTGAAGAACGGGGACAGGGCCTCCATGGAGGCGGCAGGTCCGCGAGGGCCCGGGGAGGCGTGTTGTGTGCGGTAGCCGTTTCCCTTTTGGACAAACAGAAAGATTCGTATCAGCGCCAAACAATTCAGCTCATGAAGACCTTTAGAGCGTGTGCGTACGGGAAGTGAGTGCAGAGCAGATTAGCTGCTTTTTACAGCTCGACAGCAAATGTCAGCACGCGGGATAACGTCTCTCACACACACACACACACACACAGGTGGTCTCGTGATAAAATCCCGCTGCTTCACTTGTAATGTTTGAAATAATCACCTTGGCTTGTGCTTCAGTCTGTGCAGGCTCCACCTGTTTGGCAGAGTCATTGTGCAGCTGTGCATTGTAGTCTGGGAGTGGTCCCGCCTGGACCTGAAACAGGAGATTCATAAAGGCAATTATGATGACACTGTATACACTACGGGGGGACATTGTATACGCGGCGCGAGCGGGAGCCGCATTGTTCCGGCATCTGTTGGAACAATGCGGAGCAGAAGTGAAAAGACGGAGATACATTACGTTGGAAAAAGAAAGAGGCTGAGCTGAGGCTCCATCTGCTGAATCACAGCCGAGCACTTTAAAGATACACGAGGATTTCTGTTTCATGCTGCTCTCTCTCTATATATATAGATCTATCTTTATGTTGGTGTGTCTCTGTCATTCGTACGTCTGTTCTCTATGTAACTTTGGGCTCCGGGTCGGGAGAAGTACGTAACGCTTTACAGCACTAAGTCACACAGCAGCAACTATTTCACTGATTCAGGTGAAACTGGATCATATTTTATGGAGGAGGTGTTTTCTGACTCTGATGTCCTCCTGAGGTTTACAGGGAATACTGACGCGGAGCTGAGCTGGTGTCGTGCCAGAACAGGAGCTCAGCAGCCGCATAATGACAGATACAACAAGATTGACGGAGGAAGCTACGAAGAAAAAAGGAGAGAGTGAGAGGCAAGAAGCCGCCGGTGAAATAAAAGGCTGAAAGACGCCGAGCTAGGCTGACTGCTGCTGTAATATGTAATATTACAACAAATACTCGAGTACAGTGTGTTTACCTGGTAGTGGGCGGTGGGGTGGTTGGGCAGTTTCTGCTGAAAGAGCTCGCAGAGCGCTCGGTTCTGTCTCTCCAGGTCGAACACCAACATCTTCAGCTTGATGCACTCCTCTCTCAGATCCTGTTCAGAGACACGAGGCGGTCAGACTTCGCCCGTGACGGCACGGCGAGTTAAAATAACGCACGACGTGTAAAAGCTTCGCGTTACCTTTTGATTCAGCAGAGCTTGGACGACGTGGTTGGCCACCTGACGACGACACGAGAGAAGATTTTACACGTCGACTTATCGGAGCTGGATTCACGTTTTATGCGTTTGTATGAACTCACCTCATCCAAGCATCTCTCGTAAGCTTCTCTCTGACTCTCGTTCGCCAACATCAGAGCGGAGTTCTCCGCCTGTGAGGGAAACAAACAACAACAAACACTTTGCTGCTCAGACTTTTCTAAACATTTCATTTAATTTAAACAGTTCTGAGTGTTTCCACCTCGTCCGCTCGAAATTATCTCAGTGTTTTCTGATCTTTATAACGAGCGGTCCTGTTGATTCCAGCTGTTTAAACACGATTCAGCTTCAGTTTCAAGTCGGAGATAAAACAGGAGGACGAGCTTCAGATGACTCTGACGGAGGAACATCACCGAGACGCTGACGTCCGTTTGGTCCCTTTAGAGTTCATCCAGCACTCGGAGATCATTCCTCCTTGTATAAACAATACATCTGCTAATATTAGATTAATTTATTCATTCTTAGATCGCATTGTGTCGATTATTGATATCATATACAAACAGTTAAAGATAAAGACGAGGCTACGACTGAACATGTCTGTGTGGCAAAGCCGAAAAGTAAAAAAATGATTGAAAAAATAGTCACAATGTTTTTAATCTGACAAAATATTTGTCTTTAAAAAAATATATATTTATTTTCACTGTGGTTTTTGAGAGAGACGGCACCCGCCAGGTGTGTTTGTCAGGGTGATGACGTCATAAAATATGATCGACGTGAAGTTTGATCAGAAAACGCCGTGGTCATTGTAGTTTCTTAATTTTAGGTTTCAGGTACTTTTCATGTTCGTTTTAGGTGTGTCGTGTAGTTTTAGAGGACGTCAGAGAGATTCTTTTATAAACGAGCTCGTTACGACTTGAATCAGCGTTTCTGCGTTTGCTCTCTCACCTCCAGCTCTCTCAGTCGGTCCATGAGCTCGCTGCTGTTGTCCTCCAGGTAAGACTCCACGTCTCCTTCCTCGCCCTCCTCGTCCGAACCGAAGTCCTCGTCACACATTCTCTGTTCTGTCTCGTCAGACATTGTTCTCATCTGAAACACAGAAGACGGAGACGGCGCAACCGTCAGTGTCACGATCTGTACGGCGATGAAAACGATCACGCCTGGATCACGACCTCAGCGCGTTTCTTTAGTAGATTGTTTCTGTCATTCTGGACTCTCTTGGTCTTCACAGATCGACAACAAGTCGTCTCAGATTTCGCTCTTCTCAAACAAAGACGACCTGGACGAACCTTCAGAGTTTCTGTGTCGTCCCTGCTTCAACGCTACCTCACATAAAAATAAAAGAGAGGCAGATAAAACAGGGAGGTGAACAGATTCTCCCTGAGATAAAGCAGATACTCTGAGAGCAGATACATCGGTGCATCGTTACCTCCTGCGAGGGCGGAGGTCGGGTTTCAGTTCAGAACTCGTTTCTTTGTGAAAACAGAGTTTCAGCTGTAACTCCATATGAAATAAACGGCCTGTTTTTAGTTTGTGCTGCTGCCTGTTTGGCCAGAAGAAGAAGACTTTTAATCTCAGTTTCTACTCGAATGTAGCCGCTGTGAAACAATCAGGAAAAAACTGATTAACGGCTTTATCGAGGCCGGAGCTTGCTCACTATCATTCACTGCCTCTGTCTCTCTCGAACACAAACGCTTGAACACAAACTGAATTAAAGAAGCGGCTTCACGAAACAGACAAAGTCAGAACATGACAGGTCGAGTATCAGAGTTCAGACTGTGGAGGTTGGACCCGCAGGTCGCTGCGTTTTTTGGGCGGACAACCGTGCGGACTCGCACTGCTGCAGCCAAAACGCACCACCCTCACACAGATGATGGAAAATACCTGCCAGATTAGCTTAATTACTGGCAGTGTGTAGCAGACCCACATCGTCTGTAGATATAATGTCTCATTCTCAGGCTCCAAAAACACAAAGATTCTTATTTTCAGCTGATTATTGACTAATGAAATATTCCATTACATCCTCCACCTGACTTTATCTGACTCGTCCTGCTGCGGTAAACTCCACCCGCCTGGTCCTCCGAGTGAACCAAAGCAAACACCGGGCACTTCAGGACTTCAGAGTTTGGTTCTGAGCACGGACACGGACAGTCCAGGGTTAAACCGCAGAGCTCGTACTGTATACTGAGGATTACAGAGCAAACACACTAATCCTGCCGTCCTGCATTGTTTCAGATACAAGCACTGCGTAGGAAGATAAGTCTGTGTGTCCATATTCCTCTGCCGCCGCTCTGCAGCTTCAATGAATCCACAGATCAAACCTCAGCGCCATGCTGAGCACACAGGCGGCCCGAGTCTGTGAGCACGGCGCCCTGCGGGCCGGCATGGCCGAGCGCCAGGCCGGCGGGCACGGATCCAGGTGTGCATGTGTTGTCGGGGACGTGGACCCTGATCTGACTGTCACTTCTTAAAGGAGTCATCAGAGCAGACGAGGTGAGCCTGGTTCTGTGGCTGGAGGCCAGTCAGGAGCTGGCACGGGTCACAGCGTGGACAGGTGAAGACAGACAGACAGACAGACAGACAGACAGACAGACAGACAGACAGACAGACAGACGACACAAACATTTAAAGGGCTGAACATCCAAATATCTTCTGTGTTCGATTCGACATTTCCTGTTTTGTTTATATATTTTGGGGCGAGTCGCTCTCAAATAAACATTACTTGTTTCGCTCGTGTTGTTTCCATGGAGACGTGTTCTGACCAGTACATGTCAGTACACTCTTACATGTTTACTACTCCAGTTAGTAGTCGATAGGCTGCCACAAACGATTATTTTGATAGTCGACTAATCGGCGATTATTTTTTAGATTAGTCGAGTAATCGGATCATATGTAAATTCACTGTCCCGGGAAAGGGCAGGTGGACGGGCGCTGTAAACCTTGCGGACGGAGCCGTGAGCCACCTTCGCCCCAGAGTCTTTCCATGCTGACCCGAAGCCGCCGCGGAGGCCAGCCAGCGCCGAGGAGAGGTCCCACGAGGGGATCCTCCTGCACCGTGCGGCCGTCCCTGACCCGCCGAGTTGAATCCCCCGGGCAGACTGCAGAGAAGTTACGGAAAAATCGCCCTGAATTCACGGGGAGTCACTGAAGTTGCGTCGCCTGACGCCGATTACCACTACTGCGCATGTGCGTAGGTGTGTGTGTGTGACAGACGCGGCAGTGGAAGCTGCAGCCGCAGTTTCGAGAGAAAAGCAAAGAAAAAAAAAACTATTCGTCGACTACTAAATTAGTCGTCGACATAATCATGACTAATCGACTAATCGTGGCAGCCCCAGTCACAGATACGCTGTCCGTTCTTTATACTGTCAGTCTCTAAACTGTTTGTTCTCCAAGTTCAACTCCAACTTCTCCACAGGGATTTTAAATAATAGACGATGCACCGCACATACCAAGGCTAAAATCCTCACTAGTACACAACACACAGCTCGGGTGCATCCATAAAAAGATCCGTACTTTACTTTGTGATACAATATTGTGGTCAGACCTCTCGCCCCCGCTGAGCACAGGAATCCAGATTAACAGCAGCCTCGTCCTTTAAAAAACGTTTTATAGTCCACAGTGTGAAGTCGAGCTGCAACAAGGAGTCGATTAAAATCGATCAAGAGAAAATGAATCAGCGATTATTTACGTGATTAATCGTGTTTGTGGTTCCATCGTTTAAAAAAGGTAAAAGTCTGTCTTCACTCCTCGTCTTACATCGTGATAAACATCGAACATTTTAAAAATGATTAATGAAACTCATCGACAAAGAAACGAATCGTTAGTTGGTGTTGAAGAAGCCTCATGTTTGCACACACAGAGTATAACACTCAGTACTGGGGAATGCCGAGCAGCGTCATGAGGAATCAGCAGCGAGCGTGTAACCGGAGCCGCTTGCAAAGCGTTTACAGGAAGATTATCGAACATCACAAACCTGAGCAGCAGCATCCAAAGTGTAGAGCGCTTATTGAGCCGCCATTGACTCGACTCAGCCTGATCTGCACGTATAATGGAGGGGCTGATCAATGTGGCCCATCTAAGAACGGATATTAGCCATCCGTTTGACCTTGGACGCAGAGTGGTTATAAATACCAGCTCCCCTCTTCACTAATGCACATTAAAGCTCCGGGCGGCGGGGCCAAGAAACATGCACGGCGTCTCTGTGTGCGTTTGCATCCCAATGGAAATTACAGCGTGGACCAAAAGACAACAAAAGTGAGGCTAAATATAAACACGAGGAACGCGGTTCTGCCACCGACCGCTGTGGTTTCTTTTGATGCGCGGAGTTAAACGTCACACAGGCCTCGGTGGAAATGCCACGAGGAAGGCACGTCTGCTAAAAACAAGCCCCGTTCAAAGAGCCGATCAGCTGATGAGAGAACACGGAGAGGGTCAGCGGCGTTAGTGACACGACACGTTCAGGACCAAAGGACGACCCGACTCGTGACCAGATTAATATTCAAAGTTCAGACAGCAGCAGGTCGTCACATCAGAAGCTGAGGACGATTCAAATCTTTGACTTCATTTGCTCTGTTGGAGTATTTTTTTACTCTTTTAAATCCTGTTTGTGTATTTAATGTCTCATTTAATGTCTTTTTATGTCAGGGACAGACAGGACGATGTGTAGATGCAGTAAAGAAAGAAGGCTACCGGGTTTTCTTTTTTAAATATGTCTCTAAAACTCAAAAAAACAAAAAAACATGCAACTAATTATCATCAAAGATTAATCTGCAGATTACATCTTCGATTAATCGATGAATCGTGTCTGTAAAATATAAAAAAATGTCTTAAAAAAGACAACGTTGTTCATTTCACATCTCGTCTTAATGCTGTTTACCGTCTCACGAGGAGAACTTTAAATGTCTGGTTGAAAGCTGTCCGATAAATAAACCTGAAGTCCCTTTAAAGTTTAAATACACTGTAAAAAACCAGCTCTGTGCGGGCGTGGTTCGATCCAACGCTGCAAATAATTAATATTTCCATCAACCATCGATCTGCAGATTATTTCCTTCGTTCATCAGTGAATCACGTCTGTAAAAATGTCACAAAGAAAAAAGTCTCAAACCTTCGAACCTGGACAAACATTTCACGTCGTCTCAGCGTCTTTTATGTCTGGTGTAAAACATTTTAAATGCTCTGTTGAAAGATGATCTGCAAATAAACGCGCCTCGCTTTAAAGTCTGATTTTTTTATTGTGAGACGCAGAGAAACAGCTGCTGCCAGCTTTACGGGCTGCATTATCATGATGGCCTGGTGTTTTTTGGTGCCTGTGACTGGGCTGGATCTGTGCACACACAGAGGCTCATTGACAGGCCGGAGGAGACGGTCAATGTGTCCCAGAGGAGGCCGCTGTGCCTGGGAGCCGCTGCCACAGAGCGGCTGGCAGACTCACTGGAGCTGGAGCTGTCAGAGCCGACACAGAGAGAGGAGCCACGAGGGGAATGCAATGAGAGATAATGTTGCTGCTCTGCACACTGCACCGCAAGGAGGAGGAGGAGGAGGAGGAGGACGAGGAGGAGCAGGAGGACGAGGAGGAGGACAAGGAGGAGGAGGAGGAGGAGGAGGACGAGGAGGAGGACGAGGAGCAGGACAAGGAGGAGGAGGAGGAGGAGGAGGAGCAGGAGGACGGGGACGACGTGAAGGAGGAGGAGGACGAGGAGGATGACAAGGAGGACAAGGAGGAGGAAGATGAGGACGAGGAGGACGAGGAGGACGAGGAAGACGAGGAGAACAAGGAGCTTTTACATCAAAAAAACTCATTAAACTGTAGAAATACTACATTACGAGCTCTACACTGGATTACTACCTGAGTATTTAAGTAAAATACTCTTTATACTTTGTATCAAACTGAACTGCTGATTATTTCCACTCTGGATGAATCGGCTGATTTTTCTCTCGATTGACGGATTTTGTTTATTAAAAGTTCAGAAAATTTTGATAGACGACGTAAAAATATTAAAATAATTCTGAAAACATGTTTTTTTTATTTTTCAGCAGTTTGTGCCTCAGATAGTTTGAAGCTCTGGTCTGAACTGAAAACTCACAGATTTACGAACGTAGAAACGTCGGTTTGGTTGTTTTCAGTGTCGTAGATCGTGACGTGAGTTTAACACGGTAACGTTTAATTAAAAACCGCGACGATGCGTTTAGATTCAGAGAAGATGAAATTCACATTTCTGCATGAAAACCACGAAAACGATCAGACAGAACAAAGAGACCCAGCTGATGATGTCATGGTGATGTCATCGGGGTTATCTCATCTCGTGGCTCGAGTCCTGAAGATTCATAACTCGACACGTTTACATTTTTATCCTCTGAGTTTTGAAACTGGAGTTTGAAAGGCGGCGGCGTCGAGGACGCAGGACTCAGAGTTTAAACGTCACGATGTCTCCGCTGCACTTCGTTTTATTAAAATCCACAAACTTTACTTTCAAACACGATGTGAGGAAACTGTTTCCGATTTAAAAGTCCAAAATGTTTCATCAAAACATTCGTAGATAAGGAGACACACAAACGATTTGAAGAGAGAATAAACGTTACAATTTAAAATAAATTCAAAGTGCAACTATTTAAATAAAAGATTCATGATTTTAGTCGTTTCTCAAGCCAAATGTGACAATTTAACACGTTTCTTTGTGATTTATGATCGTAAGCTGAATATTTTTAGGTCACCTTGAGCTGTTTTCACAACTTTCATCACATTTTATCGACTATATTGACTGATTATTTGAGAGAATAACTGTCAGGTTAATCAATATTGAGCCCTACTCACAAGAAGATACCATCATGTGGGGGGAGGGTGCGTGACAATCGCTTCATGACCAGAAACAAACGATTTGCAGTTAAAGCAGAGACTGAATAAAAGAGAGGACGCTGTGACTGGTAAGAAACAGGAGGACGCGGATAAGGAGAGCGCAGGTCAGAGCTCAGAGTTTTCTTTCTGAACATCCACCCTCCTCCGAAAACACAAACCACTAAAACTCGCGACATTGCCAAGTGTAAACAAAGTGCAGCGAGGCTCGGCGTTGGCGGCTCAAAGTTCCAATCGCTGAACAAAACCGGGCGGATCGTGTGTTCACCTGCGAGCCAAGCGAGCATGCGGAGCTTTTGTTCTGCCTCGAATGGATACCTGTACATGAGGACTGCGAGCTGCGGGGACACTGCTGCGCATTCATCTGCAAACAGATGAGCTGCAAGTTGACACCAGAGGAAAACTAACATGTCATCTACTGTAAATAAATAGCCATGCTGCCCTTTAAGACAAATCGCCCGCCGGCGACTGCTGCGGAGCTCGGTTTAGCTTTTCATGGGTGTAGACAGAGAGAGAGAGAGAGAGACGGTATCTGCCGACGAGCCCCGAGGACAGACACGGCAGAGGCGCAGAGGAAATCAAGCGCCATCAAAACAAAGTCAAACATGAAACCACCGTCAGCTCGAGCCAAATCAAACACAGGACGATGATTTTCACCACGAATCAGAGCGGAGACGACTCGTCGCTCAGCTGATCTCTGAACCACCTCCTGAAATCTCTCACTGTTTGTCGTTGTGATCTTGCTGCCAATTATCAGGTCAAACTGATTATTTGAGAAAATAACCGCCAGGTTAATCAATAATGAGCTCATCATGTAGGGGGGGAGGGGTGTGTGTGTACTGTGTATAATCTCTGCATGACCACTAACGGATATAATCGTGTTTGTTCTACAAAACATTCAGAGCGGGGCAGAGGAGACACGGCGTGGCTGCAGGTTTTTGTTCCAACCGACCAAGAGCACAAAGTCTGATCCACGTCGTGTTTCCCTGTGTGGAACAGTTTGGACAGCGCTGCTTTAAATGTTTTGTAGAACAAACACGATTATATTCGTTAGTGTAGTTTGGACAGCCCTGATTTAGAGTAAAAAATGCTGACTCAGTGACTCAGTGAGTCAGTGGTCGCCATTTCGGCTTCGGGAGGAGAGACCACCTGCGTTTTTTTAAAAGTGTGAAGTGGGAAGCTGCTGGAGCTGAAGCAGTGAATGCTGCCATATATAAACAGGAGGTAACGCAAGAGTCGAGTCGAGGCAAAGAAGAAGAAGAAAGTAAACCTGACTACACCATGAAGTACACAGAGTACTACATACTGATGTACTAACAAGTATCCAAGCTGAGACACAGCATCAGTGTGAACTTCACCATCACCACGTCTGAATTCAGGACAGCGATCTCTACGACCGTCATCAAAACACAAAGCAGGAGATGAGGAGCCTTCATCATCATCATCATCATCAGCAACTAGATTTTATACACAGATCACAAGTCAATTAAACAATAAAATCAACTGTTCTGTCCATAACCGACAGATTAAATGTTGAATTGTGAAATTTAAATGACCGAACGTCTCGTCGTAGTCTGTGGTCGAGGTTAGAAATCAAATCATTACTCATTTCATTGATTATAGAAAATTATGTTAGTAAGAACTTCTTGAATTCTGATTTACATCTTTTGTAAATGGACAAAACAAGTAACTAATTCACTACGATCTAAGACTGATAACCGATCGATGAAAGAACCGACGACATAACGAAGACTCACCTGTGGTTTCAGCTCTCGTTATGATCCTTGAAGAGGAGTCCGTCTCCTGTCAGGCACCTCTGTCTCCCAACAACAAAACCAAGGAGCTGAAGGAGGAGAAGAAGGAGACACATTTTAATAAACAAGCTCCCGTCCTCACCCTCCCTGCGTCTTCAACCATGACACAGAAATCAGAGGATTCGTCCTCGTGTAAAGTTTGACGGCGGGAGTTTTCGGTCCAATGTCACCTCTGTGACAGACCGGCCCGAGCGAACAGGAAACCAGGGCTGGGAGGAAGGCGCTGCGTCGCCCGAGGGAGATACCAGCGCTCGGCAGACGCCAGCCATGCCAAGACCACAAGCCCCCCTTACTCCTCTATCTCGCCCTCAGCCTCTCCTCCTCTCGTCTTTCCTTTCATCTCTGAGTCATTGTAAAGTGTAATGAAAGAAAGATGGATGAATAATTCAGCAGACGCAGCGTTTAAGAACTCCCCTTTTATGTCTTTCTGATAACGCAGACTCTGCACGCTTTCACTCTGATGTGGGATTCCCCATTAACAGAGTCCCCCGTTAATTACGTTAAAAACTAAAATGGGACACCCCGTCTGCGATTTTGTCTGGATCACTTCAAGATCTGTTTTGGACGCCGAGCTGCGGCGTTAACTCTTCAATTTCCAGGCGGCCTGATCCTGTTAGATCTTGTCAAACTGAAATGGGATTAGGGGGTGTTGAGCATCTGCCTTCTCAATCTGGGTTTTAATAGAGCGAGAGCAAATGATCTGGTCTAGCGGCGTCCTCCTCCTCGGTACACCTGGTCCCGAGGTCTGTGATCCGTGACCACGAGAGACCTCAACGTGCAGATCACCGGGGTTTATTTACTGAGGACGGACTGAATCAGAGGTCTGTGGAACGAGGGAAAAGAAACATTTTCAAAGGCGAGGAGAAAATGCACACAAGCTCCTTAAATCAAGGCAGTCGCACTCTTTGGGGATTTGGCAAGAGCCGGGGCCAGATCAGGATATGTCAAACGCCAGCGGCTCCATCTGCCAACCCTGAAGTTGTTGCCGTGTAGGCAAAGTGTGTAGGCGGGCGGAGGGAGCGATGTAAACAATGTGACAAAAAAAAAATATGTAGGACAAAGTCTGCATCGTTAATAAGAGGCAGATAAACATGAAAGACGAGCGGCGGAGATGTGGGTGAGACAGAATCGGGCTGGCGGACTCCCCCCCTGCGCCGTTTCCTGTCTGATGTTTGGCTATATGAACCGAGACGAATCGTACACAAGCAATATTTGGGGATGAGGAGAAGGGGAGGCAGTGTGGAGAGGATGGGGGATGGGAGGAGGAGGAGGAAGAGGTGGTGGAGGAAGGGGAGCTCCCTTCTTCTTCTTCTTCCCCAAAAAAAGGAGGCCTGAATGGTTGGATGTGCGCCACGCACGTCTGAGAGCAATCAAAGTGAATAAATCTGTGCCAGGCGACCCTCCACACCCAGAGAGAGGAAACACATCCCGGGCTCTCCATCTCAAAACGCTGCGCTCTCCTCCACCGGCAGATTTATGACACATTGTTCGGTGCGACCAAAACACTCCTGCGTGATCATGCGCCCGGACAACGCGCAAGGAACTCTTAGTTAAGAGTCACCTCAAGTCTGTTTAAACCTCACGAACGAAACAAGCGCTCCCTTCGCTTGTCACGTCACTTAATCCCCCGTACGGGTGGAAATCCGCACACACACACACACACACCAACATCTGCTTTATTTTGACACAGAAAAACGGCGTCACAACAGGGCGAGGAAAACACACCGCGTCAGCTGTTACAAATTCAATCACACACCTACAGGAAAAAAAAAAAAAGCCTCACTCACTCAGGAAGACATTTTTACATTTTTAGGTCAGCTCACCTTGCTCCTGCTGCCTTTCCAGTCATCCAGTCAGCGCATCTGAGAGATCTCCTCACAGCAAAAGGCAAAAAATTAAAAAGAGGCACAGAGAGAGAGAGAGAGAAGGAGCGACAGAAAGGCCACAACCTCACATCGCTGCTTTCCGGCTGCGGAGGAGATTATTTCCCTCCCTGGTAAAAGTGCCGTCACCCTGCGAGCGTGGCGAGGAAGCCGGTTTCCTCTCTGCTAACGGCTAGAAAAGGCCCGTCCTCGGGCATGTGCATTGTGTGTGTGTGCCTGTGCTGTCTGCAGAGGCTGCCATGTCTCCCATTGTTCCAGGGCGAGTGAGGCAGGCTTCCTACCCCGATAGACCCTGCCTACTACAACAGCTGTGGACCAGCCCCCACCTCCCTGCCGCTCGCTCCTTCTCCCACTCCCCTCCTCCTCCTCCTCCTACAACTCCTGCCTCTGCTGCTGCTGCTGCTAAACATTAACCCTGCAGCTGCCGGCTCATAAAGAGAGAGGTGGAGGGGGGGGTTGTGTTTCAAAATGTGGTGGACAAAGGAGCGTTAACAGGGAGAGGATATCCGACAGCCGAGGAGTTCTGCACGGAGACGTTCAGCAGGCTCTGAGCTAAGAGGATTGTCTCTGTCAGGCGCGCTGGTAATAAAGTGTTGGACCGAGTCCTGTACGCCACTATCAGCTCAGGACAGGAGATATTTATCGATTATCTTCGATTGATTGTTTTTTTGAAATGTTCACCTTGATTCAGACACATCAGGATGTTCGTGAACTGAAGTGTCACCGTGACCGTTTGTCCAGCAGAGAGCGCCGACGAGCTCGTTTGCAGCAGGTCACATGACTGATCAGCTGTTTCCTCACAAACACAAAAGGTTTGTTTTGAGGGTCGATTGCGACCGCTTCATCTGGAGCCACCTACTGCTTATCTGCTGAACCGCCTCGCTTTACTCATACGTGATATATTTGGATAAATGGTAACGATGCAAAGAATCCAATTTTTTTAAGTTTATGTTACGTGTTTGTCTGATTTATATCAACATCATTTTGACGCTTGATCATCGTGTTTGATTATCGATTAATCGAGAGCTCCAACGATTAATCGTTTCAATTTCTCTAATACTGTTTTTTCACGCACATTAGCCGAGCGCTGTATTTAAATTTAAGGGATGCAACTAACAGATATTTTCAGTATCGATCGATCATTTTGTCTATAAAACTATATTTTAATGTCTCACATCGACTTTACGCCTTTTGTTGCTGCAACTTGGAAGTCATTGTAAATGACAGTTAGTTATCCGATTTAATAAATGTACGATAATTCAATTTTAAAAAAAAGAAGAAATACATTAAATGTTTAAGAGAAAATTAATCAGCAGCTGTTACAATCTTCCATTTGTTGTTTTTCAAGCTGGTTAAAGTTTCTCAAATGAGAAATTACAGCAGGCACCGTTCATATATAGACAGCAGTGATGCGCGGGTCCATGTTTGATCGACCCGCACCGACCGACGTTTCAAACTAAGCCGCCTGACTTTGGACCGCAGCAAATAATTGTGAAATATTATAAACCCGCTTCCTGACCCGCATTTTAAAAAGTAGTCCATACTTTCTTTACCTCCTGTGCCAGTTATTCAGCCAATGAAGTCTGTGTATTTCACAGAATTTTGTCTACCACATAAATTACAAAACTTTACTCGGCATCTTTGTTTTAAACGACCCGACTGACCGTGAACCGAATATCACTTATAATATTGTTTGGTGACTCGTGACTCGGGCACCCGCTCAATTTGGATCAACTGATAGACAACGATTAATCGATACTGAAAAATAATCGTCAGTCGCAGTCCTTAAGTTTTGTTTATTTGATGGAGAGAGTGCACGGCTTCTCACATCTGATTATTTTGTCAATTAACTGATCAGAAAACAGAAAAACAAATGTGAAAATATCAATTTCTTTTTAAGTCAAACTAACAGCCCAAAACTAAATATATTCAGTTTACATACAACAAAGGGGGGGAAGCAGAAATATGTGACATTTCTGCCTGACAACAGCCCGACAGTTACAGTTACTGTTTCTGCGACGCTCGTCGTGTCTGGACTGGTCAGCAGCAGCGTCTCAGTCTGGTTTTATCTCTGCAGGTTTTCACCCCGTGTGACTCATCTGTTAATGAAGCCACATCATCCTCACTCCCCTCCTCAGACATACCAGACACACTAACCCGAGTCTGATGACAAAATGACTGGGCGCCAGGGCAACGACGACAGGAGGAGGAAAACACGCGGCTCTCGTGACGTGAACGTGGGAGGATAATACGATAAAGTAATAACGCAGGAAAACACTTCTCTGAAATCTATACGTGCCGATTTGAAAAGTCGAGCGACTCCTTTTTCGGTTTGACCCTAATCGAGTCGACATGAGACCTGACCTCAATCGACTCTGCGCCCTCACCAGACTTCCTATAGTCAAAATCAAACGCCCCGGGGGGGAACACATGAGTGTCAGTTGTTTCAAGCTATTGTCATTCAGATTTGACCCAAGACAGTCGAGCCAGTTTGACCAGTATACGAACGAACGGCCCAGATTCACAGCAGAGACGACGAACTTCAAGATCAACGTCTGACGTGGGAGTGAATCAAACTGCACAGGTCATCGAGAATTAACCACAACAAAGAGAAAACACACAGCAGACGTCGACTCCAAAAAAATCACAGAGATCAAACAAGCTCGTGTACGCTGAGGATTTACCCTTGCATTAGTAACACACATGGTGGACCTGCATCTAATCTGAGGCCTCTAATCTGCATCCAACTAGTGGCTGAAAGACAGACAACACATTAATGAAGCTGTGATCGAGGACAAACCCTAAACTCAAAGTTTGAGACGTCTGATCAAATCATGTGGAAATCTTCCAGAGTTTTAACGGCAGCCCAACGAGAAACTCTGTGTGTTTCCACCCGCCCGGCTGTTTATGTGCACTCTCGGTTTGTGCAATAATAAAAAAGTGGAAAAGCCAGAACTACGAGGTAATAAACTTTTGAGGTGGAAATGAGCGGATGACATTTAAAAAACTTGTTTCTTGAACCTTGCACATCAACTGATAACCAACCACTGTGTGAGAGAGAGCGGCGTCGAGCTGACAGGAAGTCAGACACAGAAACAGGCACAGGGAATCCAGACGATTTTCAAAACAAAACACCCTAAACTGTGCATAGTGCAGATCGTAAAAACTATTTGACTCTGACTGTTTATGTGCTACGTAGTCAGATGAGAGCATTTCATGACTTCCACCTCCCAGCGAAGGAAAGATGAACCTCAGACACTGTTTGGAGGTTAATACATCACGTGGTGTGCGTGGTGACGCGTACTTGTCGATACCGCATTAATCCTATAACATGCATGATTCATCAGCTTCCTTTGCAGAAGAGTGCTACATTTAGATGGAAACACAATGACGGACTTTTGCACTAACAAAGACAATGTTTTTTCAAATTTTTTTTTCATCATTGCAAGAAGCCAAACCTTTCCCAGTGTCGCTGAAACAACGTGAACCGATCCTTTGAAAATCAGCATGGCGGATGAATCCGTCCTGTTGGCGCGGCGTCGACATCACACGGCGGCTCATGTCAGGAGAAAACGCTGAATGAAGGGCTGTCAGGGGGTCGTCATACCTCGGCTGTGTCGTGGCATGAATGGGACATTGAGGGACTCGCTTCCTTTCTAAGAGGGTCAAAGGCTGAGCAGGCCAACATGACCTGAATGAGAGCCGGTCACATGGTCCCCTGGAGCTAACACAAGGGAATGAGTATAACTCTCATCATAAAAGGCCTATTGTCACCCCTCCACCATGCACTTTCCCCCCGAGTGAGGATCTTCACTGACTGCTCAGAGAGCTGATGTGGACTTAAAGGGAGTCGGACGTCAGGGAGCAATAAAACAAAACGTGAGCGCCCAGCGAGGGAAACGCGCCTGGAAAAGAAGCTCTCCTCCAGGCAGACCAGGACCAGGACATGTGACCTAAACTAAATGCAAACAACATGTAAAGCAGCAGCGACACACCGACTGACACCTCCTCATCAAACAAGTGATTCACACACACGCAGCTCCTCCTGGGCTGAGCACACACACACAGCGACACACAGGACGTCCTTTAACCCCCGAAAACAAACAATGTCCTCAAACGAGATTAGAGCCGACACGAGAAGTTAATTAAACAATTAACAGGAAGCTTTTCTTCTTTAATGTGCGACAGTGAACCGTTAGTCACAAAACGTCAGGCTCCTAATCGATCTACAGAAAAATAATCAGGTAGTTCGGTAGTTAAATATTAAGTTTAGGTAAAAAAAAAAATCTAACTTAAACAAAAGTTTAAGCCTCAGTGATGAGAATCTTCTTTATATAGTGAATGTAACTTCTGTTTTTTGACAGTTTTAAGACATTTTTTAACATTTTGTGGCTCAAAATAATACAAAGATTAATATTTTACTAGACAGTGAATAAAAAAACATGAATAAATGAAAATAAGCTAAATAAATCCCCGGTTTTAATAAATTAACAAACTTCATCAAGTTTAAGCCTCAGAGATGAGATTTTTTTTTATATATAGTGAATGTAACATGTTTTTTGACAGTTTTAAGACATTTTTTAAACATTTATTGACATTTTTTAGCCCAAAACAATGAAATTATTAACTAATACAATAATAAAAAATATTAAAAATAAGTGCCTGGTTTCAAATCAAAGAAAAAAAACACGGTAACTTGCTGGTCTGACTTTACTTTAAGGTGCCTTAAACCTTAAACTGATTTTAAATGCTGTGTGTGACTCATCATAGCAAACTGAATATTTTGGGTCGGTTGGACAAAACAAACGCCGCCTTTGGGAAACGTTCTGATATTTTCTGATCAGTTGATCGAGAAAACGACTGGCCGATAAACCGATAATCTAATAAAATCGAGGATCGGTGTTAGCAGATGGTCCACTGGGACCGTTTCTGGTCAGATGGCGGCTGAAGCGAGGGAAGCGTCGGGGGGGCGGGGAGACTTTGTGAATTAGAGTTATAAATCAGACTCGTGGGGTAAAAAACAGCCATTGAGGGGGCAGACAGCTTAATGGGCAGTAATGTGCAAAGCTCCATGTGAGGATGGAGAGCTGATCCACCTACAAGAAATGTGACACTCAGGCCTGAGGAGATGTGCTGGGTCTACAGCTGGGGTTATAAAAGCCCCGGTGGTGGTGGTGGTGGTGGAGGCCCCTTGTTGTTAATTTGCATGAAGCCTCGGCTTAGTCGGACCTCATTACAGAGTCAGGGGTTGAAGCCGGCGAGCCTTCGTCTGGGTTTGCCTCTAGTCATAGATATTTGTGCAAGCCGGTCGATTGAGAGAATATTAATTGGCAACTGTAACAGTGAAAATGCAAAAACAATCCGTGGTTACGGCCTCGCAAAGCCGAATGTTTAACAGACTTATTCTCCTTTTCTGAAGCTAAACTAAAAACCAGTGTTGGACTGTTTCTGAGACAAAACGAGTGAATCCAAATACGTCGATTTTTCACTTTATTCTGATATTTCGAGACCGAAACGATGGAAATAATCTTCAGCCGCAGCACTGTCCTTGACTTCCAGAGCCGCTGTAACCTTAATAAATCCCTCACATGTGAAAGGATTCAAAGTATGCTCTCCAGTTCATTTCTGCAATCATAAAAGCCCCGTAATGAAAACCATTTGTCGTGGCCCCCATAAAGGCAGGTTTCATACCACTGTAAATACTCCGGAGAGAGGTGGCGTCCCCTGCCAACCAGACGGCCTGCCAGAGGAACAACTGCATTCTGTCCAGCTGCGAGCACTCGCTCACATTTCCATGTGTGTCAGCAAACGCCTTTAATACCTGATCCTCAGTGAGTCATATTCGCACCAAACTACTGAACCCTGACATGCCTGGAAAATATGTTGAGTTTGAACAAGACACGCTGGTGAGGCCAGACAAGTTAATCCAGGTCGCGAGCAGCCAACATGTCCAGTCTGTAAAACAAAAGGCGGGTTGCTGAGCTTTGTTTGGGCGTCACGGGACGACATCGGGACGCTGGTTCACTTTCAACACCGAGATGCGCAGGACAGATCATCACGGTAAACTGTACTAACCGATCAGCTCACAATAAAGAAACATGTTTCCACTCAGCAGATATAAAAGCATGTCTTCCATCAACCACGCCTTATTTTTAATTATTCAGACCATGTTTCTTGTGATTAAGAACTTTGAGCAGGATCAATAAAGCCAGAGTTGACTTAGGAAAGTTTTAGGGCTGTCGCGACATATCAGTCACTTCTTATCGTGAAAGAAATTAAACATTAATACTGTATTAATAATCCACATATCATAATATTGTGTGAATAATTCAGCACCTCTTAAACCAGGGTTAGGGTTGGTTTTGACTCTTGACTTTGACTTATAGCACAAATTTTTTTTGGCATATAGATCTGATCTGAGTCCAGCACTGTCAATAAAAGCAGACTCTCGTGTACGACATCGGCTTCGAGGTTTCTTTATAGAAAGCCTGACATTCGTGATGTGGATGATAAACAAGGTGGAGAAGTCGAGGTTAGGAAGGAAGCTTCTTGTGGCGTTGACACGACAAGTCACAAAGTTGGTGTATCTTCTCTCCATGCCCTCATGAATGCATAATCTGTCAGCTGTGAATATTGAATGTTTTTGTGGTTAGGGATGTAACGATGCATCGTGACACGATTTAAAAATCGGTACAAATTCTTCGTGAATGCGAGAGAAGCAGGATATGTTCTTTTTTTTTTACGTTATCTTAAAAAAAAAGTCACTGCTTGGTGATTCATTTGTTCAACGTCAGATGTCAAATCACGTGACTTACGTCACTACGTAGGTACAGGGCACAGAGCGAAGGAAGACAAGGCGACGGTAGAAAATAGTTTTGAAACAGAGAATGCACCGAGCAGTTTGAAATCACCTGTGTGAAGCAATTTGGATTCCCTATATACACAAATACAACCGTGAGGAATGGACAGACAAAACCAAAACAGCATGGCAATATTGCAAGAGACTGCAACACGAGCAACATGCAGCAGCAACACGAGCGACATGCAGCAGCAACACGAGCAACATGCAGCAGCAACACGAGCAACATGCAGCAGCAACACGAGCAACATGCTGCAGCAACACGAGCAACACGAGCAACATGCAGCAGCAACACGAGCAACATGCAGCAGCATATCAGCCGCCAAAGTAACGTTTCGCCACCTCGTGAGTGAAAACTGCACATCACACCAGTTAACAGCAGTTTACTGTGAGATTGTTTCTAAAGAAAGGGAGAAATTTTTTATGTATTTTGTTGTTTAAGATGCAAGTTGCACTTTTTATAAGAGAACACAAACTGTTTGAGAGTTTCTGTGAAGAAAGCCTACAAATAAAAAAGATCATTTTATTTGGTCATAATTTGTCTGTAGCTCATTTTGATTATAAAAAAAAAATCGTGAGAAAATCGTGAACCGTACCGAGTCGTGACTTAGGTGCATCGTTACATCCCTGATTGTGATAGTTGTTTTTAAAAGTAGTAGATGACATGTCTGGCGACTTTTTACGACCCCGTCTGTCAGAATGACGAACAGAGCGAGCTCTGCTTCAAACATTCAGAAAGCGACGACACTCGACATGAGAAGGTATACGAGGATGTCTCTGTCTTCACATCTGGACACATCTGGCCTCCAGCCGCAGCGGCTCAAAACTCAACCAGGACTCTCGAGGCCCGGAGCCAGGCGTGCTCATCGTCCGCTTCCTCTTCTCAAGGCACGGCCAAGAGGAAGGACCTATTTATGGTACAGAATCAAAAAGATAATATATATATGGAGAGGCTCGTTTGAGCCTCCAAAACAATCTGCTCTCCATCACGGCCTCCATGGGAGGAGAGGAGAAGAAAGAGCGGGCGATGTTTTTCAAGGCAGGGTCGAGCCGATGGAGGGAAGGCTTCAGAAACAGGAAGCTCATGTGAAGCACCAGCAGCTCACTGAGCACCTTGTGGGAAGAGGGTTTAGTGATTGAAGGAAGGGGGGGTGGGTGCTTAAAGCTCCTCAATAACAACTTTATTTTAAGACAAATGAAAATAAACTGCAGCGCTGCACAAAAGGAAGACTGTTGCACACAGAGGATACAGCACAGGCTGAATACAGACAAAAACCTCCACTGTCGCGTCTTTATCCGCACCGTCCTAATCCGAGTTATCACGGCTCATAACTCAGGACATAAATCTCGTAGCGTAGTATCTGATATATTGTGTTGGGACAAACCTGAAAATTATTGCTTGAATTAATCCTTTTTTGGGGGCCAAACGGGACGCGGTGGGGACCCGGGGTTTGCTTGAATTGATTAAAGCTACATTCCAAGCCGTATTTTCTTTGGCCCGGCTGATGAATTGAATGTTTGTTACAGCTGCAGCAGCAGCAGCGAAGCCAGTGTTTTGCCAAATTCAATGTTTGTATGACCACAGATTCCTCTGTAGGGTGGATTTTGAATGAGTCCTCTGCATTCTGGACTCCTCGTGCATATTTCAGAGATCGGACCGAGTCGGGAAAAACAAAAAAACATCTTCGAGCCGTTCTGGGACTCGAGCTAATCCTTCTGATCTCAACATCTGCAATGTGTCCGTGTAAACAGTGATGATGGTGATGATGCTGCTTCTCCCTCCCGCTGTGAGCTCCGCGGGGTAATTGGTGAATATTTTGCGATGCTAATGCCGGCCTCAGAGGGGCCTTTGGTGTTATAACCATGGTAACTACAGTACCTGCCGGCATCAGACAGACAGCGGGGCGATAAAGGGCTGCACTGATAGCTGATAAGCAGAGGTCCCAGCCCCCCATGCTTTAGCTTAGCCTATCTTCAAAGCATGGCCATTTATGTAGAAAGACGGGGAGGGGGGTTGGGGGGGCGCGATACCGGAGAGATAGGCTGACTGTAGGAGGCTCTGACCTGTCTGCGCACCCCTACTAGTCTTCAAACTGACTAAATTATTGCCCCGCTGCTTTTTCCTCCCCGTAAAACCGACGAACTCCGACCTAGCAAAGTGATATTTCACAGTCGGTCTGACCTTGAGAGTCTGCAAGGTCTTTTTCCACATTTTGTTGAAGTCACTGTCACATCATGAGATGCTGCGACGCAGAGCTGAAAGAGTCAAATCAACAGATCATCGGGAACCGTTTAGATGATTGATTGTGTTATCCATATGTATCGACGCTAAATCTTCTCCTCTCTCGTAAATATCTTTGAGTTTTAGGCTGTTAGTTGGAGAATCAGAGCCAGGAAATACATTAAAGTCCAAAACCTGAAGGTATTCAGCTCATTTAGAAATGCCTTAAAGGAGCGACCTGTACATCTAACGGTGTAGCTGCTGATTACAATCAACCCCTTCAGGCGCTGCTGGAGCTTTGTCTATTTCTGCTGAACGTAACCGCTGTGAAACAGCTGATTAACAACTTTATCGACGCTCACTCACTCTCATTCACAGTCTGTTACTCGACCACCGCTCTCTCTTTCTCTCTCAAACCATCGGATCTCAAACAATTAAAACTTCTGCGTCTCTATTTTGCAGCATAAATTCTGACTTTTACTTCCTGGCGTGAAGGAGAAACTATGGTAGCTGTGACACACTCGAGTTTACTTTGTCTGTTTTGAGTCTGTATATTTTAAAAAGGTAACAATTCTGAATTTCAGGTGATTATACACTAATAAAAATAAATGTTACATTCCATATTGTGTAACTCTTACACACTGGACCTTTAATCAGTTCATTAAGACTCATTTTCTCCTGATCAGCTGTTTGTTTCTTCTCTACTTCGCTTGTAAAGGTGGAACTTGGATTAACTATCAAAGCGGCTGAAGAAGAATTTCTCGTGATGTCGCTTCCTCATTTCACTTCCTCTGCTCGTTGGTAAACGCTTTGCTCGACTGCGGATTAATTCTTAAAACTTTATCGTTCCTATTATGTTTTGAGGCGGACTGCGCCGCCTAATAAATGATTTAATAACCAAAAAAAAAAAAAAAAAACAGTTAACGGGACCAACAGCCAAATTAAACACTTACTCCATGCCACGTTTCCTCTCTATAATAAAGTCTGAGCACCGTATGTGGCGTCTGCTACAAGATGTGGGACACAAAGGCGTGCAGAACATCTGCGAACAATTAGAGGCGAACAGAGCGAGCAAGCACTTATACTGCCCATTACACTTGAATAAGTCACTGGCTCTGCTTTTCATGATGTAATGCGGCACAGCTTGGATATGCAATCTCAAAGTTGCACTGGGACAAAAAAAAAAACTTCAATCGGGCTCGAACACGGGCACAGAGACCATAAATGTAATCCGGTGAGCGCAGAGTGGAACCACATTTATCTGCAGATGCCCCCTCTGCAGCTCTGAGGTCATTCCTCTGGATGAAATGTTCACAGGACCGCCGGGTACTCGTGTTCGACACCAAACGTGACGCATTTATTCTGTGTTTGAATTCCTTCAGGTACATGCATCAAGTAAAAAAATAAATTCATAAACGAGTTCTCCTGCCTCGACTCTGATGTTTGAGCACGTGCAGAGAGCCGCTGGAGGAAGCTCACCTTTAAATCTGACTCCAAGATGTTTATGCGAGTGTGTAATTTACACAGGTGTGATGTGGAAACTTTGAAGTGTGTGTGTACACACTGAGACTGGACCTCGAGGAAGCAGGAGACAGTTAGACCTTTAAAATGAGAAATATTCTGGATGTTTCAGAGAGAGGAGACGAGTAGAAACATATTTTATATGTTAGGAGCTTTCAGGTTTTGTGGAGTACTACGAACATGACGAGACAGCTGGATTCAAAATATCACCTGAAAATCTTGTCAGGTTTAAAGCTACGAGCTAATGTCAAAACTCGGTGGTTACTAATCAATCAATCATGGTTTAACCCTAACTGTGTGTGTCTAAACCAAAAACTGCAGTTCCTCTAACATCCACTGGCTCCAGAAGTGAGTCAGTCTCCATAAGTCCCCATGTTTCACAGCAGAAATAAACATGTTTACAGCCTGGTACAAAAAACAGTTTTGGTCTCTGTAGCTAATTTCCCCGTTCATGACAAGAGGCAGGACTACAAACATGGCGGCGGAGTGGGTGACTGTCCATTCTTTACAACGTCAGTGGTCTTGCAGAGTACTACTACCCTTGCAAGGCTGCTGGACTCACAATATCACCTGGGAATCCATCTTTCTTGGTTTAAAAGCTAGGTACCAACATAACACACCCAAATCTCTGACTGAACAGTCTGCAGTTGCATTCTGGGTAACGTAGGCGTGTTCTGACAAGCCAATTTGTTCGATGATGAGTAAAAAAGATAATATCTCTGGTTCTGCAGCATCGATTTTGACATTTTTGGTCGTGAGTCCAACGGTGTTATAGCGCAATGGTAACTCAGTGAAGTAATTTCTTTTACAACGTGTCCAGAGGGGATCTTTAATGTTTACAACTCTGATTGACCTTGCAGATGCTAAAAAGCAGATCGAATCCCCCCCTCGTCTCAAACTTCTCATTTCGTTTTTCAGGGAACTCGTCCATCACTTTGTTCCAATGGTGAGTTCACGGTTCACCCAGGACTTCTTACATGATATATGGTATTTATCTCCAGCCGCCAAAAACAACAAGCTGCAACATTACATCAACAGACAAATCTGGAAAAGGCACGATGGGGTACGTCATTTCTTTTTTAAAATTAGGAGAAAAATTCAGCCCATAAACACTAAAAGATTCATCAAGCATTTCATAGAACATATTCAGTGAAACTTAAATATTTTATAGCCTGAATGTCGGCCGTCTCTGCGAGCCAATAATTCACAAGCGGTTCAAACACTTCGTCCATCGTCACTTCTTCTGACCTAAACTTTGGTCTTTGTTCAGAAAGCGATGAGACAATGAAAACAGCATGAGCCTATATCTGGCCTTGAACCAACAGGCACAGATCATTAAGCGTGGATGTTTTTCCCCTGCAAAAAAGGACTTTGTAATAGCTACGCAGCATTATCTGAGATGTTTTCAATCTTGTTTAATCTCCAAAACAGGCCTAGAACTTATTAAGATTACCGCCACATGTTTTATTGCCAATAAAACCCTTCACAATGTGAAAACAAACAAGAAACAATCCACTCCTCGTGACCAGGATGCCATTCAGAAAATGTGGACGGTATCACGTTTTACTGAGAGGCAGCATTGTTAAAGTATGATCCAATAACACGTCTCCGCTGCCAACACCGCTCAAAACAAGTTCTGCACTCGCTACAACAGGCACCGATCCAACCGATTACTTTGACTGGAAAATACTCTGAAACTATTAGTTAATTAGTCGACTGACTATTCTGAAAATCGATCAATCGTTTGTCATTTTGACTGGACGCTAGGGGTTGTACAGACTAGTTGACTAGTCGACTTTACTGCGCCACAATGACGTTTAGAGCTTGACGTCGACTAGTCGCTAATCTAGAGAGGTCTGGCTCAACTCGTGGCTGCCGCAGGTAGTAGTGGCATTTCCGGTGCCAGCTGGCACTGGACGAATTGAGCCATCCCCTGCTGCACTAATCTCATATTTTGATGCAAACACAATGGACGCAAACGTTATCTGGCTGTCCCAGTGACAAGCACGCCAAGCAAGAGGATTTTTTCACTCGCTGGTAAAACCATCACGTGACAGCGGGCAAGCCTTCACCCAGCGCACGTAGATGCGCTCGTGTTCCTGCAAACCAGGACCGAAAAACCAAAACTGTGACTGAGCAGGACTGTGACGATGACTAGGCTGCAGGTGTTGTGTTGTTTTCCTCCCAAATTGTTTTGTTCAGTATTTTGTTTTGCATTATGGGAGATGTAGATTTACGTGTAGATAGGGACGGACTGGCCATCTGGCATACCGTGCATTTGCCCGGTGGGCCGACGTTGGGTTGATCAATGACGTCACCGGCGACTAGTCGACTCGACTTTCATCATATTGGAGTCGACTTATAAAAATCTGAAGTCGTGCCATCAGCAAAGATCATCGGTGGACCTGAGACGGGCTGAATTTCTTGGCAATATGTTATGTGTCATATGTTGGTAATGCTCAATCTTGTTGACCACAGGCTATCGTCTGACGATGATTTAACCTCTTGGGGCAATGGCCAAGGATTCGGGGCTTCCAACGTAGATGTAGATATCCAGATACCCAAGATTTCCTCTTCCACGCACTGGACAGATTGGATTATTTACAGTCCAATTAGCAATTTGAGACGTTAAATATGAAGTTTGGGAGATGTCATCTACACCAGGATTGTTTCAAGTAGCCAGTTTACAAAGATAATAAAGAGTTGAACAGGCGTCAGACCAACCAGAGCCAACACACTGAGCTATTCAGAAACCTGTGCCGTCATGGATACGCCGTCCATTCTTTATACGATCACCGATTACGCCTCCTCTGGTCTCCACACAGGCGGTTTACCGGCATGCAACCACATCCTGCTGAAACACTGGTCAATGCTACTCTGACTACACGACGGAAACCAAAACATGATAACATCTTGTCCTCTGGAGATTTTAGCATTTCTATTTATCACATCGGGTTTCAGGAAATAGTTTGCATCACCCACAATTTTCTAGCATTTTTCAGAGCAAACAATCAATTGATTCATTGGCAGAGTAATCGTACTCAATACTGAGAAGTCTGTGAAGCTGTAAGCTGCATATCACCGCTCACATACATCCGACTTAAACGGAGATTTAAGACGAGCTCAGAGAAACTTTCTCTGCACAGTGAAGCTGAAATTAAAGATATTTTTGAGGTGGACTTTAAACCAGCAGGTAAAAACAAACCCTGCAGAGCAGTGATGCAGCGATAAATTAACACAAACCATGATTAATTCATCTCATCCTTTGACTTCATATTTCATGAAACCTCGTCTGTTTATCCTCCTCATCATCCTCCTCTTAATTTCTTCACTAATGTTATTACTGTGAGGCTGATTTAAACCTGCTGGGTCACTGTCTGCAGTCTGAACTACATTCAATCAAACATTAGGGCTAACTTCTTAGCACAGGTTTAACTTCCTAACACAGATTTAACTTCTTAGCACAGGTTTGACTTCTTAGAATGGGGTCTAACGTCTTAGCATGGGTCTAACGTCTTAGCACAGGTCTAACTTCTTAGAATGGGTCTAACTTCGTAGCACAGATTTAACTTCTTAGCACAGTTTTAACGTCTTAGCACAAGTCTTTTAATGGGGTCTAACTTCTTAGCACGGGTCTAACTTCGTAGCACAGATTCAACCTCTTAGCACAGGTTTAACTTCTTAACATCGGTTTAACCTTTTAGCACAGGTTTAACTTCTTAACATCGGTTTAACCTTTTAGCACGGATCTAACTTCTTAGCTTCTAACTATTTAACATGGGTCTAGGTTCTTAGCATGGGTCTAACTTATTAGGACGGGTCTAACTTCTTAGCACAGGTCTAACTTCTTAGCATGGGTCTAACTTCTTAGCATGGGTCTAACTTATTAGGACGGGTCTAACTTCTTAATATGGGTCTAACTTATTAGGACAGGTCTAACTTCTTAGAATGGGGTCTAACTTCTCAGCACCGGTTTACCTTCTTAGCACAGGTCTAACTTCTTAGCACAGGTCTAACTTCTTAGCACAGGTCTAACTTCTTAGCACAGGTCTAACTTCTTAATTGTAATGTAGCCTGCTGATTGGTGGTTGTTGGGAGGACAGGTTTAACTTTTTAGCACGGGTTTAATTTCTTTATACAGGTTTTAAATCCAGGATTTTATCTCACAGGTTAATTTTAATGTAATGCCACTGTCTGCAGTCTAAACTATATTAAGTTATACATTAGGTTTAATTTCTTAGCACAGGTTTAATTTTAAAAAGGTTTGTTTACTGTGTCTGGTGCTCATGTATGTATGTGTGTGTGTGTGTGTGTGTGTATGTATGTATGTATGTATGTATGTATGTATGTATGTATGTATGTGTGTATGTATGTATGTATGTATGTATGTATGCATGTAGTCCATCTCTGCATCACTGAGGGGAAACATTAAATAAATGGACTCGGGTGACAGTTCCTTTTCCATGTTCCCCTTTCAGGTTTCAAGCCTTAAAATAACCGAGGCTGCTGCGACATGCATGGAGGCTGTGTTCGTGTTTAAAGCGAACATCAGACTCAGGAAAATGTCCATTTTTTTGTTTTTTTGTCTTCTTCTTTCGGGACAGGCCCTTAAAAAAACCGACACGGTAAAGCCCCGTTACGCCCTTTCTCTCGGTTCTAGCACCGACAACACGTCGCTTGTTTGTGTTTAACGTTAAAAAGCATCTTTTTTTTTTTTTAAACCGTTGGTGGTCGTTTCCTCCACCGGTGATGTTAAATCAATGAACAGCCTCTCTCTCCGTGTCTCACTGTCGGTATTCGGACCCAAAACGACATTTTAACGGTTAAACTCACCTCATTTGGGTCGGAACCGTCGACGTTGCCGTGTCATGGTGAGTGAATAAACCGTTGGTCTATGTTTTTTGGTGGTTAGCGGTGTCGTCCTCCTCCCTTCCTCCCCGTCCTCCGGTGCTCCTCTCCCCTCAGCGGCAGCCGCTTTTCTTTCTCCCCGTCTCGGCGTTCACTGTTTTGGGTTGAGGAAAAGTGATGTCATTGCATGAAATTGCATTACCCGCCCCAATTTTTTTTTTTTTCTCAGAGGTTGTCCCATGCTGCCAAACATAACTTCACCATATACTTAAGCAGTCTTTATATAAGTGGTTTTCAGTGCCTTAAAATATTCCTGGTTAGTCGTAAATCTGTTCAAATCTGGACTTCATTAAGAAAGAAAGAAGTTCAACAGAAGTATCATAAAATAAGTTCAAGAGAGAGAATGAGTGCCCCCCCTTTTTTAAAAAAAATGTTTTTATTTAATAACAAACAAAATTTAACAAAATTAAACATTTTAGTGACGGACCGGGTGAAATATTAAAGGTCCGGTGTGTTAAGGGTTTTTTTTTCTAAGCGCCTCTAGTGGTGACTCTGCAGACTGCAGCCAACTCAAACTTGCAGTGTTTAGTTTGTCCAGTCTGTGCTTTTTGTAGAAACATAACAGTTCAACCATAAACATATAAAACATACAGTTTGATGGCAAAGACATGGCTCTTGGCCGACAGCAACAGCACCAACTATAATTCAAAGCGTCCATGCTGTCTAACATGGGGACTTATGGAGACTGACTCACTTCTGGAGCCAGCCTCAAGTGGACGTTAGAGGAGCTGCAGTTTTTGGCACTTCCCGTCACAGAAGATGCTGCTCAGTTTACTGTATAGAAATTTTATAGAACTTAACTGTTCAAATTATGCAGAATTAAGAGCTTGGACACTTTGATTGACAGGTGGGTGCTGTTACAGGTAATGTGTTCGAGCAACCAGGCGTCATTTGATTAGTCACAGGTCCACTAACAATCCAAGTCTTTACTAATATGTAGATTAGGCAGAACTACAAAGATGGTATCATTTTCTAAATCTCACACTGGACCTTTAATTTAACCCAGACAAAATAAATACACCCACAAGACGAATCAATAAATGAACATGTCTTATAGTCTATTGGTGACAGAGGATCTTCTGAAGATGACCTCCACTAAAAAGTCTTTGTTGCAGAGGTCGGTCATCTGGGAGCATCGACTGTGGCGGCGGTGACGTTGTTTTGGAGTGAATTATCGGCGGCGTCCTCTTCAGCTCCTACGACCTCCGACACCACCTGGGCGGAAGAACAAGAAGTAGATTTACTGCAGGTACAGATCTGCTGTCGGTGGTTTAAAGGTAATTCTCAGCCGACGAATGCTGTACACACTGAGTACAGATATGTACCTCATACAGCTCCACACAGAAGTCTATTTAATGTTCACACTGGGCTACATTTTTAGACTGTTGAGGACAAAAACGTGGTGAAATCTTTGGTCCTGAATCACGCTGTGAATCAAGTCCATCCAGCTTTGAAGACGGTGACGAGCTGTATTAAAAATTAAGGACCAAAACCTCACAATGTGACCACTGATACAACCGAGCAGGATCATGGAGGATGAAGCGCAGCCGCTTGCATGAGAAACAGCACGGCCTGATTCAGCACGCTGGCAGGTCAAAGGGCAATCCACATCACTTCTGTTTCATCAAATCCTGCAACCAGGGGGAGCTCCTCATTTAACACCAAGTTCTTTTTTCTCGCAGAGTAATTAGTGAAGTGTAATCTCCGCAGACAGCTGTTTGAAATCACACAACTCTAACGCTGCTTGTATGCAGGACTGCAAACTGAGTCTTTAAAACACACTGTAGTGATTTATTGGATAAAAAAAATTGTGTTTCTGTGACCGTGATGTTTGTTATTGCATCACACTTTGATAAGACATTATCTTTGACGTGTTGGTGCAAGTTCATGTCCAAAAATAGCAGCAAAAATAAGTCGTTAAATTCAGTTTTGTGCCGTTGAGAGACAGGACCCGAGCTGAAATCCTTTAGCCTCGATACTCGGCGCACAGCGAGGCATCCTGTACCGGTTTATTCTCATTTTAAACATGAGGTGCATTAATAGACTATGTTGTCTGTAAATGAGCTGATCTATCAAAGCTTCTAAAATATATATTTAGCTACTTTTTAGACAGGTCCGTTAACGTTGGACCACTCGTTCGCCACCTCAGATGGTCACACATGGAGTATGACACACCTCACCACATCACAGTGTGCTTATGAACTGGTTCAGCTTTCACTGATCAGGCAGGGATAAAATAATAATAATAAATCAATAATAAAAAACGATTTCAGATTTCTTCTCATTAAGCCGACATGATTCATGTTTCTGTTCATCGTATCTCTGCTGTCGTTCGGTCTGGTGCAGACTGTTTGGCCGACTGTTGGTGACAGCTGGTTGTGAGGACAAAGACAGTCCAACGATTCAATTCTCAGCAAGACCACCAGTCCGTCACTCATACACACACAGTCGCTTTAATCCCACAGGGGAATGACAGCAATGACATTAACTGAGATTTTAAATTCTTCTAATCTGCTTTCATGTCGTTGTTTGGACGAGTTTAATTGTGAAATATAGCTGTTTTTTTAAATCTATAATTATATTTTATGAGTCTGTATTTTCTGATGTGTGTCAGTAGCAGCGATGACAGAAAATGAAGGGACAGATGTGGAATGACATCCTCAGATGGATTTGAACTGTGGATGTTACGGTTCATCCTCTCACGACACAGCCGACTCGCACTCCGCTTTGTAGTTTTTTCCAAATCTGTCTTAGTCAGATGCCGTATGAACACAAAGAGCTGCTTCAATGTTTCCTCGTGTTCATGCAGGACATGAAGCGACCCCTTCATAACGTGTGGGAAGTCCAGCCCTCAACATGAAATGTATCCCAAAGTTTCAGTGAAGTGTTCAAGTATTAGGTTACTTTCAGATGAAGAAAGAGGACTGTGATTGTTCCCCATCATTGAAACTCAATCAGTATGACACAGTGTTATTGTTTGTCGCAGATCGCAGCGCTGCGGTCCACCAGTCAATCATCACACAGTCTGACACGCCTTAAAATTGTACTGACACGGATTGTGACCAAGTTTTTATTAGACCCATCTCGCAGTGTGACATACAGTGAAACAAAGACTCAAGACGACAAAGCCCCTGAATGAGAATTAACCTGCTCATCCATGATGGCATCCACATCTCTCTCTGAGAGCTCGTGTCCCGAGGCGTCCAGGTCCTGGTCTGGGTCTTCTCCGGTCAGGATGTCCATCGGGGCCTCTGCGATGGCTCTGATGGTCTGGTCCTCCAGGGCCAGGGCCGTGTCAAACTGTAGCGGGGACGGAGGACCCTGCATGCCGTCCCCTTCCACATCCAGGTCCTGTGTGACAGGAGATATTTATCAGATCTAAAAGCTTAAAGTTAAAGTTAGATGTATATTTATGTTACACCCCCACGCTCTTTGATTTGGGATAAATGATCTACAGTGCAGCTTCAGGTGATGAAGCATCCCACTCTTGAGTTTGTGCTTTTCATAGAGCTCGTCATAAATATTGAAAACACAAACCACTTGCACTTTGCTTCCAGTATTTCATGTTGCTTTCACACCCCGCGGTTTGGTTCATTTGGTCCAAACCAAGCGGAAACAGATTTCTGCCTTCGGGTTCATGCTCACGCTGACTTTTTTAACAACAGCTGGGAACATGAAGTCGTGTCGACTGACAGGAAACTCGTGTGTTACCATGATTGCTGAAGGATATTGCATACATGTATAGATCACTCGACAAATCACAAGCAGAAGATGAATTTAATGGTAGTTTAGCTTCATATCGACTCTCACGGAGGACTGACATCCAGTCAAGTTTAGTTTCAAACCTCGCTTAGTCCGACTGAATCAGACTCTGGTTTGCTTTTTGCTTTTTTTTTTGGACCAAAACAACGACGCAGGGACCCTTTAAATGAAGTGGTCTTGGTCCCTTGTGGTGGAAACGTCAAATATGATAAGTTAAACAGCTTCTCCAGCCTGTGGAGGGTTGATACAGATAAGCCAACAGCCAGCTGGACAATGAATGGAGGGCTGACCTGGAGTAGACAAAGTAGCCCATTGCCCTCTTGATATTTAGGAAGGACCTTCTTTAGGACCTTCCTGTGTTTACTGTCTCACTTCTGCCCCAGCCATCGTGGACCAGGACGAACCAGAGAGTTTGTTTTCACACCCTGAAACTCCCCCAGTAAGTGCCGAGCATGACATTTGCCACAATGCGAACACATCAGAGCAGAGCAGGAGGTGAACATCATGTCTACGTACATCACTGAACTCTAGGGGAAGGCTCTCTGTGGGCTGGAGCTCTGCTGCGCTCAGATACATGTCTCTGCTTGCGGTGGTGATCTGCTCCTGAGGCGGAGGCTCCTGCTCAGGCTGGTACATGGGGGGAGGCAGGGTGAGGTGGAGCGGGCAGCGGGGGTCGTCGGACTGACCCAAGTGCACGGTGCGGTCGCACGGGACATCTTTGAGGCCCGGACACATTTTGAAAAGCACCTGGTTGCTGTCCTGGTAGATGTCTGAGTGTCTTGCTGTCAAGGAGAAGCACGTGAACAAGACGAGCTGTGGACGTTCAGCCTGATTAGCGTTACTGCAAGCACGGCGATTATTCCTATGGAAATAATCTTGTTTTAATTATTTCTCGAACCTTTCGCAACGCCCTAATTATCGACTGTATTAATGACATGCCTGAGTGGGTTTGTACAATGAGTTAGTGATTAATACTTGGCAGCTTGTTCACAATGTAAAGCCGGTGTCAGGACACTTTTTAAATCACTGGTTTAATTGTAAGAACAAAGTTCAGCACTTGCAATAAAACTGCTACCGATGTGGAGAAAACGTCAGTTAGGCTGAAAATGAAAGAAAGGTTGGAAAGGCGGCTTTGTTCCTTCCAACTGAACAGATTAGCCCCGTTATAACTCTGGGAGAAATCAACAGACCACAGGAAGGAGTTTAATGTAGGCTCCCTTTGAAACCAACAGCTACCTCAAGCTGCTGGTCTTGATCGGGGCCGCGGTGACGACAAGACAGAGAGAAGAAGTACAGCTTGACTGAGCAGAGAACCTCAGGAAGGTAGATTCAGGATCAGACGCTGTGTCTGAATGTTTACAGTATAGTTTGAACATTAACACACATCGAAATATGTTAATATCTTGTTTATACTCAGGTCTTCTAAGGTTTGTTTATCAGTGAGGATACGTGAGACACAGTGCCGAGTCATGGGCAGGCAGGGGTTGGAACATCTGATTCCCTCCACGAAGGAGTTGCACTTCTCGTACGCCGTTCTCGAATGAGGCTGAAACAGATAAAAGACGTGTTAGATAAGGTCAAAACCATAAACTGAGGCAAACAACAGTATTTCCTTCAGAACTATAATTATCCTGAAGAGCATTTTCATTCCTGGATGCCACAAAACAGTCAGAGAAAAAACAGACTATAAAGACGAGGAGTCTGTGATGTGCTTCGTGTGCCGGCGTTTTCAAATCACTCAAATATGCTGAGCAAACTTCAAAACCAAAAATATGCTTTATCCCTCGTTCACTGTAGTAATCAACATACTTGAGGACACTAGAGCTCTGCGACATCAACAGTATAAAGGCTTGCATATGAGAGACATGCATCATGTTTCATTCTTTAAAAAAAACAGGGTGTGTTCTCTTTAAGGGAAGAAATCAAAAAGACATCAGGACTTTTATACTCGGCGTACTCCATGTTTTGGCTCCGCGTTCAACCACACTGGATTTTATGACGGTTCACTACATTACCATTCACCCAGAGCGGTATCTAGCCAGAAATTAAGAGAAAGCAGGAAACACTCCCTGGGAGCTCCAAAAGCGACTGAGACCCTTCAGGTCGGTTCAATCGACATTTGTGACCCGTCATCAGCGGTGCAGAGGTTTGGACCGCCTGAGGTGCCTCTTCTGCCCTAGTCATCCTACAACAGAACCCATCACTGCGTGGCACGCTCCCCTATGCCCGTTCGAGTGGTGGCCGAGCATGACATACCGTAATTCTCGGACTATAAGCCGCTACTTTTTTCCCCACATGCTTTGAACCCTGCGGCCTATACAACGGTGTGGCTAATTTATAGATTTAGCAGTAAATGTAAAAGTGAGACAGACGTGGGAAAGATTATGTGCCGAAGAAGAGTTTAAATTTTGCGCAACATGCATACACCCTCATTGTGGGAAACACAGGAAGAAGTGTGCATATGATGCAGCTTTTAAGTTAAAGGCCGTCAAAGAAGGAAAGAGAGCTACTGCACGGGATCTTGCAATCTCTTGTTGGTGCCGCGCTGCCGAATTTCAGGCACAGTTTGAAAACAAGCGTGTCTTAAATTAAAACAAACAACAACAAAAATCTTCTGTGTACCGTCTTTCAGTGTCAATAAATACCTCATGTTACAACATGAAAACCTGCAGCTTATATTCAGGTGTGCTCAATGGTCCGAAAATTACGGTACTCTAAACTCTATATTGTGGATGAAAAGCGCCCTCTGGATTCAAGCCCCCGCTTTCTTTGTTTGTAGCACACGCGGAATTTAAACAAACAAACAAACAAACATCTGAAACCGTGTCTGTGCTGGCAGACAGAGCTGTGGTGCGCAAACCGACGCCCCTCTGTTGTTTCTTCAACAGTAATACTGCTCCACTGAAAAATGTTCAAAGCCGGGAAACTACAACCAGGAAACTGTTTCTGGGAAGACAAACTGCTCTGGACAAACCACAACCATCACACCACACACACACACACACACACACACACACACACACACTCTATCTTCATAATTAGAGACCGCAGGGAGCAAATGAGAGCTTTTTATGCTCTGGTGAACCAACCCTTTTTAACATCAAGTCCTAAACTAGTTTTACTACTACTACTGATGGGGTCATACCTGAGGAGCTCCGTCCGTCACAGCCTGCCTCCTCTCCCTGAGCTGACGGTGCAGCAGGGCTTCCACGCCGTACCGACGACGGTATCGACGCAGAGCTTTGAGCTTCTTCAGGTTCTCCCTCTCCTTCATGGACAGACCTTCAGGTCCCGTCAGCAGACTGCTCCCTGACAACCAACATGAACACACACAGATATTGATATGATTTGTAAAAAGAAGAACAGGGCAAACTGTTCAGCAGTCAGTCTTCACATATTTACCCAGAGTTTCGTGCTCCACCTTGCGGTTGTGCAGGTATCGACGCTTCTTCTCCTTGAGCAGGTGCTGCAGGCGTTTGAACTGGTCAATGTAGAGAGACTGGAGCCTGATGAGCTTTTCTCGAGTGATGAGCGCCACCTCCTCCGCTGTGTACACTCCTGCATGTCTGCGATTTACAAAGAAAACAAACAAACACATTCACCATAAAAATCTTTGTAAAGTAGGATCCACACAACAATCCAAATCCAATAAATTGAAATTAAAAACAAGAGACTTACTTCAGAGGATCCTCATGATCGCTGTCGACGCTGTCTGCATCACTGTCGGGGTCTCCTCTCCACGTCTGGTCGAGTACCAGAGGACCCTGCTCCTCCTCACTCAGACTGTCCTCATCTGCACAGAGGAGGTTGAGTTAAACATTACGAGAATATTCACACAGAGGAAAAGTCAGAGCACATGACATTAACCTCATCGAGTGTCTAAACAGGACGACTCACCGAGAATACGGCTCGCTTCAGAGCTGCCTCCTTCGACGCCGTGCGTCTCTGCTCGGTTGTATCCGCTCAGCTGAGACAGCAGCGTCTCCGGGGACGGACTGGAGTGAGTCTTCCTCATCTGAGCTCGGAGAGCCATGGCGTTCCTGCGAGCGTGCTCTGCACAGAACGTCACTCTGAAGGACAGACATTGGAATGAGATGTCAGAGAGCTGTTTTGGATTAGTTAACAGAGGTTCAGTGTTTGTGTCATCTGAGGTAACTTCCACACTCAAGACTTAAAGATAACAGAGCTGAGGTCACACTCACCCATCTTTCCTCTCGACTTTCGGCGAGGCGTTGGGGCAGCGCTTGCCGTTCTTGGCGGAGACGTAGCTGCACTGTTTGTACGGAGCGTTCTTGTCCTCCAGAATGTGTTTGATGCAAAACTCGAAGCCGTCCAGACGGGGGTGAGAGCACGGCCGCTGGGTGAAGGAGCAGGCCTGGGGCTCCTGAGGACGAGGCGTCTGGGCCACCCGGTTCCTACTCGAAGGCAAAACGTGGATCCGTATCCTGTTCATCGTCTGAAAAAGGTGACAGTTAATCGATTAGTCGGCTGACAGAACAATGATCCCATCAACCGTTCTGATATTCCAGTCCTATGTGAGGATTTCATCTGTGGACCACAGGCTGGAGTCAGAACCGGGTCGCTGCAGGAAGGACTCTACCAGATCAGCCACCAGGACACCAACATTTATTTCTTTATTTTTATTATTATTATCCATCTTGTGTATTATGAGCTGTTGTAACAAGTGAATTTCCCCAGTATTAACAACAGTAATTGGTGAAATTCTTTGAGTTTTGCACTTATTGGTCTGACAAAATGAGACCCGTGAAACATTTTTTTTCATTATTGTTGCATTTTCTATCATTTTACAAACAAAACAAATACTAAGGTCATAAAATGTGGAGACTAAGAGGTACCATAAGTACATTAAAAAAAAAATAAAACTGTATTTTACTGTAGATTGTTAATAAACATGTCATTAGGGATTATATCTTTTACCCTTTGATCACCAGAGATCAATCTGCCGGGTCCAAATTATTGATGTGATCGTTTCAGACATATTTTTGCAAACTGCAGATGATGTAGATTTTCAAATGTGAGGATTTCTTTCCTGATCTTTGTCATTAATGGCATTGTTTGTGTTATTTTCCAGCATTTTTATAGACAAGCAGAAAAATGAAGTAATGAAATATAAAGACTAGGAGGTCAAATAAGTATATTTTTACATAAAACTGTTGAGATTACTATATTTTAATTTTTTATTTTTTATTTTATTTATACCTTGCCGTTATTATTTATATCATGGTCACTTTCTTTGCAATATTTCTTACACTATGGTCACTTTACATTACAATACTCTTTTTTATACAAACGGGTCCCAAAACCCAAAACGTTTAAGTATATTGTGTTATGTATAAGGCATAACTTACATAATAATATAAATATACATATATTAGCACCATTTAACAGCAGTTGATCCAATATGAACACAAGCAGTCACTCGTTCATATAAAGTAACGTTAGAGCAGGCGGTGCCGGAGCAGGTGGCTTGTCAAAATTCGACATTTATCCACTTCATTATACGAGTTAATATAAATTATAGATGTAAATCAACAGACACGCATATTAAAAGCAATTAAAGTCTCACTTAACGTTAAGTATAACGTGTTTTTATTGCGTATTTAAACGCCGGAGAAGACGTTTGTAACCGGGCGCCCTGCGCTCGTCAGCCCGCCTCTCTGCGCTGCGTCACTGCTTCACTTACGGAGGCGCCATCTTTGTTTAGCAGTTGCTAACGGCAGCTAACGGCTCCTTTCGTTTCTCCTTTCCTTTCGGAACCGGGGTTTTGCTGATTTATCGCGTTTATAGCGTCTTTCTCGATATCATCGACATGTCTCGGTTGCCAGAAGACGAACACAACCGCGTCTTTTTGTTTATAACAGCTCACCTTTGTCTCCCTGTCGTCCGACCGAGTCTAGCTCCGGAGGCACACTACGTCGTTTTTCCTGCATTCCCCCCCTAACTACGTGAGCCCGCCCCTCATCAGAGCTCTGATTGGCTGAAGATTCAAAGCCTCTCATTGGTTAAATCCAGCTGTCAATCAACCAAACTGGCAACAAAGTTAAAAATCTGCTTTACACCCACAATAATGCAGCAGTTTATATATATATATATATATATATATATATATATATATATATATATATATATATATATATATATATATATATATATATACCTGTGCGGACCATATATATGACAAGAGACAAATAGAACAGGGACCCATACATGCGTCACATGCTAAGCCTGGCTTATAATGACTTTTATATTTACTTTATTCATCATTTATTTCACCTTATTAGTGATGAGTGCCCACGACCATGAGTCAGCTATTGTTCTTCTCCGTGTTTCTTCCTACTTAATATTCATCCGCCATTTTTCGAACATTAATGCGGCCCACAGCGGTGACCCCAACAAATTATATATCAAAACGTGTGTTTTGATCCCGACTCGAGTGCCATTACTTTTCTAAGAGATTCGCGATGAAGGGATGAATGGGAAACCCAGATTAAAAAAAAAAAAATCAACAGACATTTTTAACAATGAACTGCTCTGGCATACTTTCACAGAGAGACTTCATTTAAACTTTAAAATGTAGGTATTCTTGCCTTCTCTTCAGCGATTTGCTTCACTCATTGACCACTTTTACGGTTGTGAAACTATCAAGGCTTAAAGTTGAGCAGGTTTTTTGTCAAATTTCTGGGTTTATAATGGATGTGTATTGCGTGGAATGTTTGTGCTAGAGTGGATGACATCATCAGCTACAGAGGAGCAGAGAAAAAGTGAAAAAATAAAACATATTCAATTACCGTGGCCTCAAATGCCCCACTACAGACATGATTTATACATAGAAACGTAGGAAAATTTGTCTTCTCACTCACATTAGTCTGCTAAAGCTGTCAGCCTTATAGTTTTGGCATGACACACAAAGATGCGCCACCAACATTCATCCACAGCCTCATAGACTGCCATGTTAAAAAGGCGGGAACATTTCTGGAGGAAAGCAGAAATAACGCTTCTTTGAATTGCTGTAAAGGTCGGATTTCTTAATTTTATCGACACAAAATAACTATGTAGACGTTCAGGAAGGGCTCAGGATGCTCCCAGTGATTTTGGTTCAGTGATTGGAAATACAGTTTAGCCAGAAATCCTTCCTGTTCGAGGGGTGGTCTCAGCATTTTCTCTCTCTCTCTGTCAGCATTTCCAACTGACATTCTAGGTGCAGTAAACACTTTGCTGATTAGGGCCGGCAGGCAGAAACAGCCCACTCGTCACTCTCAAAATTTCTGCGGAAATTTTCTAGTTAACCTATTTATATGCTGAATTATTAGCCTTTATGTGTTTATGATTGATAAAACATTCAGGCATAATGAAATAATCTATAAATAATGTATAGTTTTTGTCAAAAGTAGCTTTTTATTGCATATTTATGCAAATAATTCTCACATTTTGGGTAAATTTTCAATTATGACAAAAAATTGGCAGACCCCGCCCTGCAGTACCTCTGCGGACCACATAGGAGGGGCACGGACCCCTGGTTGAAGACCCCTGATATAAAGAAATGAGCTTTTTTTTCTTAAAATATTTATTGACTTTAATTGAGAATAAAGCAACCACATTATATCAAAAAAGAACAGTGTTCACATATAACCTTTTAACTGAAACAGAGAGAGTTCCAAAACGTTTCATTTCCAGACCTGAGTGTCACTAAAACCACCAAGACGTAAAAGTAAAAATAAACATGAAACTTTATTGTAGCTATGTGATTTTTTTTGTTTTGTTTTTTTGCATTGTTAGGTTGCATGAGTGTCTTCCATTTTTCTCACAGGTGGGTTTTTTCTACTGATTTTGAAATGCGTGTCCTGTTCTCACAGCATAAAGTTAATACTTCAAACAAAAACAAAAAAATTGGAAGATTTGTCCAGATCAAATAAAAAAAAACAAATTAAAATAATTAAAAAAAGATATTTTGGACATCCATTCTAATAAGTCTACATGTAACACTTTGTCAATTGCATTGTAGGCAATAAACCTACCGAGATAAATATTCAGTGCATTTACTGTTTTCCCTGTTTTACAACCAAAGAGTTGAATAACTAATAAAACCTCTGCTGCCTGAGCAAAGAGCTGTACTCTCAGCTTATCTTCCATATAATAATCGAGGGAACAAAAATATTATTTTTTTTTACAATTGTATGGCTGATTTGTTGTACTGCATTACTGTGAACTGCCTATAATGGGTTTCTTGTTACAAACTTAAAGGGAAAAAAAGCAGGTAAAGGAGCAGTAATACTATACAATCAAAACCATATAAAGCTTAGTATGAATCAAATGTACAGATGAGACCCGATTCTCTCGCACCTCTTCCACAAATTCAGATTAATTAAAACGGTATTATACTTCATGCTTATGACCTTGTAGTGGAGGTATGTGGATAACCTGCTCGAATCATATCATCGTGGATGGATTATTACAACAAAATGAAGACGAATATCCGCCAATGTAGTTTGACATGATTTAAAAAAATAATAAAATCAGACCAGTGGGGCTTCACACATTTAAAACATCCCCAAAAAGAAATGCATAAATGAAAGACAATCATGACACATGGATGACGAGACAGATGGCGTTCAATTAGGCTTTGATATCTTGTGTATTTTCAATACTTTATTATATACTGTGCTCAATATGGTCACCACAAAGCGAGCACCAGCTGAAAAAGTTTTTTTTTTCTTTTTGTTTTACCCCCCGGCACAGTTTCAGGGTGACTGAGAGAGTGACTTTATATGTAGTACATCCATATATGCTGCCCTATGTCCACCCTAAAAACACCTCCGGAGAAAAAATGACAGACACGCGACATGATTTAAAAACTCACATTTCTTCTCTAGAGGGATTATTTTTGTTGGCATTTCCTTCATTGTGACCATACTGGGGTTAGATATGTTTGAACTATTTGAACCCTTTGATAAACCACAGATGTGTAATCCTTGGTATAAACTGTCCATTAGTGTAATCATCAGAGAGATCTGAATATGAATATTTTACAACCATTTAAAACAATGACTGCAACACTCAAATCTAAAAAGAAAAACAAAAAAAGCACAAGCTTCCTTAATTTACATCTTTTTTTTTGCAATTTTTCATAACAAAATGTAAAAAATATTTCATGTTTGTTTTAAACATTTTACAGTTTTTGTACATCGTTTACCAAGTAAAGCAGGAGATAAAACAAAAACATAAAGAGGGTCGGGCAGTCACCTATTTTCTTTCTTTACGGCGAAACTGCACCAGGCACAACTGTGTTTAACTTCAAACCCCACCACCAGCGCCGCAGACGCCAGCCAGACTTTGTTGACGTGCTCAGATTTGGACATTTTTTAGACAGTTTCATTCTTTCCTTTTTAGCTGATCTACATGGGAGTTTTATTTTGAAAATCTGCCAGCTTCTCTATGATGTTTTTGTGTCAGACTTCCTGGCGGCTCGAGCTCGGCTGCTCGCGGCATCCATCAAAAAAATAAAAACACGGTTTCTGAAAAGGATCGCGGAGCTTCTTGGTGGGGTTTGAGACAATGACTAAAACAGCCACGGCAGACACTTGACGCATCGTGCCTGGTGGAGTTTGCCCGTTAGTTTATGGCTGTTTTAAAAAAAAAAGGAAAGACAAAAATATTAAAAAGATGGCTTTGGAGACATGCACTCTCAAACTAGCCTGTACAGTCGTGATGAAGAAATATCCCTCCGCCCCAAAAAGAGAACAAAGAGGGGACACCTTTAAAAAAGGTAGAAAAAGGAGGAGGAGGGAGGGGGGACTATGTTTTTTGTTTTGTTTTAAAAGCATTCAATTAATAAATAACATACTATAAAAACATTATAAAAAGACAGTCTGTAAGAAGACCTAACAGGTACTATGATGGAGATCTTTTCCTCATTATTTCAAGACGATGAATTCCTCCAAAAAACAAAAAACAGTGATGGTTTAAAAACATCAGGTCCCATCATCACATTTCATTTGAAACAGAAGAGCAAAAAAATATTGTATCTACACTTCTCTGTATCCCCCCCCTCACATTAGCGAGCTTTTAAAGCCTCTCATTATTGCCCCGCGAAAAAAATTGATCTCACCACTACATTTCGCTGCTCTCACACAGACTATAAAAAACGTGGGTGAGTTAATTAAAACAAAAAACAAACAATACTTTATGTAACAACATGGATGTTTGTGATGTCAAGTACAATGTACACAACACATCTCCTGATCGGGAACTCATTTGGGTAGCGGCGGCAGAGGGGGAGGCGGTTCTGAAGGCAGAGGTGGCGGCCTCGGGTTGCTCCCTCTGGAGCCGCCGCTGTACCGGTAGTCCCCGTACTGGGATCTGTAGTCAAACATGGATGGCTGCGACGGCTGGACGCCCTGCGCGCTCAGAAGCGAGTTCAGCATTTCAAAAGTGTCCTGGTACTCGTTCGACTGGGCTCCGCCCGCCGCGCCGTGCCCATTAGTGTCCGTCTTCTCGCCTTTGGAGTGTGAGTAGCTCCCTTGGTGGTGGGGGAGGCCCAGGGCGGGAAGAATGTCAGAACCGTGACCCAGAGTTTGCCCAGAGGAGGAAGAAAGGGACGGGAGCTGGTAGGGGTTCCTCGAGGACTTGCTGACTTTAGTGGCGGGGTGAGAGCCCGCCGTGGGATCTTGGGAGTGTGTCCTCTTACGTGAGGTGGAAGAGGACGAAGAGCTCGTCCTAGAAGAGTCACTGGGTACTTTTTTGCTGCTTCCTACAGCCCCGCCGGAGCTGGACGAATGTTTGTGTGAAGAGGAGAGCGAGGCACCACTAGAGGAGGAATGGTGGTGGTTGTAATGGTGGTGGTGGTGGTTGGATCGTTCCCTGTGCTTGTCCCTGCTCTTGCCCTCCTCTCCCGAGCTCCCACGTTGCTTCTCGGGCACTCGTATCCTGACTTTGATGTCCTGATCCTGGCCTCGGGCGCTGCTGGTGCTGCCTCCTCCTCCCCCAGCGAGGGGGAAACGCATTTTCAGAGAGCTCCTGTCGTGCCGCTCCTTCTCCAGCGGGATTTTCAGGATAATGGGTGACGGGTTGGACATGTCGGAGGAGGAGGAGCTGGACTGCTGGTGATGGTGCTGCTGCTTCTCCTTTCTCTGCTGCTGACCAATGAGAGCCTGGGCGGCGTTGGCGTAGTCCCTCTTCACGCTGGCCTCCATGTTCTCCAGTTTCCTCTTCTGGGCGGCGAGGACGTCTGCGTTCTTGGCGCGATACTCACTCAGCGACACCTTAGCTGGAGCGTGAACCTCATTGTTGGGCTGCTGCTCCAGTTTTCCACTCCAAGTCTGAGCGCTGCCGGATGCAACCCTGTCCTTGTCATCTATGGACGAGGAGGAGGAGGCAGAAGGTGGAGCTGAGAGGCTCATCAGGCCCGCCACGGTGCTCTCTGACGAGGCCATAGAGATCATGCTCATCATAGTGTCTCTCTGGTCACCCTCCTCTTTGACTTTCGGCTTGGCTTTTGGTGTCTGACCTCCAGCCTGGAAGGCAAAAAAACACAAAAAACAGTCAACAAAAATCAGCCGGGCCACGGACCGGTACCGCTCCAAGCAGCACAGAAATAATGAATAAAAAGTTATTTTAGTGATTATCAGAGTCTGAGAGATATTTTATTTTGATATATGACTGGATACATCCGTCTACTGACAGATGTCAGGATGCTCGTGTTGGTCACGTGATACGTTAACCTAGACTGGATATAAGGAACACACTTCAGGTGTCACTGTCTCCCATTACGCCTCCATGGGACCAGAGCTCTCACTGATTCAGCATAATGGTCATAATTTTATTTTGTCATATTTGTTCGTTAAAACATCGTCTTATATGAATCCAGTTCATGGCGAGGAAAAAACGAGATTGGGGACCGCTGCTGTAAATCACAAAGATTCATGGGAAGAAGCGCGCACCTTCCAGTTGCGAATCCGCTTCAACCGGCTGGGCGTTTTCTCCAGAATCTGCAGGAACTCGTGCGTGAGCTCTGGAAGAAGTTACAAAGAAGCTGAAACCTCAACATTTATTTGACTCGCACGTCTGCTTCCTGCTCGTACGTGGACGGGACCAAAGTTAATTTACGGCACATACCATCCAGCAGCTCGAGGGTAACCGTAGGATCGACGTACTCCCACCAGTGTTTCCCGTCTGTGGACACGGGGATCTCCCAGTTGGACCATTTGCAGGCAAGATGGATGCACACGCAGGCCACGACCGGCGGACTGTACTGCAGGCAGAACGTGGTCAAGTGCAGACTACGTGGCAGGATACGTCCCGGAAAGAAACAAGAAACAGAAAGAGGAGGAGAGAGAACAGACATTCAGTATATTGAGTTTAAGACAAAGACGTGAAAACGTGCCTTCATGTCAAAAACAACAGTGAACTGTGAATATACCTGTTGGTGGCCATGAAGTATGATGTTTGAGCCAAATCCTTACTCGCTGGAACAACAACAGAACAAAAAAACATACTTAAAACCTGCTAAGTAAGAATTTTACATGCAAGCGTACAAATCAATGAGATGTCTGAAGACAATTTGAAAACAAAAATTGAAGAGTTGATGCTCACCTCTGACGAGCTGAGTGCACTTGACAACGTGAGTGTGCGGATGGTCGATGGTGATTTCAAAAGCTGCAATAAAGAAGGGACAAAGAGAGAGAGTTTGATAAATGAAACGCAACCGATGACACGCACAACATCGATTTTATTTCATCCAAATTCCATGATAAAGATTAATGTTCCTGAAAACCAGAGAATGAATTCTGTAATAGACTATGTGAACGTCACTTTGCACAAGGTCCTTTCTGAAAACATGAACAGATGCACGTGAAAAACATAAAATGATCTTTTTCCAAACTCTTGCTTTGTTGCACGACACTGAACCTTTTTTTTTTTAAAAGGGATTGATTTGTAGTTTTAATTAAAGCCAATGTGATCGTCTACTCCCAAGCTTGGAAGCACAGGAAAGGCGTAAGCAGGTTGCACACACACTAAAAAGCCATTATGGCGCATTCAGACAGGATCAGGCGCTTTGGCACAGGGTGTGTGTGTTTGTGCTGAAAATCAGAAAAATCACTTTTTATTTCACTGTCGAGCCCGCCGCTCCCTCGCTCTCATTCACCGCTTAAGTTGCTCAACCACTGCCAACTCTCTCTAAACTGCTTCGTGTCTCTATTTGGCAGCGTTAACTTCAGTCAGACTCAGATTTAGAAGCTGCTTCGTGAAATAAACAATGCCAGAACACAACAGGTCGAGTATCAGAGACGTTTCAGGCTGACTGTAGAGGTGTGACCGGTCTGATCGTCTGATTGGCGGCTGCAGCGTGACGGCAGGTTGCGTTTTTTTTTCCTTTACTAAAGTCAGATCGGACTCGACTTTTCCTCTGCAGGTCGCTGCGTTTTTCATAAACAGCCAAAGCGCACTAACCCACTTTAAATGAATGGGGAAAAGACGCGTTTTCAGTGATGGACTCTGTCTGAATGCGCCCTTGTTCGTGCCACTGCAGCGATTCATCTCAGTCCTCAAATAGATGGCTTAAAAATGTGTGGGAAAGAAAAAACGAGGGAAATGTAAAAAGTTAAGGACATAAAGGAAGTTAAAAACAAACAAAAAAATGGGTGAAAGCTGCTAATGTGAAGCATGAATTTGTCTTTCTGCTGCTGCTGCTACCTGCTAACGGCTTTCTGTGGACAAGAGTAAAAACATGTTAGCACTATGTTTATGATCACATGTGTTTCTGGAGGGAAATCATAAAAAGACCCAGTTCTTCCTTCCCAACTTACCCAAGGTCTGGAGTATTATGCTCTCAAGAATGACCAGGTCTTGGGCTTGTTGCAGGTAAGCCTGAGGTTGAGAGGACAGGCACATTACTCACTGGGAGGCCTCTATCCTTTGTCAAACACATTAAACCCACCTTTCACGGAGAGCCGACGATGCCGGTTAAAGCTACACAGTGTAGTTTTACAAGTGTTAAACACAGACGCCCGGATGCAATGTGTCATGTGTATAAGCAGCCTTGGCGCCCGAGGTAGGAGAAACCTTGTCATGCACTTGTACCAAGTTTTAATGTGAAGTGAAAAGCGAGCAGGAAGTCGTGATGCGTCATCTACAACTGAAGCTCGGACACAAAGGAACGTTTACAGGCAATAATCAGTAAAATTAACCAATTATCACAAATTCATTCCCTTTAACGGCGCAATGTTACAGAGGTGAAATCACGGCCCTATCGGGTGAACGCAGGAGAAGACGGGAGACGATTTTTCCCTCACTACAGCCCAACACTTACATCGCTGCGTACATCTGGAGAAGGCTCCTGAGGATTGAGGCATGCATGGGCCACCTTGATAACGTGTTCCAGCTTTCGGGGCTGCTCCTCGACCTTTGCGGCGAGGAAAAGAGCGGCAGGTGAGATGACCTGGAGAGGACACACCAAAAATAAGTAAATATAATAACAATACATCTTATTTACAAGCATTTTTCTGGTGAAAGCATCCAAACAGGAGACTTAAAAACACAGACGACTCAAGCTTTAACATTAAGAGCAGGGAAGAGGTGTGTTTTTGTCAGAGATTCAAAGGTCGGTACAGTCGTGGGTGTGTTTGTGGAGGGCGGCAGCTACGTAAAAAAGGGCTCCGTCACCCCAGGTTTGGTGCTTGGACCTGGGTGGTGGAGACAGTCAGTGAGCTAGGAGGGGGGTCTGGTTATGTTGGGCTTTGTGTGTTGGGAGGAGGATTTTGAACTTGATGCGCTGTGGGACCAGGAGTCAGTGGGGACGGGGGGTGAGCAGCTGTGTTTTGGGTGTACTGGTGTTTATTTAAAAGTTTTGGATGGGTTGCAGTGATGAAAGTTGTGATTTTTGGAGTCGGGCTGTTCTTGAGGTGGAAGATGACTCTGAGGGTGCAACAGCAGCTCAGTCCATAGAGACATGGCTTGGTAACCGGAGGAGGGTGGCCGGTTCAAGTCCAGCATGCACCAAAGTATGGAAGGTGGACTGGTAGCTGCTCTGGGTTTTGAGGGACTGCTAAAACTATCTCTTCTTCTTCTAAGACTATAAGACATGAGCACAGACAGACAGATACTTACATTTCTGTGAAATCTGGTGAATGACTGGACCATGTAGAACCGATGCATGTACACGATGGCTGTGTTAATTGTAAGTTGGGACCTGATGATGGAGGGTAGTTAAGGACAGTAACTGACACACATGTCAATCATCAAACACTTCACTGCATGTGTTAAAGGAGCTTTAATGAAGCCAAAGTCAGCCACTACGGATCAGAGGGGAGGTGGAGAAGGACTACAAACACCTCGGTGTGGCGATCGACAACAGACTGGACTGGAAATCTAACACCGAGGCTGTGTACAAGAGGGAAGCTGAGATCCTTCAACGTGTGCAGCAAGATGTTGGAGATCTTTTACCAGTGCCATCTGCTCTGCTGTTGTTTGTTGGGGCAGCTGCATCAGAGTCAGCGACACCAACAGACTTAAGATCATCAAGAAGGCTTGGACGGACGCTGAATAAACTGTTCTCCATCATGGACAATGAGCAGCCGCCTGTCCATCACACAGTGGACCATCACACAGTGGACAGACAGGCCTGTCCATCACACAGTGGACAGACAGGCCTGTCCTGCCACATGCATGATCCACAGCTAAAAATTACAGTCAGTGCACATTTCTCCTTTCTTACTTTGCACCAAATCAACACTGCTGTATAAACTTTTGTACAATATATTTTATTTACTATTGTTATTTTGATATTTCATCATGTATAGTTTGTTCTTTATATTTCTATTCTCATGTTGTCTGTCTCTGTGTGTAATGCTGCTGCTGTTGTTGTTGGGATAAATATCAGCAGCTCAGAGGCAACCGTCTGTCCTCGCATGTCATATATAATATATATAAATGTAGATATGTGGATATAAACAAAGCAGGTTTCACTGTGTGTACCCGCTGCTCGCTCGCTGCTGTGATGCTAACGTCCCGCTGAAGGCCCGCCGACCGCACAGGCCTCTCCTTTTTTTTGGTAACTACGCCGCTCTCAGATAACGGCCGCGCGGACGTTAAACCCACAAAACAGCCTCGTTAAACGGACACGAGACGTGAAAACAAACTAAACGACACCGAACACGAACAACCAACCAACCAAACAAACAAACGGGCCGAGCCGGCTTCGTGTGCACGGAGCTAAACGTCGCTAGCTCGGTGCTCGCTAACGCCTCCGACAAAAGATACACGTTGAGCCGCTGGCCCATGTCCTGCAGCAGGTTCGCCGCCTGTTGCCGGTACGACAGCTCCTTGTCGGGATCAAGTCCGGCTCTCCGGGACGGGCTGTTGTCGATCTGTTGCCGGGTGTAGTACCATTTGTTGTTACAGCTTGCGGGGAGAGAACGAAACGAAGCCGCCATCACTGAGAAGGACGAGAGTTTAAAATTTCTGCGCGTCACAGGAACATACGTCACACGCGCGAGAGCGCGGGGAGAAGGAGGGGACGTCAGCGCGGTGCCGCGCGCGGCCGACAGGGGTCACCAAGGCAACCGGAACCAGCTGATTTAAATACTCATTATTTATATATATTATATAACGTGACTTATTATTTATTTAATACAAACATGTGACACACACATTACCTGTTATATCATATATATATATATATATATATTTAAAAATCTTATTTTTCTAGTAGTATATCTGCACACAAATCTGACACATACATGGTCGATCACTTTTTTTTGCAGTTGTTGCACATTATTTAACTGTAAATTAAATTAAATAAATAGTTAGATTTTCTATTTCGATGCCATTTCTATACACACACACACACACACACACACACACACATATATATATATATATATATATATGTGTGTGTGTGTGTGTGTGTGTGTGTGAATATTTTTTTATCCACCTTGTGAACACCCTTAAAAATAAACGTTATATAGGTAAAAGTTTGTGCTAAGAACTCTTATCTATTGATTCTTCAAAGAACTATTTATTAATAAGTGCAGTATATAATAATTTGAATTAAAATATTTAATTTTGAATACGACATTGGGTAGTTATTTATTACTTTGTATAACTTATCACTACGTTACTACTTGCTCTTTAAAAAAGGTAGTTGTAGATTATATCCTTTAACAATTAGAAATAGCAACAGATGATTAAACTTTTTTTTTTTTAACTTCACAACTAGAACTGAAATTACCTGCAATAATCACCTTTATCATCTTAATTTCTCTTATATGTAGAAATGTGCTCCAACCATGACTTAAAGAACTATTTAAACTAGTCTTGTCTTTTATTAACCTAACTCATGTCATCTTATCTTAAAAGCACAAAAACATAAACAAACACATTTACACACTGATTTACTGACCGGATCCAGCATCGGAGATCATCTTTCTCCCCTTTTGACTACCTGTAAAATCCAGAATAGGTTATATCCCTGAATTCTATCCCTACTTTATTAGCAGACAGCATCATATATTTTACTCTCTATGCAGGTTCGCTTGTGGTTCCTGTGATCTGAACGTAGCCTTGTGTCAGACGCAATGATTAAAACTACATTTGCAAGTTAAAAGTCGAAAATCATCCTTTAAATTGTTTAAATTGACGTTTTAATCTCACATTTGAACACAGGAGGGTGCTGTCGTCTTAGCTTTATGTGTGTGTGAGTCAGTCAACAGGTCTCTCGCTGCATGTGTGTAAACACAAACAATGTTTATTTCTCATCCTCCTGTCATCAAATATTCCTGTTCATTCAGATATATTAGAGCATTTATGCCTCTACAGCATGTACACAGTAACAGAAGCACTGATTTTCATAGTGGTACTGCATTTAAAAACAACAAGACTACACCAGCATAGTCGATGGAAAACAAAAAAAACATACAGACACATTTCATAAGAAAATAAACTCACAACATGTCGACTTCAAGCTGTTGGATTGTTGATGATAACTAATGATATGACACATAGCTGAATTCAAGTTTAAGTATGAATATAATGAGAGTACAGGCATGCATTAAACACACACAGATGTTTTTTTTTTTAATGTAGAGTATTGATCAAAAATCCTTCAATGATAAAGAAACTGACGCAGCGAAACAAATTCATACAAAGAAAATAAAGAAAAACAAGTGCTTGGCATTTTATTAAACGTCTCATCTAACTCTGTACAAAAAGCATTGCTATATTTATGAGAGGAAAAGACCAGCCGATCCTCATTTCAAAATAAAAGGTTGATCTAAGAACAGCACAGGACTCCTGCAGATATAATGCAGCTACTCTAAACACTGAATGAACGACAGCATTTCTTCACTTCGAGCCACTTTAAGGTGAAAAATCGAGGAATTAAATGAACGTCTGAGCCTTTTTCTATCAGATCTGAAGCTCGGGATGAGTTATAATGTTGAACTGAAGCATCATATGGAAAGTGGCTGCTGCACTTTTCAAGTATGTGACCGTGTTCCTGCCTGGTGGACTACCTGAAGGAGTGCCTGAAGTGCACACTCCTTCGTTTCAGCTTCTCCGGGTTGTGGGACGCCATGTGGGAAAACTCCCTGAAGATGTCAAGGTATGTGGCGTCTCCTGATGAAGAAGGAAACAACAGCGGTGATGAAAACGAGAGCTGATTGGTCATGGAAACAGTCAAAACATCTTTTATATGAAGGTAAAAACAGAAAGCAGAGGAGCTCCTGGGTAAGAAAAGAGCCTCATGAATGGAGGCCGAGGCACCGTGAAGCTTCCCCTCTTTCAGCCCTGCAGATTCTGGGCCCGTGGTCATGGTAACGGCTGAATCTACCCGGCACGACAAAAGCAGCTGAACTCTTTTGTGTCCCATGAGAGCTCCCAGGCTCGGCTAATTAAAAAAAAAAGGGGGAATGGACATTCCTGGTTTTCCCTGTTTGTGAGAAAGAGATCGCCGAGTACAAGTGTGAGACTCTAACCTGGTTTATACCACAAATAAACATATTTCTAAGTATTTATGAAAGTTTCTGAACGCCTCCTGTGAATCATCAGTGGTGAAAAGTAACTAACTGCATTTACTGTACTTAAGTACAAATTTGAGGTATTTGAATCTTTTCACTTCACTACATGTCAGAGGGGAAATATTTTGATATTTACTTTTAAAATAAAAGCTGCAAATCGTCACATTTGTGAAGCTGTGACGTTTTTGCATGATCACTGATTTTTCTCAGCTGTGTGTTTCTTACTGTTGAGGTGGTTACACGTCATACGTAAGGTATACGTCATGTTTGCCTGATGGAGGCTGACAGGAGCTGATGTTTTAGGAAGATTCTGTCGTCTAATTTATGGATGTTTTTTAAAAATGGATACAGAATAAAAAAGTTTTTGAAGAAGCTGAAGAAAAAATATGAAGTCGTGGAAAGTGCAGCATCAATTACAAGCAACTTGTAATTAGTATTAATATTTCCCACTGACATGTAGTGGAGTGAAAAGACTAAAGTACCTAGAATTTGTACTTAATTATAGATAAATACAGTAGCAGAGTAAACGTACTTTCTAGCACTGTATGTCCGTCACAGATTAAAAATACTCTCATATCTTCTTATAGCTACAATATATTGTTACATAACGTCCATGTTATGTTGAGTTATACACCATTTTCACGGTCGCAGCTTGAGGTAATTGTACTCAACTTTTAATGTACTTTACTTTTATTGCTTGTGTTTTCTATGACTGTATTACCCTGAAATGTCAGAAAATTGTGAAAAATCATCATCACAATCTGACAAATCCCACTGACATGTTCAAATATCTCACTCTGTCCAGTCAACTGTCCAAATATTCAGTTTACCGTCATGTATGACAGAGAAAAGCATCACATTTTCACAATTTAAACCCCGTGTTTGTATATTTTCCTCGATCATCAGATTAACTGTCAACTGACCAAACTACTATACTGCTTATAATAATATAATACTGCTTATAAATGCTAAACTAAACCGTGCATATTCAAACATCATTCACACTCAGTCACACAGTAAATATGTTACAAACGTCATGCTGTGAAAATCTGTATCAGTGAGCCAGAAGTTTGTTAGTGCTGTTAAAGAAGTGAAGGGAGAGGTTTAGTCACATCTTCATTTATTATAATTTCAGAAGACACTGATAGGAGTTAATGAACAAAATAAGTAGCAGTGTTAATATGCAGGTCGACATGTTTTTTTTGTTTTTTTTTTACAGGTAACAGGCAGAGACAGAAAAAATACAACAGAGTTAAAAATTGCATGTTAGAAGCAAGCAGGTTAAAGTGTTAATAGTTTTTTTCATACACAACAGTCAACACTGTAGACACATCGTACTGTACGACACGTAATCGTATGCAAATCACTGTTAGTAATGACATCATTCATCAGCTTCCTGTTCTGAAGGTGGCGTGTAGCTCACCTGTAGTTCACGTGTAAGAAAAAAAAAAAAAAAAAACGGGGCTGCTTTCAAAAGTGCTTTGAATCTTTGCTGACGAGGAAAAAAAAGAGTGAGCTGCTCTTTCACTGCTGAAGGACTCAACATAGGGACTGTATGAAAAGTATTAGAGGGGGAAGGTAAGAGGCGGTTTCATGACCCAGACAGCTCAATCTACTTCTTTTGGAGAATACACTTAAAATGTTATGAGGCGGAAATCGATGTTACGAATACGCGTTTTTACCCAGATTCACTTGTAACCTGTAAGCCGTGTTGTTAGCTGATCTGGTCTGAAACGCTTTACTTGTCCTCAACGCAAGCACTGTGACACAATCAGAAAAATAACTTTTTATTTCACTGATTAACCAACTTTTTATGTCGCCTGCTCCCTCACCCTCATTCACTGTCTATGTCGCTCAACCACAGCTAACTAAAAGGAAACTTCCTCGTGTCATAGTTAAGTCCATGAATCCACCTGGATAGCCTCAGTTTTAGTCACATTTACTTTACCACCACGTCTAATAGTGATGTCACAATGTCCCGGGGTACACCTGTGCATCACTGCAGCAACTGGAGATCTTTAAAACAAGATTTTCAGAGGAAGTAAGTTCATCTTCAGGTTCAGTTGAGACCAAACTAAGTATTTAGTACTAGTACTTTTTTAAGAAGTCCTAAATAGTTTTCATACAGTCCCATATAATTAAAATAAATCCCTTCGGACTCGTGGCCTTCCATAAGAAAGAAAATGGTAAAAACACTTGTTGGCTCTTTGGTTTGAACTAAACCCCAACAGTCCATCAGCATCTGTCAAAGACAAAATCTTTGGGAAAATATTTTTCTTTAAGCCTCGGATACGAGGCTGTTCAACGCATTAACCAACAGTCGTGTTCGGCTGGATCGCTTCCATTTACTGTGAGCTTACCGAGGGGGGTCGGACTAAAAGTAAACGTCAGACCGTCATCTATCATTTTAGAGCATAAAAGAGATTTGGGGCAGAGTTTGGGGCAGCGACCGGGCTGCCGAGTTCATTGCCATCAAGCAAATGGAAGACATGCATCCGTTTCTGTCAGGAATGTCTTTCCATGCACCGTCCTCATGATTTGGCAGTTCATAATATGGATGTTAACATCGTTTAAACAATACTAAATGTCAAATAGTCACATACACCGGGCACAGAAGTAAACAAAAGCAACAGGGATCAGGAAGACCTGGGCAACAGCCACCCATGCAAACAAAGAACAAATCTAACTGATACGTTACTATAAACAAACATTTGAACATACAAATACTGTATATACACGTTAGTTAAGTGTGAGTTATCAAAAGAAATGTCCATCCAAGTGATTATATTATTATATGTTATGAAACTGTGTGTGATTGGCTGTTTCGCATAATGAGAATATAATACTGACGCTACGTGTGTGAGAAAAAAAAAAACAGAACAAACTATCCCCAGCTTAAAAAAATACCATCTGCACATTGTTGTCAAACATAATAGAAAAAATACAGATCATCTGCGCTGAAATCATCATTGCACTATTGCTCTGAAAGTTTCGTCATAAATAAAAACAAAATAAAAAAACTGAAGGTACGACGACGTGAGACCGAAAAACAAAATCTGAAAAATCACCGTTGGTAAGAAAAAAAGTGCAAAATTAAGCTTCACTCGATCGATAACGATCGTTTTCTCTCTCCGTTCCTCACAGTTAAACCCTCACCGCCGTTTTTAATCACGCGCTCACGGACGATACATCCTCAAGTCGAGCTCCGATTAATCGACCTGAACAGGCGAGAATCGACCGCAACACCCTGTACGAGATGATTTGGCTTTAAACCGCTACGAATACTTTGTTTTGAAGCGAGAGGAGCAGCTGGTTTCAGAAGTGTTTCTCTAAGATTAATGATCACTGATAGTATAAAACATGGCATGACGTCAACCAAGCTCAAAATCTGTGGTTCAAAGCGTCCACGCTCTTAATCCTGCATAACTTTAAGCCTTAATATAATGTGAACAGGTGAGTTGTATATAAATTCACCCTCAGTACAGTTGTCATGAACGGGGAAATTAGCTACAGAGACCAAAACTGTTTTTTGTACCAGGCTGTAAACATGTTTATTTCTGCTGTCTAACATGGGGACTTATGGAGACTGACTCACTTCTGCAGCCAGCCTCAAGTGGACGTTTGAGGAACTGCAGTTTTTTTTTTTGGCTTCACTTCACAGTCACCGCCGCTTTCCAAACTCTACTTTAGAAGTTTTGTGCGGACATCTACGACAACACCCACGAGGCTCGGCTGCCGTTGGATAAGAATCCAGCCTGGTGGTGAATTTAAAATGTTTCGTGGCAAAATACTCCGACGCTAAAGCTGCTGAATTCATCCAAAAGTGACCAGGAAAGTCTCCGCTTGAGTTTTTAACACACACATAAAGAACCAGATTGTTTTATAGCAGAGCTCCGACTGCGAGTCTGTTTTTTTCCAAACGAGCTCCTCACATGATGAAGCTGAAATGCGTCAGGTCTTTGGTTCAGAGCACCCTGTAGCCTCCAACACCTCCAAATAAAAAAGCTGTTCCTGAACACCCTGCTGACGACTCTATCGGTGGTTCATTAATTGCTTTAATACTGCTGCTGGATCTTTTTTTTTTTAAGTTTTTAAAAAAAAGTGGCTAACCATTCCCTGGCAGTGATTTCTTAACCCTGCTGTGATTGGACCGGTGTGCGCCTGGACGAAGCTCATCTACGCTGAAGTTTTGGCAACCGAGCGACCCGTCGGTTTGAATCTGACATCATTTAAAAAGGAGGTTAACACTGAGTCTGTGTGTGATCCTGAGTGTCTAAAGCCAGGAGACTGTGCCAGGGAGAGGAACACTTCACTTATTGGGATATATCTGACGTAGAGACGAAGTTAATCTGCCGGTGAAAAACAAGCGGAGGAAATGTGAAGATCCCCGGCGTGTCTCCCTCTCAGTCAGTCATCTGTCTACTGGCACCCCCTGCACTGACCGCACTGGGCTCTAGTATTCTGCTATGTGGAGACAGATGAACTCCTGAATGCATTTCTTATATTGCTGCTCAGTGGGGCTGCTCGTCGGGTATTGACCTGGTTGTCCAAACGGTCCCTCGGACTCCCGCATCTCCTCGTTCATCCGGGCCAGACGCAACCTGAAAGAAGAACCGAAGAGAAGCCGAGCGGCGTGTTAGAAAGTGATCAAAGACGGAGAATAAAAAGCTTTACGGGAAGTGTTAACATCGTTAACATACAGCGTGACGATATCAGCGTTGGCTTGCTGTACAGCGATGCTCAAAGGGTCCTGACCGTCTTCATCGCCGTCATTCTGTGTAGCTCCTCTCTTCAGGAATAAACACACCTGCCTGAAAACACAAAGATCAAACACGTCGAATCAAATCAGATTTTTATTCTGTGATTCAAAGAGGCAGCGTCAGGAAACCGACCTCATGTAAGAACTTTTTTTTTTTTAATCCTTGAAAGTTTGTGTAGGAAAATTATGTCCGTTAACTGGCATCGTCGGACCACGAGGAGCGTCACCCGTCCTGAGCCACCAATCCCTGGGCTAGGTTAGGTGATCTGATCCATGTGTTTCCCTTTGGTATATTTTTTAATATCCTCACACATGAAAGGTTACAAGCTGTTTTGAGGGGTAGTGAGGATCTGGAAACCTTTTCTAGACTCCAGCTACAGCGCTGAGTGATTTGACATGAGGTCCGCCGTGAGAATATCTTAACGTAGAACAATAAAAGCACATTTTTGTTGAAGTGGAAACTATGACAGACTCAAATGTGTCATCACGGAGTAATCGGCAGCTCGTGACTCACCCCGTGTGTCCCAGATATGTGGCGTGATACAGGGGGCCCCTCCCTCTCGTGTCTCTTTGGTTGACGTCAGCGGCGTTCTGGAGCAGGAACTCGCAGGCGATCAGTGAACCCTGAAATAGAAGAACAACAACAACAAGGCGTCACTGTGACGTCATCAGGGTCATCTTCACACCTTTAAGACGGTTATGAGATGCACAAATATGACGCGACTAATCCGTGGACTCACCCCGATCACGGCCTGGATGAGAGGCGTCTTTCCTTCGTCCTCCTCGTTCACCAAGTTGACGTCGGCCCCGTGGGCGAGCGCTTCGGCCATGACGGGCAGGTTTCGGGCTTTCGAGGCTTTGTAGAGCAGCGCTCCGGGATGAAGCTCCCTGATGTCCTCCGGGTCCGACGTCTCCGGCTCAGCCTCCAGCTCAGCTTCACCGCTCGAATCCTCGGACACCTCACACTCTGAGAAGAGAGTGCTCGGTGTAACAGCGACACAGCGTACAGAAAATACATGAAATCTGTGGCTGTAAGTCTGCACTCACCCTCTGTCACGCTGTCCACCACGGAGCCGAACACCAGGATGTCTGTGCTGCCGTCTGTGCTGCCTCCCAACCCGCTGTCGCTGCTCAGGCCTGCCGGACCGGGAGACGCCAGAACATGGACACGTTAGTTACCGCTGTCTCTTTCTGAACCGATAACCGACAACTGGGTAAGAACCTAAAGGTTGTTTTGGTGAGTCACTTACTTCGAGGCCCAGATCCGGTGTCAAAGTAAGAGAAGAGAGAGTCCAGCTCGTCAGGACAAAACAGGGAGTCTCGTCTGAACTTAGCAGCAGCTGTGAGATAAACATGAGTCCATTTTAGATCATTTAGTCCGTCCTCAATAATCTGAAATATATATAATCTAACACTGGGGTGATTTGTTCCCAGCTGGTTTCTTCTTGTGAGTTCACCGTAGTGTCGGCGCGCAGGACTGGGCAGGTCGTGGTGACTTTTCCACGTATAAATTCATTAGCTGCAATTTTGCTCGTAAAATTTCTGCGACGTCGCTGTGGAAAGCTATAAAGTCACTGAGTTCAAGCGGGGATCGACTCGGACTCTGGACTGACCGGGTCACGGCGGCTTTCAGCTCAGGATTCGCAAATTTTTTTCCTCAAAAGTTGTGTGAGATGTTTCTTCCACTGAGGAGTTTATATGGTCACGATTTATTTCTCTCTGTCCCAAACAAACCAGATTAAACTTCGTGCTGTCATTACTCGGACATGGAAGTTAGTTCGTGCCCTTCAGGTTCAGCGTCTTCCACTTTTTAACCACTAGATGTGAGTGCTACAAACAAAGCTACATGTCGTTGACGTACCTGCGGAGAGGGTGGAGGGGGAGGTGCTTCCGAGCTCTTGTCGGTATCTCCGGCGTGCTTTCGGTACCGTGGTGGCGCTGTTGTGTCTCCGACACTTCTTCACGCTCCACCGCCGCTCCGACTTCCTCTCTCCGTTGATGAGTATCTCCGTGGAGCCGAGCTTCTTCAGGAATTTCTTCTCTACGTACTTCGCTTTGATCCAAGCCTCTTTCTCCTGCCTGGGAACGAACAACGCGACACACGGAAAGACTTTTTAGACGACGCGTGAGACGCAGTTCAGTCCCGATCGATGGATTCATACCTTGAACTGGACGGTAGCGGTTTCTTTAGACCTTGTTCCTGGTACGAGCCTTCATAGATGTGGTTGATGACGCTGTTTCCAAGCTCACACATCAACTACAAGGCAAAGACAAGAGACATGAGTGGTCTTCATACTAAAACTGAACCTTAAAGGAACAGAAAATACAAGACTAAGTGTACCTTTAATAATTCTGGTTCCCACGAGTCCAGTGTGAGCGAGCGAACCTTCGAACAGTGAACTCCGAGACTCCTGCAACAAAAACAAAAACACTGTAACTCCTGTTGATCCACTCTGACCTGTGATCAGGTGAACGGTGTCTCTGTCATTCGTACGTCTGTTCTCACACTTTGTAACTTTGGGCTCCGGGTCGGGAGAAGTACGTAACGCTTTACGGCACCAAGTCACACAGCAGCAACTGTTTCACTGATTCTGGTGAAACTGGATCATATTTTATGGAGGAAATGTTTTCTGGTTTTCCCTCTTGTGTCCTCCGGCGTGTTAGTGTTTGTACCACAGGTGATTTGAACCTGGATACTGATGGAGAGAGGAGCCAGTGTTGTGCCAGAACAGGAGCCGGGCTCGGCAGATATTGATGGAGGAAGCTAAGAAGAGAAAATGATTCTGGGTTTCTTGCTGTTGGCGTAGTCAGTAAGATCAGGTGGCTGCTACGTCTGGTGTTGTTGACCTTGTTGATGTTGTCGGCTGGTTTTTGAACATAAGTAATGTAATCAGAACAAATACTCGAGTACAGCTGAACATATCTACCACTCTGAAGCTGGAGACAACAAACCACAAAAATATATTTTATTTATGTCTTAACGGCAGCACGAGGAAACCAGAGTCGTTTCTATTCGTTTAACAGGAAAGTGTGTGTGTGTGGTGACCTTGAATCGCTGCTTGTGATCTAAAAAAAATCAAGTGTTGCTCTGATGGGAGACGAGTGGAAGGAGCTCCCAATGTCATGCAAATCACGGCGTTCCAGCCAGGAAACAGTCTGTTACCCGGACAACAGCGATACTCCGTCTCTGCCTTGTAACAAGAAGCCATGTGTGATCTCACCGAGGGAGAGAGAGGACGAGCGCCGGACAACATGAATATTCATCAGGTGGGGACGAGATTACGTAAGCTGTGATGATTAAACTCCTCCTGAGGGAATATTTCTTCTTGAAAATAAGTGACGCAACGGGTGTGACGTAACCGAACACGAGCGCGTTCGGTGCATTGATCTGGATGAAACCTTCATTCAGCAGCGTTACATCACGCTCACGATGAATTCAACTATTCACCGGGGTTTGTTCACGGCTTCATCTTCTCACTTCCCTCCTTCAATAAAGACTCTCAGTCAAATCCAATGAGCATCGTCCTGCTCTCTAATCCCGTCATCGCGCCGCGCTCGCCCGCCTTTAAATAGCACAAAGTAACAGACAGCTGGCACCGCTTCCTGTCCTTCGGTGCCAGTACCCACACGGCACATGGCATCCACCACATGTTTGTGTGTGCAGGATCATGAATGTGCAGACACTTTGAATCAAATGTGATTGAATCCTCAGATAATCGACTTTTCTGCGACTTTTTGTTTCCAGTAGATGAAGTTTTGAAGTTAGAAATATTTGTATATCCATAGATTTTAGTAGAGTCGATGTATTTGTAACTTTTTTTGGAGGGAAAAATCCAAATTAGACAGAAAATATAATAAAATTTTAGGTTTAAATACAAGTCTACGTCTGGACGGGATCCCAAGCATCAACCAATGTGGCTGTGGCGTGCCCAAAAGCTGCAGTTCCTCAAACGTCCACTTGAGGCTGGCTCCAGAAGTGAGTCAGTCTCCATAAGTCCCCATGTTAGACAGCAGAAATAAACATGTTTACAGCCTGGTACAAAAAACAGTTTTGTAGCCAATTTCCCCCGTTCACGACAACTGTACTGAGGCTGAGCTTCAAACTCTTCAGACTCTTACCTGTGGATGCCGGAGCACTCGATACACAGCAGGATGCCCAGGTTGATGGAGGCCCAGCGAGGGTCAGCCTGGCCGCAGTCGCAGCACTGCTCGTTCCCCGGCAGACACTGGATCCTCTGCAGGATGGTCTCCCCTCGGACGATGCGCTCCCGCGGCTCGCTGGCCGAATCGATACTACTGGTGGACGGAGAAGCCGTTCGGTCCAGATGCTAAAACACGGAAAACGACATTTAAATATAACGAGATGTTGTTTCCTAATGTTTCCAGTCTTTATGCTAAGATAAGCTACCTCGATGTAGTAGGTGTCCGGGCTCTCTCTGTAGGCGGAGGCGATGCTGGCTTGAACCGCCTGAATCCACGCTTGCCTCAGCTTCTCGGACTCAGCCTGAAGCATGCAGCTCCTGCAAAACAAACAAAGTTACGATGCAGCTTCTGTAATGCTAACATGACATTCACATGCAGATATCTGCTTAAAGAGACGAGCCCAAATGAGTCTTTCTTGTTATTCTTGCAAATGAAGTTGCTAATCGGACTGCAGAGGAAGTTTCTGGATATCCTCTGGGTACACTGACAGCCACAGAGGATAAATCATCGGCTTGGCTATGTGGCATCACATATTTGTTAAATTAAGTTTAGTTTAGTCAAAATCTCAAAAGTAAGATCACCAAAGAAATCCCGATTCACCCTCTGGGGAACACGAATCGCATCCGATAGTTGAGCCTTACTTGGACGGGGAGACGACCTCGAAGCAGAACCTCCTCTCGATGTCCTCGCACGGTTTGACGGAGCACAGTCGGAGATCTTCGACCACGACCGTCAGCGAATCCTGGCGACAAACAAACAACATGACACAAAGGATAAAAACAGCTGTTCGTCCTCGCTAAGACATTTTCCCCGTGTCCTCAGCATTAGATATTTACACACTGACGTCGAGCAGGGAGCTGAAAACGACCTAAAAACCTCACCGAGTACTCGGATACGATGGATTTCATTAAAGTGCACTTAACCTCTCAGAGCTCTCTTCTCTTCAGGAGGAAGCAGATAGCTCGGAGATATGCAATAACTTTATTTATTTATATTTGGACTTGCCTTGAGCTTCTTCTGATAGACCAGCTGACTGTTCTGTATGGAGAACCACCGCCTGCAGAGAGAGAGAGAGAGAGAGAGAGCGATAAATAAGTCGGGTTTTGGACGTTTAAGGGTCGGCGCACAGAGGTGACCCTGCTGAGGAACGCAAATGTGTTTCACTGCCGGCAACGCAACATCACGACCACACGAGATGAATTCATCACATCGCTCGAGGACCAGAGGGACAAACATAACATTAACATATAATATTAAACTGCATTATATCTGTAGAAACACATGTCACGTACTGATGTGAAGCTGTATTTTTATGCTGTATATCACAGTGTGTTTGTGTCCGTTTATATTACGTTTCACTGAGTTGCATTATTCATTCACAGAGGGAGCCTTTTAATGTTTGATGTTGCGGGGACCGTCAGACAAAATCGAGATAATTGCGTCCTCCAGTCAACTCAAAGTGAGACGTTGCCATGGAGTCAGCTGTGACCTGAGCACTGTCGGCACGTAGACTGTATGAATCATGTGACGCTCAGTGTGTGCAGACTGGAGCTGCCACCTGCAGCGGGCACCCGCCCGTCAATCGATTCTGCAGAATTTGAACGGGTGAGTTCTATAAAACGCTTCAGACTCTACGTTGTGTAGTCGTAGAGCAAACACCTGCGTGATACAGAAAACCGAAAGAGAGTTCAGGTCGAGACCACGAACGCACAGCTGCAAAGTTCAACTCTTTAAATAGTTCACGTCGACTGGTCTCGGTTACAGTTGGTCTGCAGCTGGTCTACAACGCTCTGGTTCTGTGGATGTATTGATCGTGTCAGAAATAATGATCCAACATAAAACACACACACATGAAACACAAAACAAAATAAAGACAGCATCACACGGTCTTCAATCAGGGGTCTGCAAACCCTAGGAGGTCCACAGAGACAGCACGGGGGACTGTGAGGGTGCAGGTAACTGAGAAACTAGCTCTTGACGTTTAATAAACAATAATAATCATGCATGAACTTTTTAATCAACCACACACAGGCTAATAACCCTGTATTTAAATACTTAGTTAAAAAGGTGAAATAATAGTTGAATAAAGTAAATCTGCACAAATCTTACACACTGCACCTTTAATAAAGTTGTATTCTCTTTAATTTCAGTGTTTCTAACTCTATGTCACAGTGTTTAACCTCTGCGTACACCAACATGATATTTCACAGTATGGAGAGATGTGAGTTACCTGTTCCAGGTCTTAAAAGCGTTGCTGGCCCTCTTAAACAAGTATCCCTCCATCACCACACCATTGGGAGCGTCCACGTTGAACTCCACCTTTGAGTCGTCATATGAAAAGTCCTGAAACAGAAGAGACCCCCCACCCAAAAAAAAACTCTCATGTAAAAGGTAAGCAGACCAGCTGATTGTGTCTGTTCTCTGCATGTGTGCTGCTCCTCGATGTGCGGCGTGCTGCGGACCACAACACGGACCCGATCATCGCGCGCCGTGCGATCATGTAGAAGAGCGATCACGTGTGTTGGTTCATGTATGCATACGGGTCGCATGCCAGCTTCCCGTGTGGCATTTCATAACCGAACAGATGTGGGTGTGACGCAGATTATTACATAAACAGAGAGTGTGATTCATGAGAGACCGGCCTCTGACCTCTTCATGACACCTTTTAGGAGGCACAGAAATCATCTGCAGAACGTCCTGAGACTAAGATACATTTAGGAGTGATTTAATAAGCAGCAGGGACGGAATATTAAGTTATCTTAATTTAATTCAAACAGCGCCCGCCCGCCTGCATGCAGCTCTGAGACAAAACCAGACGCTGCCTTCCCACCAGAGAAATCTATCAGACATAAAGAAGGACCCAAAAATATCTGAGAGTGTCTGCTGGTGCCGGAGTGACCCAAATAAAAACTGGCTCTGCTGTTTCGTAACGCAGTGGTGCAGCAGCAGCAGCAGCAGCAGCAGCTCCCGGCACACCATTACCTACTTACTGCATGTCTGACGTTCTGCTATCACCATTTTAACCCGAGTACACGATGAGAACAGGTTAAATCTCAGCACACGTGGGAGACAAAACGTTTCAGTCACCAGGCGTCAAACACGACCCGGCTCGTGACATTAATAATTCAATAAAAACATCGTCAGAGACCAATTAATAACAGATAAAGAGACTAAAAGAAGACCATGAAAGACTGGAATGGCAATGCGTGATAAGTTGTTTCTTTAGGGAAGCAGCTAAATGAAGAAATAAAACGTCACAACCAGCCTGTTAATATCTGATAATCTATTAATAAAAGAAAGGACATCAGTCAGTGTTTCCTCGTCTTAATCTACCTTAAAAAACAGGTTAAATCTCAGCACACGTTAAGCATAAAACATTTCAGCCATCAGGCTTCAAACAAGAGTAACAATAAAGATACTTCATCAATAATTCAGCGAAAACATCCTTAAAATGGCTCGTCAGAGACCAAAGCATACAAATGCAGACACGAAAAGAAGACGATGACGCACGATAAGTCGTTTCTTTCATGCAGAAAACGAAGGAATAAAACCAGCTATGAGCTATCAAAGAAAATGAAATCTCAGTCGGTGTTTCGTCGTCTTAGTCGACCTGATTCTGTGCAGGAATTCAAGTATTTTCCATGACTGCCCTCATGTTTTGACATATGTCTTTGAAGGATTACACCCGGGGGGGGGGGGACTCTGAACATTTTCAAGGTTTTAACAGAGCGACACGTTGCTGAGCGAAAGTAAGCGAGAACACACGTTATAGCCTAAAACTACAAACTACTGTGACAGCAGTAAGACCTCCACATCTCTCTGAAAAGTCTGCAAATCAACCCACCACACTGTGATCCCACCGGCAGAAGATCTTCATCTTCAGACGTTTCTTTCTCTCCCAACACATAAACAGTCTCTCCTGGAGTCTCTCAGAGTCGCTGCATCTTCTCTCTCACAGGGTTGGACCTCCTCTCTCAGCGGAGGAGGCTATCGCTGCATCGTGTCGCTGTAATTCCAGCACTAACATGCGCGCCCGTCCGCTACAGCCACCTGCCTGCTGCTCCCCGCGAGCCTCGGGATTAAGACTAATTACCATACAGCTGCCAGAGTATCTGATGGCGAGAATAGCGGACTACACTACGCAGTACTGTAGCTGCCCTTGACCCAAAGACGAGCAGCAGACGAGCCTCGGTTTGAACACACCTCCCCTGCTGATGGAGAAGAAGAAGGTGGGAGTTTCATCCCCCTGTTGACTCAGAGAAATCTATCTGGCAGACTGCCCAGATCACCAAACAAACGCCCCTCTGGACCTGATTTACCGTCTACACTGACCCAGCAATGCAAATATCCAAACTATAAGAAATCTTACCTCGGGCTGTCGGCATGGGAGCCAACGCTGCAACAAGACTCTGCAAAATCTCACAAGCCGAACAACAAAGAGCATCTATTTTTAATGACGCCAACGTCACACACACACAATCTGAACATCAGTGAATTATTGAACGAGCGGAGAAACAGAGAGTTCTGAATGTTTGAAGCGAGACAGGAGATGTGGACGATGCAGACGAGCTGGTGTCCCGACGCTTCATTCATCCACCTGCTGCTGCTGCAGGTCGGTCGACGCCAAGCATCGAGTCCACGGACGACTCAGTCAGCTGTGATTTGTTGATAAAGTCTACCAGCTTCTAATCATCATCTCAACCAACAAGGTCGACCTCACTGCAAAGTCACAAAGACCCGACATCTCGGAAGTCTTTTCCGATCATAATAAATCATCCGTCGTTGTTTTATTGTGGCGTCTTGAAAGCGAACGTTGATTTCCTGACGGCGCACGACTTCAGATTCAAAAAGAGAAACCCGTCTGAAGATCACCTCATCTGACGAAACGTCACGTGTTGATGTGAAGAGCTATATTCGTCCACACGTCGACTTCTTTTTTTTAATCTCATGAAGGACGAGGATATTTAAACAGAAACAACTTCTCGGGGCTTTTTTTGTTTCCGCGTGTGAATTCAGGGGAAGTTTTGGACAAAACGTCGGAAAGAAGAACGAGGAACAAGAACTTTAGAGCTGCAATGATCGACGTTTCAAGAAGAAACGTGAAACATGTGTTGGTTTCAGCTTCTAAATCTAAAAGATTTAAAGTCTCATATGACAGTAAAGTGAATATCTCTAAGTTCTGGACTTTAAAATGACAAAATTATGAATCTATCAATCGAGAGTGTTCTAATAATTGTTAGTTTCCGCCCCAGATCTCATTACAAGGTTTCTCCGCATGATTTTAAATCATGTACATACATTTATTTATGTCGTATATTAACATGCGTGTCTGTTTTGTCTGTCCAAACAAACAAACATTGCTGCAACATCTGTGTATGTGGAGTATAAATAAATGCAGCGATGCAGCGTGAAATAGGATGTGAGCCGACAGCCTCTTACAGGACTTCTCCATTAAAGCTGCGGTTAAAAATGAATGTCTCTGACGTTTGGATGCATCCTCTGCAGCCAGCGGTGACAGTCTGCAGTCGGAGCACTTTAACTCTATTTCTACCTCCTCCTTTTGTCCTGGGTAAGTTTACACGAGGCTTATTGCACATGCTCGATGTGGTGAGGACAAAGTAGGCCACGCTGTTCTAGAAGAGGCGCAGAACAAAGAAATACATTCGACAGCGGCGTGTATGAATACATCGAGTATCTGGTATCTGTACGCACGTGGAGGGATAAAAAACACGAGAAACCTGACGAGCCGAGACAGTTTAATGCAGGAAACTATCAAAATAAAGTTTTAAGGAGAGGAGGTCCCTCTCTGAAGAGCTGGAGGTTTGTGAAGGTAGAGAGGGACGCGCCTGATCTGGTAGGAACTGGTAGGACGATCCACCAACGGGGAACAACAGACGAGAAAAGTCTGGATCGGTTTGGAGCGGCAGAGCCAGCCGTCGTTCATTGCAGGAGGTAACATGTGTCTGTATGAGGGCGTTCAAGCAGGTGGACGCAGAACCGGAGACGACTTCGTAGTCAAGCATGACCCCCAAATTCTACCGGACGTGGAAGCGCGGCGTTGGGTGCGATGCGCGGTTTTAAACCGCCGTGGTCCGGGTTCAGAAGATTTTTGATGGACGCCGCGTCAATTTAACTTAGAGCACCTCGAGCTGACAGGAAGCCAGATACAGAAACAGCACAGAGAATCCGGTGGACTTTCAAAATAAAACTATGTAGCATATTTACCGGTGGGGTTTCAGGGATGGAATTTAAATTTAACATGGGCTGCTACAGGTAGCTAGATCGATGATCAGCGGGGTGACATGTGACCTTTTGGGGTTGGTTGTGGACCAGGTGAGCTGCCACGTTCTGGATCATGTGAAAGAGTGTCAGGAGTTTGGTAGCATGTTGTGTCAAGTAAGGCCTGACCGGGAAACAGAGGTGATCAGAGAAGGTTGGTTGGTCATCGATCAGGACTTCTAAGGTTCTTTTGATGTTGAGGACCAGCAGGTTCAGCTGCCTTCAGAGCTCTAATTGTTTCCAATTACTAATAGTTTTGTATGAATGATTCAGGATGCCCTCGAGGCTTTGAGGTTTGTTAATGTTCTGTACGAACCCTCCTCACACTCAGACAGACAAAGAAACAGAGGAGTACTCACCTGCAGGAGAGTCTGAGAGGAGAAAAAAGGAGAAAGAAGATGCATCGTTAGAACCAGCAGACTTTTAATCCGTCACACCACAATGTTTGCACACCATGCACATCTTTATTGTGACCTTGTTAATTCACTACTACAGCTCACAGCCCTTGGTGATGGTGAATGGCGCATGAGGCTCACAGCTTTGACAAAAACAGATCAATAGCTGCCCCTCCACATGTGACCCAGCCCTTCATATCCACAAACAGAGACCACGGCGCCCGGAGGGAGAGCGCTGACCGGAGCAGTGCCTGACAGATGGTCACTGATCCCGGGGTAACAGAGGAGCCAGACGCTGGAGGGAAGGCTTCCTGAATTATTAAATGGCAACATGGAGGACGAGGAGAGGGCGCTACTTTTTTATGGATCTGATTATTTTAGCGGCGAGCGTGCAGTTTGTTTATGATCACCAAAGTGAGTGGGATTCACCCTCTGGCGACCACGAACATTGTGACGACGCTCCACCTGGCCATCAGGTGTCCCTGCTGCTCTCCTTGTTGTGTTTTTACAGACGATGAATGGCCATGTTTGTAGTCCTGCTTCCCCCCCCCCCCCATCCACGCTCTTATCCTATCTGCATAACTTTAAGCCTTAATATAACGTGAACAGGTGAGTTGTATATAAATTCACCCTCAGTACAGTTGTCATGAACGGGGAAATTAGCTACAGAGACCAAAACTGTTTTTTGTATCAGGCTGTAAACATGTTTTTTCTGTGAAACATGGGGACTTATGGAGACTGACTCACTGCTGGAGCCAGCCTCAAGTGGACATTTGAGGAACTGCAGCTTTTTGGCACGGAGGTTGCCGCTTGGCCACACCTGGGCCGGTGTGTGTGTTGCCCTATAAAGACCTCCATACGGTGGCCCCGAAGTGCAAAACACAACAGCAAATTCAAAAACACAATAGCAAATTTGCTGTTGTGTTTTTGAATTTGCTGTTGTGTTTTTAGATTTGCTATTGTGTTTTTGAATTTGCTGTTGTGTTATTCGATTTGCTGTTGTTTTTGAATTTGCTGTTGTGTTTTTGAATTTGCTGTTGTGTTTTTGAATTTGCTGTTGTGTTATTTCATTTGCTGTTGTGTTATTTCATTTGCTGTTGTGTTATCGATTTGCTGTTGTGTTATCGATTTGCTGTTGTGTTTTTAGATTTGCTATTGTGTTTTTGAATTTGCTGTTGTGTTATTCGATTTGCTGTTGTGTTTTTGAATTTGCTGTTGTGTTTTTGAATTTGCTGTTGTGTTATTTCATTTGCTGTTGTGTTATTTCATTTGCTGTTGTGTTATCGATTTGCTGTTGTGTTATCGATTTGCTGTTGTGTTTTTAGATTTGCTATTGTGTTTTTGAATTTGCTGTTGTGTTATTCGATTTGCTATTGTGTTTTTGAATTTGCTGTTGTGTTATTTCATTTGCTGTTGTGTTATCGATTTGCTGTTGTGTTATCGATTTGCTGTTGTGTTTTTCACTTCAGGGCCACCGTACCTCCATGATCCTGCAGACATGACAACATGCTTCACACTACTGCAGACCGTGAATAATAGGTCATCAAAGCATCACGTCAGCACTTTAACAGACTCACTGCTGCTCATACATCAGATGATACTGTAGTTAATGTGCTGACCGTCTACAGCAGACAACAGCGGGATTAAAAAAACATTTAATTCCACCTGATTTAATGCTTAAATTGATGCCTTGACTTTGTTAGGAGGGATTAATCAAACACTTCCCAGCTGCCCAGGTCTAATCCCTCCCCCAGTCACAACAGATGCACCGGGCCAAGTGGCAGACTGGATCCTGGAGGTGAGATGTGAGCACATTCGCACCCTGTTAAGAGTCTTGGAATAGCTCAGTATCAACCTGCCAACCTGAAGAGGCAAAAAGAAGATTATTCTTCTTCTTCTTCAACACGAGCGTGTGCAACTTCAAACCAAACTGAGTCCTCTCCAGCAGGGAAATATCAAAGAGAGGCAGACATGAAAGGAGGTTTTTTTTTTTAATCCAAGGTTTTCAAGGAGTGGTGTCAGTGTCAGGTGTGTGTGGCAAAGACAAACACGACCATGGCGGAGAAGAACACTCACAGAGGCTCCTCACAAGGAGACGTTGTGCTGACGATGGAAATGTTTGTCACTTACAGCTGCATCCAGTGTGCAAAGAAGATACCGAAACCACATCAGGGTTTCGAACCTGTTCGAAGACGACCGAGTATGAACGTGTGACGGGAAACCAGGCGGAACAATACAGCCCATTTTAGTCAGCACTGTGGTGGTTCAAAACCCGTTGGCTGGGTTTGCATGTTCCCTCCGTGTACCCCTCATATATATATTAAGGCTTAAAGTTATGCAGGATTAAGAGCGTGGACGCTTTGATTGACAGACATGGCTTGTTTGAGCAACGAGGCATCTTTGCTGATTTTTCGATTAGCCGGGGAATAAAAAACCCCACGTCTTTGGTTTATATGTGTGTAACATCTCCTGACAGCACGCCATCGCGTTAAGACCTGCAGATTTTCACACGTTACTTGATAAACAATACAAGAACTCACCCTCTGCTGAATGGTTGCATGTTTATGCTCCATCTCCCTCTTCTCCATGGCTGAATCGATCACCAGCTGATCGAGCTGGAAGTCCAGACAAAAAAAAAACAAGCTCCTGTAACATTTATAACAGAGTGAAGGCACGAAGAGGAGCTGACTCACTGAGACGCTGTATCCGTTTGAGCTGTGATGGATGCGAGTATCAATCACTCAAATAGTTCACATGAGGGTCAAACTCAACTCACCTCGGCAGCCAGTTTTCTTCATGTACGGGTCGATGTCATCCAGCAGGGTTATAGCC